>CM051270.1:47558052-47591782 GCA_027921565.1 Artemia sinica
TGTAAAATGGGTTTAGGAATGACATTAAGAAAATAACTGGTTCTGAAATGCCTTTGAAAAGTATTGCTTGGTGTTGGAGCATTCAAAAAGCTGTAAAGTAAAGTTGTGTGTGAAAAGGATGGGTACTTCAACTTGTAAAATGGGTTTAGGATGGACATTATGAAAAGAACTTGTTCTGAAATGCCCTTTGAAAAGTATTGCTTGGTGTTGGAGCATTCAAAAAGCTGTAAAGTAAAGTTGTGTGTGAAAAGGATGGGTACTTCAACTTGTAAAATGGGTTTAGGAATGACATTAAGAAAATAACTGGTTCTGAAATGCCTTTGAAAAGTATTGCTTGGTGTTGGAGCATTCAAAAAGCTGTAAAGTAAAGTTGTGTGTGAAAAGGATGGGTACTTCAACTTGTAAAATGGGTTTAGGATGGACATTATGAAAAGAACTTGTTCTGAAATGCCCTTTGAAAAGTATTGCTTGGTGTTGGAGCATTCAAAAAGCTGTAAAGTAAAGTTGTGTGTGAAAAGGATGGGTACTTCAACTTGTAAAATGGGTTTAGGAATGACATTAAGAAAATAACTGGTTCTGAAATGCCTTTGAAAAGTATTGCTTGGTGTTGGAGCATTCAAAAAGCTGTAAAGTAAAGTTGTGTGTGAAAAGGATGGGTACTTCAACTTGTAAAATGGGTTTAGGAATGACATTAAGAAAATAACTGGTTCTGAAATGCCTTTGAAAAGTATTGCTTGGTGTTGGAGCATTCAAAAAGCTGTAAAGTAAAGTTGTGGGTGAAAAGGATGGGTACTTCAACTTGTAAAATGGGTTTAGGAAGGACATTAAGAAAAGAACTTGTTCTGAAATGCCTTTTGAAAAGTATTGCTTGGTGTTGGGCATTCAAAAAGGTAGTATAGTAAAGTTGCGTGTGAAAAGGATGGGTACTTCATCTTTTAAAATGGGTTTAGGAAGGACATTAAGAAAAGAAATTGTTCTGAAATGCCCTTTGAAAAGTATTGCTTGGTGTTAGAGCATTCAAAAAGCTGTAAAGTAAAGTTGTGTGTAAAAAGGATGGGTACTTCAATTTGTAAAATGGGTTTAGGAGGGACACTAAGAAAAGAACTGGATCTGAAATGCCTTTGAAAAGTATTGCTTGGTGTTGGAGCATTCAAAAAAGCAGTATAGTAAAGTTGTTGGTGAAAAGGATGGGTACTTCAACTTGTAAAATGGGTTTAGGACGGTCACTAAGAAAAGAACTTGTTCTGAAATGCCTTTTGAAAAGTATTGCTTGGTGTTGGAGCATTCAAAAAGCTGTAAAGTAAAGTTGTGGGTGAAAAGGATGGGTACTTCAACTTGTAAAATGGGTTTAGGACGGTCATTAAGAAAATAACTGGTTCTGAAATGCCTTTGAAAAGTATTGCTTGGTGTTAGAGCATTCAAAAAGCTGTAAAGTAAAGTTTAGGGTGAAAAGGATGGGTACTTCAACTTGTAAAATGGGTTTAGGAAGGACATTAAGAAAAGAACTTGTTCTGAAATGCCATTTGAAAAGTATTGCTTGGTGTTGGGCATTCAAAAAGCTGTAGAGTTGTGTGTGAAAAGGATGGGAACTTCAACTTGTAAAATGGGTTTAGGATGGACATTATGAAAAGAACTTGTTCTGAAATGCCCTTTGAAAAGTATTGCTTGGTGTTGGAGCATTCAAAAAGCTAGTAAAGTAAAGTTGTGTGTGAAAAGGATGGGTACTTCAACTTGTAAAATGGGTTTAGGAATGACATTAAGAAAATAACTGGTTCTGAAATGCCTTTGAAAAGTATTGCTTCGTGTTGGAGCATTGAAAAAGCTGTAAAGTAAAGTTGTGGGTGAAAAGGATGGGTACTTCAACTTGTAAAATGGGTTTAGGAAGGATATTAAGAAAAGAACTTGTTCTGAAATGCCATTTGAAAAGTATTGCTTGGTGTTGGGCATTCAAAAAGGTAGTATAGTAAAGTTGTGTGTGAAAAGGATGCGTACTTCAACTTGTAAAATGGGTTTAGGAAGGACATTAAGAAAAGAAATTGTTCTGAAATGCCCTTTGAAAAGTATTGCTTGGTGTTGGAGCATTCAAAAAGCTGTAAAGTAAAGTTGTGTGTAAAAAGGATTACTTGAATTTGTAAAATGGGTTTAGGAGGGACATTAAGAAAAGAACTGGTTCTGAAATGCCTTTGAAAAGTATTGCTTGGTGTTGGAGCATTCAAAAAAGCAGTATAGTAAAGTTGTGGGTGAAAAGGATGGGTACTTCAACTTGTAAAATGGGTTTAGGATGGACATTAAGAAAAGAACTTGTTCTGAAAATATATAATAAAGCCTTAAAAAAGTATTAAAAAATGGGGGCTCGGGGGCCTTTGGGACACCGGTGGTCCATTGGGGCACCGGGGGACCTTTGAGGACCGGGGGTTTCCTTCGGGTTGGGGTAGGGGGATCGGAGCCCTTTGGGGTTGGGGTAGAGGACCTCATGACACTGTTCAAATGGAACTTGTGTATTATAACGACCACAGAGTTTCACCCTCAAATTCTCTTCCAAAACATCTTCTAAAATCATCTTTTAAAATGTCTCTAACTGTTTCGCCGAAATAATTCCCTAAATTGTCTAAAACAGTTTCGCCCAAATAACCCCTAAACGTAATTTATGTGTTCCTTTTGTTTTTGGCATCCCTGCGCTGTCAGATTTGAAATTACTGGGAAACTTTCCCGCGTTAATCTCTTCATCGCTAAGATCAAAACATTCGGTCGGAAACAATTCTTCTTTCATGACAAATCAATCATCCTTGACTTCATCTGTCAGACATTAATAATCTTCACCCGGAAACAATTTGATCAGACAAACTCCAAAGACATTAATAATTTCTTAAACCACATTGGCCTGACATCACATAAAGAAAGAAAAACGAGCAAAAATGGGGCTTTTATAGGCCAAATGAAGATACTGAAAAAACTAAGCGAATATTTCGAGAGGACAAACGCCTCTCTTCTTCAGCGCGAAACGAAACGATGTATCAATAAAAGCCAAAAATTAAAAGAATTAAAACCAACTACCTAACAACCATAAAAGCGAGTTATTCGCCAATATCCGCGATTTGCACAAAATCCAAAAAAAATATGAACTGCCATCGACGGATACTAGCGAACAACTGACAAATGAAAGAAATCAATTCATTCACTCGAAAAAACAAAACGAACCAGCAATTAAATAAGTTGGAAAACTATGTCATTTGATTTCGGATTTTAATTAAGGCATTTCTTGCAGACAACCTTTGAGACCTAAGGGGTTGTTCACGTGTTTGATTAGATGACTGGGAAAGTGGTTCAAGGTTTATTTCAGGGACTACTAACGTATCGGCTTCTCTTTTGAGAAAACCGAAATATGACTCGTTTATTCCTAAATCACCGGAATCTCTGTTTAAAGCTAGACCTAAATGTTGGTATTTATAAATTTCAACAGCTTCTCTGTAGTGCTGGACAATACCTTTATCATGCGAAATAAGACTAGCTTGATTAAACAAAATAGTATGGTCTGGTTTTTCAAAAATGTGCTCTGCAAGGGCAGAGTCAAAATTTTCTGTTTTTTTCTGCAAATCGCGGATATTGGCGAATAACTCGCTTTTATGGTTGTTAGGTAGTTGGTTTTAATTCTTTTAATTTTTGGCTTTTATTGATACATCGTTTCGTTTCGCGCTGAAGAAGAGAGGCGTTTGTCCTCTCGAAATATTCGCTTTGTTTTTTCAGTATCTTCATTTGGCCTATAAAAACCCCATTTTTGCTCGTTTTTCTTTCTTTATGTAAAGACATTAATCAACTTGACGTCATCTGTCAAACATTAATAAACTTCGTCCCGGAAACAATTCTCCAAGAAACATCCATCAAAGTGAGAAAAGTCCTGTTTTTTCATTCTCACTGACAAAAACCATAAAACAGACATAAATTACTGTTGACATCCGAGAAAAACATCAAATAAATTGACCAACACACATAACCGTCCAGAAAACATCCATAAATGTGAGAAAAATCATGTTTTTTCAAGTGAGAAAAATTCTGTTTTTTTCATTCTCAGTGAGAAAACCATAAACCACTTGGTCATGTCACGACTCGGACCCCCCCTCTCTACTCAGAATTCATTGCCAATACTTTGCACAAGGGGTAATGGAAAAGCTTTTTATCGTTTCTAAGGGATTTCCAACTGATAAAAATTATTGCAAGACGAACGGAAAACCGCAGATTAGAAAAAAAACAGTTGTAAGGGTTCAGGTCCCATTACAGTTCATCTCTAGATATTCCGTTCTTGAGAACTTTAAAACGTACTCAGCTGATCCAAACTGAAAATATACTGTAAAAAAAAAAAAAAAAAAAAAAAAAAAAAAAAAAAAAAAAAAAAAAAAAAAAAAAAAAAAAAAAAAAAAAAAATCAGGTGATTGAGACGACGATTAAAGCTGTTTTGCATTTACAATTTTTCGGAGAAGATTTTTTAGCAAAATCCAGAAACGTTATCCATTATCGCTTGTAAAAAGTTAATGCTGCAAAATTCTGTCCCATTACAATTTTCAGAGTAAGTTATTCAGATTGTTTGTTAAAATTCGCTACATTTTTTTCTCTTTTATTTCTCTTATGGGCTCTTTGGCTAGATAGAGGAGACAATCTTCAATTTCAGTGGGGTTGAAAGGGGAAATGCAACTTCAAATTTTGTGTTTGACAAAAATTAAAAACAAGGTTTCTCAGTTCCTCACAAAACAGTAAATCCTACAGCTTTTTCCTTTAGAGAAGTGAAAACCGTTAATTAAAAGGTGATAAATTATATGCGTAGCTCTCTGCGAAATTTTCTCAGTAATTTTTCTAAGAAAAACATACAAATAAAAAATGGCTAAGAACAGTTAATTTTCAACTTGCAATTTATTTGGACTTTGACAGTATGTAACCACAAGCTTGACTTAATTTGGTTAGTGGCATGTAGCTTATTTTAAGCTGATTTTTCAGCTTCCAACTTTGGATTTTCTTGGCCCAATTTTCATCCAGACGACAGATTTTCGAGCTTTTAACTTAGCTGGAAGCTGGAAATTCTTTGAATCGACTTTCTGTTTGATTAAATTTTATAAGTAGCCAATAGCATGTTTCCACCTGATTCTTCAACTTCCAAGTTGGATTTTCCTTAAATCAACTTCTAACTGGACAACTGATTTTCCAAGTTTCAACTTAATTGAAACTTACTAACAGTAATTAATTTCGGAGACCACACTGCCTTTCCATGACGATAAATAAAAGTTCAAATAGGGATAAAATCCTTTTAATAGACAGTGAAATAGAAATTCACAAAAATACCAGATATTTCGGTCACATATACAGTGACCGTCATCAGTAGTAAAACTAAAATAAAACAATTTAAATCAAAAGTTTATATACTAAATCAAAAAACACTACATATTGTTTGAATCTCTTATTCTTTTCAAAGCAAAGGCGGAAGCTATTCTCTTTGACCTTCTTGGATTCGGTTCATTAGCGTTCAATGATACAACATTTGGACAAAGGTCAACTACATTGGGTGAATTGAACTTTACTCTCTCAGATTTTAATAAATTATCATAGATAGAGTCCAGCCCATATTCACCTGTATCACGATTCAAAGCAATATTCTTGAATAAGATTTTCTTTATTTCAAGAATTTCACGAAAATTTTGCTTTAAACCCCGATCCCTAGAAATCAAAGAGACATTCTCGAACAAAATAAAATGGTCTGGAAAATTAAAAATATGTTCTGAAAGGGCTGAAGTGAAATCTTCAGACTTAGAAACTTGCTTTAAAGCCGAAGAAATAGAATCTTTGTGTTGTAATAATCTCATTTCCAAACTCTGGTTAGTACGTCCCACATATGAGCTTCCACAAGTACATGGGATCTGATAAACCCCACTTTGTTGCCCCAATGAAGTTTGATCCTTCCCAGAATTTAGAAAACTACCCAAAGTATTATTACTCTTTAAAGCTACCCTTAGACCATTGCTTTGTAAAATTCTTTTAAGTTTTTCACTTAGCCCGGGTACATATGGTAAGGAACAAAAAACATCCTTCTCCCGAGTTGTCTCCAAGACTTCCTTAGAAATCTCTAGAAACCTTTTTCTTCTTTTTGAAAAAGTCTGGTTAATTAACCATTCTGGATACATGTTACTTATTAGTATTTTCCTTAGAAAAGACAACTCCTCCTCAACAAATTTTGGCGAGGAAATATTAAAGATCCGATCAGTTAAATAAATGATCAAACCAATTTTTACTTGGCGAGCGTGACCGGAACTATAAGACAAAAATCTATTGTTATTTGTCGGTTTTCTGTAAATTTTAAAATCCAGACTATTTTGATTTTTCAAAAGAAGAACATCAAGGAAAGGAAGTTTCCCATTCTCTTCCAATTCAACGGTAAACTTTAAATCCCCTCCCAAACAATTAAGATGTTCCAAAAATCCTTTTAATTCCTCCTCCCCATAATCCCATACTGAAATAATGTCATCCATATACTGGGGCCGGTATATGGATGACATTATTTCAGTATGGGATTATGGGGAGGAGGAATTAAAAGGATTTTGGAACATCTTAATTGTTTGGGAGGGGATTTAAAGTTTACCGTTGAATTGGAAGAGAATGGGAAACTTCCTTTCCTTGATGTTCTTCTTTTGAAAAATCAAAATAGTCTGGATTTTAAAATTTACAGAAAACCGACAAATAACAATAGATTTTTGTCTTATAGTTCCGGTCACGCTCGCCAAGTAAAAATTGGTTTGATCATTTCTTTAACTGATCGGATCTTTAATATTTGCTCGCCAAAATTTGTTGAGGAGGAGTTGTCTTTTCTAAGGAAAATACTAATAAGTAACATGTATCCAGAATGGTTAATTAACCAGACTTTTTCAAAAAGAAGAAAAAGGTTTCTAGAGATTTCTAAGGAAGTCTTGGAGACAACTCGGGAGAAGGATGTTTTTTGTTCCTTACCATATGTACCCGGGCTAAGTGAAAAACTTAAAAGAATTTTACAAAGCAATGGTCTAAGGGTAGCTTTAAAGAGTAATAATACTTTGGGTAGTTTTCTAAATTCTGGGAAGGATCAAACTTCATTGGGGCAACAAAGTGGGGTTTATCAGATCCCATGTACTTGTGGAAGCTCATATGTGGGACGTACTAACCAGAGTTTGGAAATGAGATTATTACAACACAAAGATTCTATTTCTTCGGCTTTAAAGCAAGTTTCTAAGTCTGAAGATTTCACTTCAGCCCTTTCAGAACATATTTTTAATTTTCCAGACCATTTTATTTTGTTCGAGAATGTCTCTTTGATTTCTAGGGATCGGGGTTTAAAGCAAAATTTTCGTGAAATTCTTGAAATAAAGAAAATCTTATTCAAGAATATTGCTTTGAATCGTGATACAGGTGAATATGGGCTGGACTCTATCTATGATAATTTATTAAAATCTGAGAGAGTAAAGTTCAATTCACCCAATGTAGTTGACCTTTGTCCAAATGTTGTATCATTGAACGCTAATGAACCGAATCCAAGAAGGTCAAAGAGAATAGCTTCCGCCTTTGCTTTGAAAAGAATAAGAGATTCAAACAATATGTAGTGTTATTTGATTTAGTATATAAACTTTTGATTTAAATTGTTTTATTTTAGTTTTACTACTGATGACGGTCACTGTATATGTGACCGAAATATCTGGTATTTTTGTGAATTTCTATTTCACTGTCTATTAAAAGGATTTTATCCCTATTTGAACTTTTATTTACTAACAGTAATTAACTACAAGTTTATTCAAATTTGATTAGTAAGCAATATCTTGTTTTCAAAATGTGCCTGAAACTCAACCCTGTTCAACCCAACCCTTTAAGTCAACCCTCTTTTAACTAAACCAACGATTAACTCAATCCCCGTTTAACTCAACCCCCATGCAGTATAACCCCCATCGAACTCAGCCCCATTTAGCTCAACCCCCGTTAAATTAAACCCCGTGAAAATCAACCCCCGTTTGACTCCATCCCCATGCAGCCCACCCCCATTCAACCTATTGTAACTTGCTGTATGGGTTGAATTGAATTGGGGTTGAGTTGAACGAAGGTTGAATTGAATGGAGAATGAAGTGAACGGGGTTAAGGTAAATGACGTTGAGTAAAAGGAACAGTTGCATGGGTGGAGTAAGTGAGGGTTGAATTGCATGGGGTTGAGTTGAATGAAGGTTGAGTTGCGTGGGGGTTGAGGTGAATGGGATGAGTTGAATGAGGGGTGTCATAAACGAGAACTGAGTTAAATTGGGATTGAGTTGAACAAGGATTGAATTATATTGGAATCGGTTTTCAGACGTGTTATACATGTGGATATCTGAAAATATAAATTACAGCCACAGATTAGCTATGTTTTTTCTTGGCTAGAAGTCAGCGTCTTTCTTTATAAGCAAGACCAATATTCCAAAAGAAATAAAAATATGTTTTGATTAGGATTCGCTTAGAAGAATTCTAACGATGAGAAATCTCAGCTGTTTCATAATACATGTGAAAAACAAAAAAAAACGTGATGCTATAAACTCGCTATGTAGTCTGCGTTTTCTTCTTGCCATTACCAACAGTGGACAACAGAAGATATAATCTCCATTAAAAAACAAAAATCGTACAACAAATACAAGGCGCTGGTCTCCACAAAGGCTCCATGGCCTGCAACATATTTACATATCTAGCTGGGATTTATTTATATTTTGTCAGCGTCTCGGCAATTATCCTTACCAGTGACTAAAAAAAGAAAGAAAGAAATGGACTTGGGTCCAAATGAGCCCTCAAAGTTTGCTTTTTCCCACGCTTTAAAAAACTGAAATCATGCAGTGAACTTTCCGAGGTGCGCTCACTTAAAAAAAAATCTAGGAAAGCAGTTGAACTAGGTGAAGGACACCTTCAGGAATGGATCCAGAATGCAAATTGTGTTCTGGGAGGGGATGTTTAAGTAGGCTGTATATCACCACCCTTTTCCCCTTCAAGGGGCACTGATTTTTTATCAACTTAAACAAACACTGCTTTTTAAGAGTAAAAACTTTCAGAAGTAAATTTACAGCACAAATGAGGGCCAAAGAAAGCATTTTGAGCCTCATAGCTTTGCTAGATCCTGATTTTTACGGTTTTAAAAACTTTGCAAATATGTAGCTTAAATTAAAAAAAAATTAATAATGGTTCTTTTGGATGTCTCCAAAGGACAGTATTCCTCAAATCGTAAACTAGTCCCCATACGAAAGTTCGAATTTAAATTGCCGCATTCTCAAACATCGCCAAAGTTTGAAGTTTTGTCACAATTCTTAAGAAAGACTGCTCAAACACCAGGGCCGTTGAATGAGAATGAGAAGTGTTTTTGAAAAACTTTAAGACTTTAGCGTAAAGAACAAGGACTGAGGAAGGGCAGCCCTCCTCATTACGGAATAGTTTATGCTAGTTTTAAGTTTTAATATTCCTCGTTACTTTCAATAGAAAATAAATTTTTTTTCATTCAATCATTAAAAAAAAAGAGGCTAAGTTCTGCAAAAACTCGCTTGCTGTTAACCGGACTGCACAACTATGGATTCACACTTGTTTTAGAATTGAAGAATGGAATAAATCGCAAAAACTTGTGAGCATATGGCCTTAGTCTTAGAAACTACTGGCAATCTTCTAAGCCTTAGAAGCAGGGAAAGAGTAGAGGTAAGAGCTTGAAACTCCTTCTTGAGGTATGATTTAGGATCTTGATCCATGCTAAAAAGATTCATTCAATCAGTAGATTCACAAAAAAAAACACTTCAAAATGGTTTCCCTTGCAAATCTCTATAGTAAGGAAAAAAACAGGAGAAAAACAAAAATGAAACAAATACGTAAGAAAAAATATTTTCAAGGATTCCCAACTTTAAGAGATTCAACGTAAGAGAAAAAGATCATGGTTATTCGTGCAACTATAGAAATAGAAAAAAGAAAGAGGCTGTATTCAGCCATAATTTCGAGGCCAATTTTTTCTGTTAACTTCAAGTCACTGTACTGCTTAAAATAGACTATTGGAATAAATAGCATAACTAACGGGTATCTGAACTTTATTTGTTTTTTGTATCTTTACATAGCTCAACTACTTTCCAAGTAGCGAAAAGCCCCTTATCTTGATGCCCCTTATCTTGAATTTTACCCTACCAGCAAGTGTTAATCTATTTCCTTGAACTTTCAAGCCCTGTATTTCCGTTGAAACGAGTTCAATTTCAGCCTTTCAGGATTCACTTATAATATAAATCCAAATAAAACCCCAAGCTCTTGTGACTAGGGAAAACACCTACCAAGGGGCAGAAAGAAAGGAAAGGGGGATGGACGGTAACTGACCCAGACCTGATGGCGCAATAGAAACAAGTTTACCCAATGGCTAAAAAAAAACATTTCAGTTATAAAACTGTTATCTTGGTCGAAGCTATCTCTTGTTATAAGAATTCCTGGTACTGTTGTATTAGCTGGAACCCACGCAAGAAGTGAAGTTTGGTTAATGCTAATTAAATAAAACAAATAAAAAGATGAAGATATAATAGTTTAGAAACAAAGGTACAATCCCTTATATTGGCCTCTCTAAAGAAGTCCAACAAGAGATGCTACAGTCAAACGGCAGAGACGCTTTGAAAAAACCCGTTTCTACAAGATGATTCAAGACACCGCCGAGAGAAATACTTTGTTTAGCGTGGTTTTAAGATATTAAAGTGCATTTCTTTGGAGTTTAGATTGGGAAAAGGTACCTAGGTTAGGTTAGGTTACGTGTTTAATATATACAATGCTTTGCCCCCCATCCCCCACCACTAATGTGCAAATATATAGCCTAAATTTGTTTCAAAACCATTATATAGTCATCCTATTTTATTTTATTTCATTAGCATTAACCAAACTTGACTTTTTAGAAAGGCCATATAAAGGGATTGTACCGAAACACATTTTGGCTATATATTTGCACATTAGGAGGGAGGGGTGGGGGCAAAGCAAAGCATATATTAAATACGTAACCTAACGTTGCCTAACCTAACCTAGGTACCATTTTTTCCCCTAAACCACAAAAAAAAAGATTAAATATTGTAAACGCACTGACAAACCTCGGTTTGCAATCCAATTCTCTATTGAAAGTAACCCGTTTGACTAGTTTCTTAAGCATCTTCCGTATACAATATATCGCGTGGGTTCCAGCTAATACAACAGTACCGAATTCCTTACCTATTACCTATTTATAAACCTATATGCGTTTAAATTTTTATCGTTATTTTTTAATGGGTGGCTACTTTTTTAACAAACTAACTAGCCTCTTTGTTCCGGGAAGGCGCCAGAGCATCCACACGTCAGGACCACTACCGTCAGGATATCGACAGAATCCGTCATAACATCAACAGTCATAGCATTGACACGTCAGGACATAGACAGTCACAATTGCTACCCATTAGAACATTGACAGTCATAACATCAACACGTCAGATTACCAACAGTCACAATAGCTACCCGTCAGAACGTCGACAGTCATAACATTGACACGTAGGACATCGAAAAAATCCGTCATAACATCGACAAAAAATCCGTCAGAACATCGACACATCAGGACATCGACAGTCATAACATTGACACGTCAGGACATAGACAGTTACAATCGCTACCCGTCAGAAAATCGACAGTCATAACATCAACACGTCAGTTCATCAACAGTCACAATTGCTACCCGTCAGAACGTCGACAGTCATAACATCGACACGTAAGGACATCTAAAAAAAATCCGTCAGAACATCGACACGCCAGGACATTGACAGTCATAACTTCGACACGTCAGGACATGGACAGTCACAATCATTACGCGTCAGAACATTGACAGTCATAACATCAACACGTCAGTTCATCGACAGCCACAATCGCTACCCGTCAGAACGTCGACAGTCATAACATCGACAAAATCCGTCATAACATCGACAATAAATCCGTCATAACATCGACAGTCATAACATCGACACATCAGGACATAGACAGTCACAATCGCTACGCGTCAGAACATTGCAGTCATAACATCAACACGTCAGTTCATCGACAGTCACAATTGCTACCCGTGAGAACGTCAACAGTCATAACATCGACACGTCAGTTCATCGACAGTCACAATGTCGATGTCCGACAGTTATGACTGTTGATGTCCTGACGTGTAAATGTTCTGACGGATTTCCCTTGTCGACGAAATGACATTTAGTGCTTGTGATGGTTGCTCGAAATGGTAACATCTCCTTTGTTCCATTCTAGTCATTGTGATTCTTTTCAGACGGCAATAGTTCTTAGTCCATTCTTCTTTGAAATATTTCCATAGGCTAGGCTAGACTAGCTCATTTAGTGTCCATAAGAAACCAAACTAGGTTAGGGAAAATCAAAGGGAAGGGTAAATGTATAGAGTAGGGGCTATTGAGAAGGAAACATTAAGAAAACATGTTTTTATTTCATCTCAGTTGATTCAATTTACGGGTACACAGGTCGAAACAAGAGAGACGCACTGGCAGCAGGCATGGGAAATATACAATTTGAGCTACATATTTGCACATTAGGAGGGGTTGGGGTCAAAGTAAAGTGGAGTTGCAATCAAATATTCTGTACTATGTAATAAATATACAATTATTCTGTATGTAACGAAGTAAGAATTGTTTTCTAAACATGTTTCCTACTCAAAAGCCCCTACTCTACACCTTTACTTTGGGAAGATATTCGGCAGCATCTGTAATGCCCATGCCACATCATAGTCACATCTATCAATAAAGAAAGCCAAATAGCATGAGTGACAAGGCAGTTTTCTTGATTTTAGCATCACACTTGTATCTAAAAAGCAAAAAATTAAAATTGCAAGAAATTAGTTTACTGAGTTTACACCAACAGTACTTTGTGTCCAACTGTTCTCTATTAATACTAAGTCTCCTTAACTTTTGTCAGATTCCTCTCCCATATAGAAAATTCGCTGTTATAAAGTTCCATCTTTTCTAGTTTTAAAAAGTATGCCTTAAACCTTGACTCTGATTGGTCAGTCAAGAAATGTATGCTTGAAAGTTGAACAATGGTCAACTCGAGAAATTACGAACGGCGAACGTAATTGACGCTATAGTCGTTCGTAATTTTGATTTTATCGACAAGTGTGACTATAAAGTAGAAAAGTTAAGTTATTCCCAGAAAAGTTATTCCTATTTGGGCAAATCGAACCGCACAAGGAATCCAAGCTAAAGCCTATCCAGTGTCAGAAGTTTCTGAAACTGGGACACACAACAAATAAATGCAATGAAATTCTCCTAGCTTGTAGTAATTGTAAAGGCTCCCATCCTAAGGAGTTGACAACTTGCAACAACACTCAGCCTACATGTATCAATTGTAAAGGCCCATATGAATCCAAAAATAAATCACAATGCCCTGCACATAAGAAAAGAGCACTAACACTCCAAATAGCAACAGAGAAGGCTATTCCATACCCTTTTGCAGCTATGGAAGCAAATACTGCCCAATCACACCAAATAAAACCTATATTGAAATAAAATATAACCCCCAAGTCAAACACTCCCAATGCACCAAGTACTCCTTGCGAAACACCATCCTTTAATCTCCCTAGCTCACATCTCTATCAGAAAGAATCACCAAGCCAACAAGCCTCCTTGCCTAGTGAGATGAGGTCGGCCTGGCACCCCCTCCCAACGAGAAACAAACAAGAAACACTACCAGGAATTAGTCCCTTAGCTGACAAACTGGATGCACAACCAAACATGCAAACCCCAAATATATGCTTATTCATTCTAAACTGAAATGCAGTTCAGGCCATGAATATACAACAACAACAGAAAACAAAAATCATTGCTGAATTGGCAAAAATCTACATCCCTAATCATATGCTCATTCAAGCAAAAAAAGATCTTGCTTTACTATTAACAAAGCTGAACATTGATACGCAGTCAAATGAAAAATAAATCAACAACACATATCAATACTCTAGTGGAACGTAAGATCATTTACTGAACATAAGTTAAATGAACTAATATCTTTCATGAATAATAATTCCATCAATATTGCTTGCCTCCAGGAAACTCATTTAATCCAAAATCAACAAATTAAGTCTCTGGGTTACACTATCCTGAGAAAGGATAGATCATCAGAGAGAAAAGGAGGTGGAGTAGCTTTAATATTTAAAAATAATATAAAATTCTGTTGCAACAACTTTCCAGATTTTGTAAATTATGTTGATGCAATTGGTATCAGTGTCTGGCTGAATAATACAAAAACTTACATAATAATACAAAATAAGCTTTTATAACCCTAATGGCCAAATTACAGGTGTCATGGATTTCTTCAGCTATATAAATAATTCTAATATGTTGAAAAATATCATTATTTGTGGAGACTTTAATGCCCACAGCCTTTTGTGGGGGAATAAATCAGCAAATAAAGCTGGTAAGTTCATTGAACGTATGACTTCAAATAATAATGAATTAGCTGTTGCTACCCCTCCAAACCTGAATACATATTTCAACACCAAAAGTGGCAGTTTCTCTACAATTGACCTACAAATTTTGTCATTAAATATTTTGAACAAAATTTATATAAATAAAATTGATAGTCTATGAGCTGACCACTTTGCCATAGTTTGCTCCCTAAACAAACCTGCTGAAACCCTATCACATGACTCCAAATATATCAACACTAAAGCAAATTGGCCTATGTTCCAAAATAAGCTAAATAATGAAATTACAAGTTTCACCCAAAATTCATGCATTTCAAACGCAACAGTTGACACACAAGCTGAAGTTTTGGCATCTTTACTAATAAATACAGCTAATCATGCTATCCCCATGACCACACCCAGGAAAACCTTCCCTAAACATATTCCCAAAGCATGGTGGACAAATGAGTGCCAACATAAATGGAGAACAAAAAGGCAGCTAGGAGAACATTCTTAAATAAACCATCACCTACTACATATTTAAAAAAAAATACAAGCAGAATCTAATCCAAAAAGGACCATAATAAATGCTAAATATAACTACTGGAACAATTTTGCAAATAATCTCTCCAGAGAAACACATGAGCCAATTATACATAAAGTCATAAGCCACATCTGTGGGAAATAGACTTCCCCCAATCCACTCCTGTATGAGCTTATGCATAATAATACCCATTATGACAATGATAATGAAAAAGTTAAGCTATTTGCCACTCTTTTTGTTAATAAGTTAACATCAATTAATTGTAGCAAAATGCCCCCAATTCCTATGAGCCCAAGTTACCAACCTCGCCCAGGATCCGAGTATATAACCAGCCCATTTTCAATCCAGGAAATGAATAATGTAATACATCATATTAGGACCAAGACTAGCGGCAGCTATGACAATATACACACTACATGGATAAAGAATCTCATCCCTTCATAAAAACAGGAAATTCTAAATTGTTATAATCATGCTTGGGCTTCATCTATGTTCCCCAATATCTGGAAATGTTCGTCCCTCCTACCAATCCTAAAGAAAAATAAACCCAAAAATAACCCTGAGTCTTATAGGCCCATAATGATTACTCGTGTGATGGGAAAAATAATGGAGAAAATGATATATTACCGACTCCTCTGGTTTGTTGAAAAAAATAATATGATCCCTCACACTCAAACTGGCTTCAGGAAACACCTTTCCTCAACAGATGCTTTCATATTGTTAACAAATGCAATAAATGAATCATTCTCAAAAATAATGTCCTAGTTGCAGCTTTCCTAGATTTTGAAGGGGCATATGACAATGTGAACAACCAGATCCTTTTAATTAAACTTACAAACCTTGGACTACCCCCCAAGCTAGCATCTTTTATAAAATCTTTGATAGAATTGCGAAGTTTCATTGTTTGTGTAGGTTCAGCCTCTTCGCCCCAAAAGATAATAATCAAAGGCCTTCCTCAGGGAGCAGTCCTCAGCTGCCTCCTCTTTGCTCTATATCTCTGGGGCATGAACCTCCCCCACACGAATCTACAATATGCTAATGATCTGGTACTATGGTCATCTGGCAATACCTTGGAGATTGCACAGTCAAAGCTGCAAAAGTCACTTTTCCAATTTGAAAAATTCTCTCAACATTCAGATCTACTCATTGCACCTACCAAGTCAAAAATAGTCCAATTTCACCGAAAGCGAAATCATGTTAATGTAAGACTAACTCTAAATGGAACAACTATTCCAGAAGATAATCATATTAATTACCTAGGTCTAATGCTTAACTAAAAACTTAATTTCCACCTCCACATTTCAAACACAATAAAAAAAATGCTATAGAAAAACAATTATACTAAAAAGACTTCTTTCCACACCCTGGGGATGTAAGGAGAAAACCTTACTCCAGTTTTATAAATCACATATAAGACCCCATATTGACTATGGGCTCATCGTCTATGGTGGATGTGCAAAGACCCAGATACAAAAAATTGAAACAATACAAAACGATATAATATGTCTCATGTTTGGTCTTAGGAAACCCACAAGCACCAAGTTTCTGCTCATTGACAGTTGATTAACAACAATAAGGGAGAGACGTAGATTTCTTTTGATAAAATATCTTACAAAAATTGAATCAAATAGCTCACACACCCTACATAATTGGTTGAGAAATCCAGCCATGTATAGAGGCATTGCAGATGAGTATGCCAATATTCAGAAGAAGTTCCTTGTACTTGCAAAGTCTATTGCACCTATTTCCCCCCAATCCCCTCCATTGAATTGGTCAATCCCCATAATAAATACTGATTTCTCAAAGTGGAATAAAGATTTAACCCCCATTGCTTTTGTCCAGAAAAAATTTGCTGAACTTAATACAATTACTTATAAAAACCACTTCCAAATATTTGTTGATGTTTCAAAAATGAATGAGAAGGTAGCAAGAGGTGCTTTCCTTCCTCACCTAAAAATTGCAATGGGCAAGAGATTATAATAATGTATCTATAATGTCTGCTGGGTTAAATGCCATAATCATGGCATTAGAACACCTTATGGAAAACCAACCTTTGATTGCTAATTCAAATAATATTATAGTATATTCCGACTCTTTATCAAGCCTTGAGTTGCTGGCCTCAGCTCCTCAGTATAAGTTGGACATTGACACTTATCATTGTCTCAGTATTATAGATAATCTTGCTTCAAGTGGCATAAGAACTTATTTTCAGTATAGCCACTCTGGTATAAGTGGTAATCATCAAGTTGATGAAATAGCAAAAAATGCTATAAATATTGACCAGCCAAGTGGGAGACCAATCTCCATTAGAGATATTTACCGATGGAGACTATCAGATACTAATTTTAATAAGAATAATCCTAGCCTTTCCTCCTTTCCCAATAAGTATTTTTCTAAAATTTATCATAGAATTCGTTCTGGAACAAATGGACTAAATTTTCTTGCATTCTCGTATAAGTTTCCTAATGTAAGTGGTTCATTTCCCCTGTCCCCTCTTTGCAGGCATTGTAATATGAATAATGAAACAATTGACCATTGCCTATTTGAATGTAATATGCTGACGTCCGCACAACATATCTTGCTTTGTAAACTGTTAAAATGCTTCAAACACCACAAAATCTCACTATCAGCCAAGAGCCTATCCAACTATACCTGAACACAGAGCATAGAAATCAACATCTATCATCTTATATTTTTACTCCTTGAGTCGAAAGATCTACTGAAAAATATCTGAAAATATCTAATAAATAAAAGGCAATCAAGCCAGTGGCTCTTTAGCCCACAGAGTGAAGCAAAAGGAAAAGGGCTAAATAGTATTACTGAAAAGCCCGCCTGCTGTTAAATAGAAGAAGAAATGTAGCACATTCATGAGACTACGGTTTGCATTTTTATGATTAGTGACATTTCAAGTTCTCTGTGAAATAATCTTTTCATAGGTAAAATTCTACTTTAGCTACTTTTGGCTATCTTGGAAAGGGGTTAGGTTAGGAAAATGAAACTTTCAGGGATTGGTCTACAAGCTAAAGTATGTCCCGGGAAGGTATTTTGAAGTACATACCTCCATTCCTTCTCCCTCTAGAGGGTCCTAACCTTTGATGACCTTAAAAAATCTGTGTGTTATAAAAGTGAAACCTTGCAAAATAGTTCTTCTGCTTAAATGATGTATAACAAAATTGGGTACTTGGGCACTATATGGGCCTTTACAAGGAAACCAGTCACAAAAAACCCGCACATTCAAGAAACCGCTAGAGAAATGCACTTCAAAGCATGGTTTTCATTGCATTTCCAATATTTAAACTGTTGTTTTTTGGGGTTTAGGGGGGGGGAAGGTACCTAGGTTAGGCTACGTATTTGATATATGCTATGCTTTACCGCCCCTCCCCCTAATGTGCACTTAGGAACGGTAGCCGGTAGAGCAAAACAAAAAGCAGATTCAGATTCTACACAAAATTTTACACTAGATGGCATTCATAACTCAATTTTAGCCGGAGATCCCTAATACAACAATCATCCTCCCAGCCGACGAGAAACGTGTCTTTAGATTTTGGGAGTTAGTTGACCTGTCCCTATATAGAAAATCCACTCAGTGCTTAGAAATGAATCGAAATTTCAAAAAAAGATCATTTCTCGTGTAGGTATAATAAATGGTATTATAAACTGGGTTTATTGAAATGAACCACAAAAGACCACACCTTTCTTTGTTTCTGAAGCAACAGTCACTTCGAACGAATAGCCACTTTTATATTAATATGATAAAAAGGAAAAACAGTGAGGTTCTAGCTTAGCCATATTCGTTTTTCATGTTTTACCCACAAAGGAAATGACCTTGTTGTCATTATTTGCTAATCTAGAAAAGCCACTATAACACATAAAAAAAACAGGGCTTAACGGAGCTATTCAATAAGTTTCATAGGAAGAAATAATCAATTTCCAAGGCTGGTATCACCAGCTATAATACCAATAGTGAGTGATATACAATTTTAAATTGTGTATAAATTTGCTTTAGTATTACTTGAACTGGAGAACAAATAACCATAATATGAACTCTGGAAATCCAGTTACTCTCTCTATACAACGGAGAAGTTCAAGTTATGACACATATTCTAAAATAGTTTATATTCCTAATACTATCAAGATAACTTCACTTTGAACTTATCTACAATGCTTCATAAAATGTCCCTAAATGCTTTATTTTTATATTGTAAAGTGTCCTTAAACTTAAAATTAAAGGGTTCACTTTTATTGTACCAAAACTCCTATATCATCAGTTGGTTTATTTAAGCAGAGGAGATTGAGTAGCTTGAAAGAAAATAAGAGTGACTAGGATCAATTTTGCTGAATCGAATGACTTGACAATCGGCAACACTTAATTCAAGAAGCCATGCCTCAGCCCATTGACCGAGAAGTCCAAGATTATTTTGTAGAAGAAAAGAATTATTTTATTAAAGGAATTTTGTTCATTTTCATTATATTTGATGGTAACTGACCGCTCTGAGAGAAGTTTACGAAGCGTCTTTTGGTCAATAGCACAAGTCGTAAAAAAAACTAGATTCTGGCATCTTAAGATGGACATATTATGGACATACACCAAAGAGTTTGTATTTTATATTTCTATTACATGCACTGAAAAGTCGGCTACATTGGCTGGTAGTTTTCATTGGCGGTGTACGGTGTACGCGCCAGGAGGCCTATTGATGTAGAGTATGAAGCGGAATCGGATTTGGAAGGATAGAATACGTGTTCGGACAGCGAAATGATTAAACTGGCAGGATATAAATCAGATAAAATAAAATGGTAATAAATCATGAGTACTAGTGTTATTATTTATTTATTT
Source organism: Artemia sinica (assembly GCA_027921565.1). Classification (NCBI taxonomy): domain Eukaryota; kingdom Metazoa; phylum Arthropoda; class Branchiopoda; order Anostraca; family Artemiidae; genus Artemia; species Artemia sinica. Next base: position 47,577,874 of record CM051270.1, read on the forward strand.
ATTTTTATTATATGAACTTATAATTTTAATTTTTATTGCTGTATGTTAATGAATTATTTGAGTATTAATTTAGTTGTAACAGGATGCAATATTATAGTCATTTTTTTTAAATCACTTCTGAGTTTTAAAAAATTATTTGTTTTTATTTCGTGGATTTATTTGATTATTTCTCCTCCATATTATATTTTGACCTTTGGAGGGAATGTGGTTGTGTTGAGTTATTTGTTAATAATTGATACTAAATAAAATATGAAAAATATGTCTTAGTGACCCAAAATAGAAATTTTCAGAATTAAAATTTTAAACCAAATTAAAATTTTGAAGGATCACCATTTGTGGTTCCACTACCCCGGAGTTTTTCAGGATTTCCACAAATTTCTTGAAAAGTCAGGTTTTCCGATATCTTCTGGAAAAAATTAATGCTGACGAAACTTCAAGATCTGTATTTTGGTTTAAAGTTCAAGTGGCTTGTATTTGTGACTTTCATGCACCACGATCATGCATTCTGTTTTCTAACATTCTATGAATGTTAATTTTCAGGAAAATTTCAGAGAACCCAGTTTTCCTTGAAGGAAAGTTGGTGAAATATCCTGCTAAAATTTTGTTATTCGAAAGCGTGCAAATTGAAGACCTCGAAATACGTTCACCTTCCCCTTTTTAAGTCGTGGATTAATATAATTTTAATTGACATATATGATTTTATATACACCGATGTATCAACATGTACCATTATATATTCCAGTCCTTTACCATTATACATGTATACTACTACTACTAGTAGCAACTCACCGCAGTACCAAGCCACTTGAGGCCAACACAGCTACGAACGCTCCGCCTCCATCCCTATCTATTCAGAGCCCCCCTGTTTACACCCTCCAAGGAAGTTTCCGTTCCCTTAAATTTTTTTCACGACATCCTCCACCCAAACCTTTGACGACCTGCTTTCCGTTTAGCCTTAGATGGTTGGCCGAAAAGAACAATTTTTGGTAATCCGACATCTTTCATCCGCAGAACGCGCCCTAGCCATCTCAACCTTTCTCTCATCTTAGCCCTAGAAAGCGGGATTGAACTGCACTTTTTGTGCAGCCTCCTGTTTGAAATACGGTCATTCAGCCGGGTACCCAAAACAATCCGTAGGCAAAATTTCTGGGAATCAAGTAACAAATCTTCCTCCGCTTTTCGGAGTGACCATGCTTCAGAATCATATTTGACCACTGTCATAATTGTAGCTTTAAATATTCTAACCTTCGTTTGCAGACTTATCTTCCTATTCTTCCGCACTTTTTTCAACTTTGATAAAACACACTGAGACTTGGCTATATAACATTTCCACGGCACCCACAATCTTTACTAATAATACTACCAAGATAAATGAAGCTGTTCACTTGATCGATCTTTTTGTTACCCAACGTCACCTTTTCATCTTCACTTATTCCTAGCCTTAGCGACTTAGTCTTCTTAACATTAATTTTCAAATTTATTCTAGCACTCTGAACTCGCAAAACCTCTTAAAGCATATATATTTTGCATTTATATCATTATATATACAAATATAATTTTAATTGGGTTTATACAAAATTCCTTAAAAGTAAATGAGAAAATATACATCGGGATTTTATTAATTATATATCGCAGCATTAAAATAATTAGGAAACATATTCCGGGAAGACCACAATTGTTAGCAAAAAATAAACAGGTAAAGACTAATCCATTATTGATAAAGAGTTGCATTCACTTGGCCAAAGTACATTCATTCAGGTCAGGATGATCTGAAAAATAGTAAAAAAAACATAAATTGTTCCTGATGATTACTTGTTACTAAGTGAAAATTTACTAAACAAATATTTAATAAGGAAATTAATACACTTCGAAAATCACCTCGAAGGATCCCTCCATGGCCTTCGTCCACGAGGCAGACCACGAAAGCGATGGATGGAGAACTTCAACTTCGACAACGTCAAGATAGTCCAGTTATCACGTATTGCACCAGACAGAGCAATGCACCGAACCCTTACGCATGAGCTAGCAAAAGGAGTGGCCCCAAAACGTCCCACGAGGGTGGCCGGGACCTAACCTAAGCTAATACACGTTTAGTGATGATTCATAAAGATATGTCAGAAACATCTATTTCTTCCAAGGCACTGGCATTCTTTGATAGGTACCGTTGTAGAAGCTATTCAAAGAGCTTAACGTAGCTAAATATTTTTCCTAAGGGGAGGAGGGAAAGGGGAGCTGACCTACTGATAAGCCATCGCCTAGTTTCTATTGAACCAAATGATAACAAAAATTTTTAGAGGAGCGACATTGAGTTTTCTAGGAAGCACAGTTTCCCTCCCTCGCCCATGTTAATTGAGAAGGCACATATCACAGGGAACTTATTCCAGACCCTTTTGAATATTAATAGCATAATAACTGAGGAATAATGAAGGCCCATGGAGAGTTATGCAATTTACAATAAAATGCACTTTCTTAGACATCAGCTAACACCCCATCCCTTCCCCCAACACTAAGACTGACTCAAGTGCTTAAAATGACTGCTCAAATACAACGCCAACCTATTAAATACTATAAAACTCTACCGTAAGTGCGAGGGGTTCGGGAGGGGGCAGCCACTAAACCAAGATAAATTTTATAGGGGTTTAACTTTTTATTATATTTTATATATAATAAATTTTAACTATTTTTAAATTTTAAATTTTAACTTGTATTCTAACTTTTTATTCTATACCAACCACCCTTGTTTTTCAATAGTAGTTCTGGGTAGGAACTGAGACAAAAAGTCAAACTTTAGCGGGAACAGCAGGAAATATCAAAAGGAACATCACAAAAGGAGATTGCTTTAAAGAGTAAACTATGAAAAAAAAATTACATGATGTTTTAATAATATAATTACATTATATTATCAATAATATATATATGTAAGACTTTGTATAATGTATCATATAATTTATAATTAAAATATATTAATAATACATTTAGTTTTAATTGTGTTTTCATAATGTGCCAAGTGTTTAGTTTTAATTGGTCTTTAAATACTTTTTAGTTTTCGAAGGTCGCACATTTTTGGTCATCTTGGTGTCAATCCATATTTTGCGGGGTATAACGATATTTTATATTTTGTAGGCTTCTAATAGCCTACAAAGTATAACGTGAACTTAATCAGTTATCCAGTTTTCGACTAACGCGTATTATATATTACTTCTTCCAACTTATTATTAACTATTATATTATTAATGCATATTACTTTTTCCAACTAAGAATAAATAAACTGAAAGAAACATAGCGGAAATATCATCATAATATTATACTGTTTGTTATTTTATTATTATCTAATTTTGATGTTACTACTATGCTACTGGAAAGATTCAAGGCCTTTAAGTACTCTCTACTTGTTCAAAGTTCAATAGAATAGCTTTATAGATTAAATAGAACTTGACGTTCACCCTAGATAAGAGCAAAATGTTTACTTATTTTGATTTTATTTTAGCAGGTACAAAAGGTTTTACCTGAGTTCAGGAAAACATATTTTTTTTAAACCCAGTTTCCAAGTTTTCGACTAACGCATATTATACATTACTTTTTCCAAGTTATTATTAACTATTATATCATTAATGCATATTACTTTTTCCAACTAAAAATAAACAAGCTGAAAGAAATATAGTGGAAATATCTTCATTATATTATACTGTTTCTTATTTTATTAGCTTATTTTAATGTTATTATTATGCTACTGGAAAGATTCAAGGCCTTTGAGTACTCTCTCCTTGTTCGAAGTTCAATAGAATAGCTTTATAGATTAAATAAAACTTGACGTTCACCCTAGATAAGAGCAAAATGTTTGCTTATTTTGATTTTATTTTAGCAAGTACAGAAGGTTTTGCCTGAGTTCAGGAAAACATAATTTTTTTAAACAAAAACTATTTCGAAAACACAAAAATCAAAATTGAAGTCCACACTAAAGCCATTTTCCCAAAATGTTAATCCCTGTTCAATGAAATACTAGAAAAAGAAATAATTAGTATATTTAATAAAAAAAAGATAAAGCGTTTTACACGACTAAAATGAAGAGGAAATCAATATCAATCTTAAAATATCATTATCTTTGAAAAATATACGTTTCTTTTTTTTACTCTTTTCATCAGGTTTCACGGCATCGTCACCTTTCACCATGCCACTATTCTTGGCAATTATTATTTTTACTTCTTTTAACGTTTACTATATTAAACTACTACTACTACTAACAACTCACCGCAGCACCAAGCTGCCTGAGGCCAACACAGCTACGCACGCTCCTCCTCCATTCCAATCTATTCAAAGCCTCCTTCTTTACATCCGCCCACGAAGTTCCAATTTCCTTTAAATCTTTCTTTATGACGTCCTCCCACGCCAGACGGGGATGACCTGTAGCTTCTTTTCAAAAAAGAAACGTTTACTATATAATTAGTCTTAAAGCAACTAGGAGAATAGTTCACTAGGTATAACTTCTTCTAAGAGATCATTCCACAGTCATGGCGACAATACGTCAATCATAGCTCTCTGTTCGTCGTTCGGACTTTCCTGCTATAGGTAGGCCAGAAGAGCATCACCATCTGAGCAGATTTCGTCGGCTTAGATATGCCTTGTATGAGCTCCAATGGTTCTTCTGATTGAGAATAGTGGAGACTCTATATAAGAGGAGCTAGTCAGCAAGGGAGGTTCCAGAAATACTTGACTAGTCAATCATATCAAGCTATTCTGTTTAATTTTCGAAGTACGATTCTTCTGCGTGTCTTATGAACAGACGAGACTCCAACAAATGTAACTGTAAAGTCTCATAGAACATTGGCTTTTTTAGATACTCCTGGCTGCGAGTTTCCCGTCGAAAATAGTCTTGACGAGTAATACTATGGTGAGCAAACTTTATCGGATTAGGTCTGCCACGTATTATCCTCTGATGAAAGGTAGTCAAAGCCATATCCAGGGGGACTAGGAGTCTTTAACCCCCCCCCCCCGGAATGTTGACCCGACTCGTAAAAACATAATACATATAAACAAATTTTTGATACGGGCTTCAAAAAAAAATTGTAGCCACTCCCCCCAAACAAACAAAAAATTAGATACGGCCCTGAGGATAGTGTATATAGTTGTAAACAACAGATATAGACGCCACGTCAACGTGCCCAAGGCTAAACATACTTTCCAGATGTTGTCACTCTAAATCTTTGATTTGAATTCACTGAAGAGAAACAATGTGTCGGGAACGTAGAACTTACCAGGCAAAGCAACTATTTGACATATTGAGAGACCGTTTAAGCATCTAGTTATAATATTTTTTTCATCTCTTTGGTTAAAAAGGAAAAAAAGTGAAGAGAAAAAAGGGGACAAACTAAAGAAAAACTTACTGTGATGCTCCAAAAACTGCTGTTGCATCAGTTGCATGTTTCTTAAAGTTATAGACCGAATATCTGTTATACATTCCCCAGATGCTGGTCATATATTTGGCGCTGTATGCTGGAGCGCTCTCATCTGAAAAAAAACTGTAAAAAAAAGAGTTCTTCAAAGGCAGAGTCTAGACTGGGCCTTGGGGACAAATTTCTTTGTGGCCGCCTCTTCTTCCCTGTTCCATTTTAGAAATAATGCATACCCTCAGGGTATGCATTATTAAATACATAAAGACAGGTAACACTAGCAGCTCTGGGCATCGCAAATTAAGAACTGCGCGTCACTGGTTTGTGCGTCATTGCGTAGAAAAACGAATATCAAAAGGAATTCTTGAATAAAATGTTTGATAATAAATTAGATTTTAAAAGATTTCTAGCATATATCTCTACTTAAAAGAATACCGCACTGGGCCACGTTAAGGTTGGGCCCTAGAGACGCCTCTTGACGGTCCTGTGAGTAAGCATATTCTAAATATGACAAAAATACTATGTTCATTTCACTGAGTTCCTATTATGGTTGTATTGTAACGACAGCTGCAACCTAGTAAAGAGCGACCTTCGCCCCAATATAACCGAAAACTAAAAAATTAGTTTTTAAATAGATGTTCAAAATTTAAAAGAATTGCCACTTGACACTGATAAAGGGGTCGTAAATATATCAATGTTAAACTTGAAATCAATGATATATTAAATTTATGGAAGTTTTGATAAAGAGCTTGAAAACTCTTAAAAACAGTGACGGACCAAAATAAAAATTATACCATCGGAGTCATCATGGTCGACAATCCTAAACCGGAGGATTGTAGCCCTTCATCTTGAATTTGAATGAAATCACATTTTAGCTTAGGTAACAATTGATCTTTCCCTTTTCCCCTTTGTTTTGCTAGGGCCGCCAGGTGACTGAAAAGTGCACGGAGATGGTTGTGCATTTGAAACTTAATGCTTTTATATACCCACAAGTGGTTTTGTTAGAACTAAAGTAAACTGCAATTTTTTAACAAAAGCTGCATCTTCTGGTGTTATTTCTCTAGTGACACCGTAGGAAATGGTGAATACATGACGCTAGTTATGGCGACGAAAGATAAAGCCAAATGTAGGAAAAAGAAACAGAAATACCAGAGCTTCTGAAATATCTACTGCAGAAAGGCAATACTTCAGGGGTTAGAGAAAAAGACAGAAAAAAAACGCTAAGAAGAATAATACAAAATCTGAATCAAAGGTGTTCGATGGATGAAGGCTGTCGACAAGGAACGGCGGACAATATTAAGATTTGCAATCGTAATGCTGAAGATTACTTTAAAATCATAGCAAATAGTTTTAGATGAATGCAGAAAAGATGAAAGCTCGAAAAAAGTACATCAAATTAGTTCATAACAAAAAACGAATAGATATTGAAGCGATAAAAACTGTCAAGATAAATTCAAAGAAAATCCTAACAAAGTGCGATAGCTTCAAAAAAATGGGCCAGTATCTACTAGGCTACAGCTAAAAGTTCTATTTTTAATAAGCTTTTAAAGCTCAAAGAAAAAATTTTACTAAAAATAATTTAAAATAATTTAAGATAGAATAAAATTCATTCTTTAAAGAACAACCAATTTTGGTAAGTTTTTTTTGTAAAAAACAAGAAGCGGGGATGAATAAGAAATTAATGTTTGGGTAGGCACCGATAAAAACTAGGCACTACATCGGTATTTTCAACCCTCCTCTCCCCCTACCTTGTATTTAGTGTAATTTTAGACCTTCTAAAATTTAAGACCTTCATAAACCCCCCCCCTGGATCCGCCCCTGACAAAAGTATATGTATACAAAACTACATATTGTCAGATCATAAAATCCTGTTCATATACTAAAACATTTGCGAAGGGATGTTCCGACTCCAGAATCTTTAGCACTGTTTAGTAAATTACACGCCCTAAAATTTTGCTACGAATGTCGTTTCCTAGCCCTGGTTGTCAAAGCGGCATTTTGGGTATCATTTTGACCCTTTTTTGGGTTTCCAGAACTTTTCTAATTTTTGGGTCAATTTTTCCGTCAAAATGACACTTTTTTAGTTTTTTTTCAATACAAGGGCCTTAAAAAATATGCTTCAGTGGTTACATATGACATAAAAAAAATCATAAAAAGAGTGTCTAAAAAAGTAAGAGCTACAGACTAAGATATTTTAACCGCTGTTTTAAATTCTTTTAACGGCCGAATCAAGAACTTTTTGCTCCAGATATTTTATTATTAGCGATAAGATGCTATAAATAATAGGTTGACCTTCTCACATGCAGCAGGATTTGGACCCGAAGATTCGGACCCGAAAATTTAAACTTAAAATACATGATGCAACAGGGGGATAGTCTCACCCAGAAAACTCCAAAAATGGTTGTCTATAAATACACTTTTTGTATACCCCCTTGTAAGGATTAAATATGGGTACATCAATGTTTTAACTTAATTTCAAAAGGGTTTTTTTTTACTATTTTACTAATATTATGTAAAAATACTTACATTTATTATTGTTTACCTTTGGATTGAAACAGCATCCCAGGATCCTTTGGATTTTTTTTGTGGTCTTCCTTTTCAACTGCAGCCTTCAACATATTGGCATGCACCTTCTACGCTGCATGAGCTCCCATTGGCATTGGCATTTTTTGGCAGTCTATAAAAATATGTTATCTTTCATTTTGTTTGTCAGTAATACACAGACCAGTCGTTATAATTACACTTTGGGATAAAATCACAACCATTCATAGCTACAGCACCAATAATGTACCCTGTTCGAAATTTGTTAAGTTGAACAATATTCAACTTTCATTCGTAAACTTTATAATAGACGAATCAGTGTGACGATTTAAGTGATAATCTTTAGAAATTAGAAAAGATACAAGCTTGGGACAGCAGTTTTTCTATATGGTGATTTAAATTTTCTGATTCTCTAGAATAAGTAAGGTTACTGGTGCATTATACCTAACACAGCGTTATATACTGTCCAAGGGAACCAGACACGGAGACCCGTAAAACGTGTATTTGCTATCTCAATTGATCGCAAAGCGGTGTTTCTCATTGAATTTACAGTATTTAAACTGTTGTTTTTTGGGGTTTAGGGTGGGGGGAAGGTACCTAGGTTAGGTTACGTATTTAATATATGCTATGCTTTACCCCCAACCCCCTAATGTGCAAATATATAGCCCAAATTTGTTTCTAAACTATTATATATTCAACCTATTTTATTTTATTCATCAGCGTTAACCAAACTTGACTTTTTAGAAAGGCCCATATAAAATGATTTTCCGTAACAAATTTCGGCTATATATTTGCACATTAGGGGGGGGAGGGGAGGGGAAAGCATAGAATATATTAAAATCGTAACCTAACGTTACCTAACCTAGATACCATTTCTTCCCCTAAACAAAAAAAAAACAAAAGTTTAAATATTGTAAACGCACTGACAAACCTCGGTTTGCAATCCAATTCTCTATTGAAAGAAACCCGTTTGACTAGTTTCTTAAGCATCTTCGTATACAATATATCGCGTGGGTTCCAGCTAATACAATAGTACCAAATTCCTTACCTATTACCTATTTATAAACCTATATGCGTTTAAATTTTTAACGTTATTTTTTAATGGGTGGCTACTTTTTTAACACACTAACTAGCCTCATTGTTCCGGGAAGGCGCCAGAGCATCCACACGTCAGGACCACTACCGTCAGGACATCGACAAAATCCGTCATAACATCAACAGTCATAGCATTGACACGTCAGGACATAGACAGTTACAATCGCTACCCATCAGAACATCGACAGTCATAACATCAACACGTCAGTTCATCAACAGTCACAATAGCTACCCATCAGAACGTCGAAAGTGATAACATCGACACATCAGGACATCGACAAAATCCATCATAACATCGACAAAAATATCCGTCAGAACATCGACACATCAGGACATCGACAGTCATAACATTGACACGTCAGGACATAGACAGTCACAATCTTTACCCATCAGAACATTGACAGTCATAACATCAACACGTCAGTTCATCGACAGTCACAATTGCTACCTGTCAGAACGTCGACAGTCATAACATCGACACGTCAGGACATCGACAAAATCTGTCATAACATCGACAAAAAATCCGTCAGAACATCGACACGTCAGGACATTGACAGTCATAACATCGACACGTCAGTACATAGACAGTTACAATCGTTATGCGTCAGAATATTGACAGTCATAACATCAACACGTTAGTTCATCGACAGTCACAATCGCTACCCTTCGGAATGCTGACAGTCATAACATCGACAAAATCCGTCATAACATCGACAATAAATCCGTCAGAACATCGACATTTATAACATCAACACGTCAGGACATAGACAGTCACAATCACTACGCGTCAGAACATTGACAGTCAGAACATCAACACGTCAGTTCATTGACAGTCACAATTGCTACCCTTGAGAACGTCAACAGTCATAACATCGACACGTCAGTTCATCGACAGTCACAATGTCGATGTCCGACAGTTATGACTGTTGATGTTCTGATGTGTCAATGTTCTGACGGATTTTCCTTGTCGACGAAATGACATTTAGTGCTTGTGACGGTTGTTCAAAATGGTAACATCTCCTTTGTTCCATCCTAGTCACTGTACTTCTTTTCAGACGGCAATAGTTCTTATTCCATTCTTCTTTGAAATATCTCCACAGGCTAGGCTAGACTAGCTCATTTAGTCTCCATAGGAAACCAAACTAGGCCTAGGGAAAATCAGAGAGAAGGGTAAATGTATAAACTAGGGGCTATTGAGAAGGAAACATTAAGAAAACATGTTTTTATTTCATCACAGTTGATTCAATTTACGGGTACACAGGTTGAAACAAGAGAGACGCATTGGCAGCATGCAAGGGAAATATACAATTTGAGCTACATATTTGCACATTAGGAGGGGTTGGGGGCAAAGTAAAGTGGAGTTGCAATCAAATATTCTGTATTATGTAATAAATATACAATTATTCTGTATGTAACGAAGTAAGAATTGTTTTCTAAACATATTCCCTGCTCAAAAGCCCTTACTCTACACCTCTAGCCTACTGAGGGAAGTTATTCGGCAGCAACTGTAATGCCCATGCCACATCATAGTCACATCTATCAATAAAGAAAGCCAAATATCATGAATGACATGGCAATTTTCTTGATTTTAACATCACACTTGTATTTAAAAAGCAAAAAAATTTAAGTTGCAAGAAATTAGTTTACTGACTTTGCACCAACAGTAATTTGTGTCCAACTGTTCTCTATTAATGCTAAGTCTCCTTAACTTTTGTCAGATTCCTCTCCCAGATAGAAAACTCGCTGTTATAAAGTTCCATCTTTTCTAGTTTTAAAAAGTATGCCTTAAACCTTGACTCTGATTGGTCAGTCAAGAAATTTATACTTGAAAGTTGAACAATGGTCAATTCGAGAAATTACGAACGCCGAACGTAATTGGCGCTGTAGTCGTGCGTAATTTTGATTTTATCGACAAGTGTGACTATAATGTATCACAGGCATGATACTACTGTTTGTATTTTTATGATTAGTGACATTTCAAGTTCTCTGTTGAACAATCTTTTCATATTCTTTGCGTTGGTAAAATCCTACTTTAGCTACTTTCGGCTATCTTGGAAAGGGGCTAGGTTAAGAAAATGAAACTTTCAGGGAAGGGTCTACAAGCTAAATTATGTATCGGGAAGGTATTTTGAAGTACATACCTCTATTCCTTCTCCCTCTAGAGGGTCCTAACCTTTGATGACCTTTAAAAATATGTGTGTTATAAAAGTGAAACCTTGCAAAATAGTTCTTCTGCTTAAATGATGTATAACAAAATTGGGTACTTGGGCACTACATGGGCCTTTACAAGAAAACCAGTCACAAAAAACCCGCACATTCAAGAGACCGCTAGAGTAATGCAATGCAAAGCGTGGTTTTCATTGCATTTCCAATATTTAAACTGTTGTTTTTTGGGGTTTAGGGGGAAGAGGGTACCTAGGTTAGGTTAGGTTACGTATTTAATATATGCTATGCTTTACCGCTCCCCCCCCCCCCTAATGTGCACGCACGAACAGTAGCCGGTAGAGCAAAACAAAAAGCAGATTCAGATTCTACACAAAATTTTACACTCGATGGCATTCATAACTCAATTTTGGCCGGAGATGCCTAATACGACAATCATCCTCCCAGCCGACGAGAAACGTGTCTTTAGACTTTGGGAGTTAGTTGACCTGTCCCTATGTAGAAAATCCACTCAGTGCTTAGAAATGAATCGAAATTTCAAAAAAAAGATCATTTCTCGTGTAGGGACAATAAATGGTATTATAAACTGGGTTTATTGAAATGACCACAAAAGACCACACCTTCCTTTGTTTCTGAAGCAACAGTCAATTCGAACGAATAGCCACTTTTATATCAATATGATGAAAAGGAAAAACAGTGAGGTTCTAGCTTAGCCATATTCGTTTTTCATGTTTTCGCCCACAAAGGAAGGGATCTTGTTGTCATTATTTGCTAATCAAGAAAAGCCACTATAACACATAAAAAAAACAGGGCTTAAAGGAGCTATTGAATAAGTTTCATAGGAAGAAATAGTCAATTTCCAAGGCTGGTATCACCAGCTATAATACCAATAGTGAGTGATATACAATTTTAAATTGTATATTACAATTTAAAATTGTTTAAATTGTGTATAAATTTGCTTTAGTATTACTTGAACTGGAGAACAAATAACCATAATATGAACTCTGGAAATTCAGTTACTCTCTCTATACAACGGAGAACTTCAAGTTATGACACATATTCTAAAAATAGTTTATATTCCTAATACTATCAAGATAGCTTCACTTTGAACATATCTACAATGCTTCATAAAATGTCCCTAAATGTTTTATTTTTATATTGTAAAGCGTCCTTAAATTTAAAATTAAAGGGTTCACTTTTATTGTACCAAAACTCCTACATCATCAGTTGGTTTATTTTAGCAGAGGAGATTGAGTAGCTTGAAAGAAAATAAGAGTGACTAGGATCAATTTTGCTGAATCGAATGACTTGACAATCGGCAACAGTTAATTCAAGAAGCCATGCCTCAGCTCATTGATCGAGATGTCCAAGACTTTTTTTTTAGAAGAAAAGAATTATTGTATTGAAGGAATTTTATTCATTTTCATTATATTTGATGGTAACTGACCGCTTTGGGAGAAGTTTACGAAGCGTCTTTTGGTCAATAGCACAAGTCGTAGAAAAAACTAGTTTCTGGCATTTTAAGCTGGACATATTATGGACATGCACCAAAGAGTTTATACAGAACATACACCAAAGAGTTTGTATTTTATGTCTCTCTGACATGCACCGAAAAGTCGGCTACATTGGTTGGTAGTGTTGTTCTTTTATACCCAGGGTTATCACCGTCCGAGATTAATCCAGGTATTCCAGGATTTTTTTTTGCGGTCCGGGATTTTTTTTTGTGTTTGGGTTTTTCGGGATTTTTTTGTAAAAAAAACGGGATTTTTTGCTGAAACCGAGATTTTTGATTAAAAAGATATGTCTAACAATTGTGGCTGATAGTCTACTAATTTTTTCTGCACGGTATCACTAATATTCTCTGTTTTTGTTTGTTTCCTCTGGATTTGCGCTATTAGTCTATTACACTGGGGCAACAATTTTTTCGTTTGGGATTTGACTTTTGAAAATTCGACTCCAATGTAACAACAAATGGCGAATTCAGAACAAAAACATTCATTTGAGTTCATGACATCATTTCGAGAGCCTCGAATGTATTCAGAAATGTAGGGCAGCGGAAGCTATAAATACCATCGGAAAACTCGTCATGCTCAGCTCCAGTGTCTTTTTAGTTCGGTGTTTTGCAGATGAAACTTCGCAAAAAATTAGTTTTATAAAGTCATGACCAAATGATTGCCAGCATTCTGTGATTTCCTTAGGTTGTTGCAAGTTTCAATAGTTTAGGATCAATATACTTAGTTGTACCTTTGTGCTGTTTATAGAACGTACATCAATTAGTTCAAAAGATCGCTCTGATCGCTATCAACGTATTCCCCGGATTTTTCTAATATTTTTAGACACTTTCATGCTCATAATATTCCACTCAGTACTTAAGTTCTAAATTTTGAAGATCGCAGATGAGTATCCAGATAAACTAAGAAAAATTGAAAATGTTTATCTGGATTACGTTCTCTAAGAAGACTTAGTGTTTATGTGTGTGCTAACCGAACTTAGTTTCATTTACTGAAGCTCATTTGTCCAGTTTCTTAGGGTTGTCTTTTGATCTCTGATTACCGAAATGATTGCTGAATCGTAACAATAAATACCTGAAAAACTAGTTTTTTTTTGTTGGTTGCTTCACTTAGCTCTTTTTACTAATAACTCGGTAGTAACAGTTTTTTTTTTACTTTTGCCTTATACTTTTCTATTCAAATACCCAAAGGCCGGGTTTAATACCAAGAAAG
>CM051270.1:47591882-47684382 GCA_027921565.1 Artemia sinica
TTCCAAAAGAAATAAAGATATGTTTTGATTAGGATTCGCTTGAAGAATTCTAACGATGAGATTCTCAGCTGTTCATAATAAATGTGCAAAACAAAAAAAAAAACCGTGATGCTATCAACTCGCTATGTAGTCTGCTTTTCTTCTTGCCATTACCATCAGTGGACAACAGAAGATATAATCTCCATAAAAAACAAAAATCGTACACAGATACAAGGCCGCCTGGTCGCCACAAAGGCCTCCATGGCCTGCAACATATTTACATATCTAGCTGGGATTTTATTTATATTTTGTCAGCGTCTCGCGAATGTATCCTTACAGTGACTAAAAAAAGAAAGAAAGAAATGGACTTGGGTCCAAATAGCCCTCAAAGTTGCTTTCTTCCCACGCTTTAAAACACTGAAATCATGCAGGAACTTTCCGAGGTGCGCTCACTTAAACAAAAATCTAGGAAAGCAGTTGAACTAGTGAAGGACACTTCAGGAATGGATCCAGAATTCAAAGGTGTTCTGGAGATGTTTGTAGGCGTATATCACCACCTTTTCCCTTCAAGGCACTGATTTTTTATAAACTTAAACAACACTGCTTTTTAGAGTAAAAACTTTCAGAAGTAAATGTACAGCACAAATGAAGGCCGAAAGGAAAGCAATTTTGCCTCATAGCTTTGCTAGAATCCCTGATTGTTTACGGTTTTAAAAAACTTTGCAAATATGTGCTTAAATTAAAAAAAAATTAATAATGGTTCTTTTGGAGGTCTCCAAAGGACGTATTCCTCAAATGCGTAAACTAGTCCCCAATAAACGAAGTTTCGAATTTAAATTGCCGCATTCTCAAACATCGCCAAAGTTTTTGAAGTTTTGTCACAAATTCTTAAGAAAGACTGCTTCAAACCACCATGGCCGTTGAAAATGAGAATGAGAAGTGTTTTTTGAAAAACTTTAAGACTTTAGCGTAAAGAACAAGGACTGAGGAAGGGCAGCCCTCCTCATTTACGGAATAGTTTTATGCTAGTTTTAGTTTTAATATTCCTCGTTACTTTTCAATAGAAAGATAAATTTTTTCTTCATTCACTCATTAAAAAAAAAGAGGCTAATTCTGCAAAAACATCGCTTGCTGTTAACCCGGACTTGCACAACTATGGATTTCACAAACTTGTTTTAGAATTTGAAGAATGGAATAAATCGCAAAAACTTGTGATGACTATGGCCTTAGGTCTTAGAAACTACTGGCAATCTTCTAAGCCCTTAGAAGCAGGGAAAGAGTAGTGGTAAAGCTTGAAAACCTCATTCTTGTAGGTATGATTTTAGGATCTTGGATCCATTGCTACAAAAAAAGATTCATTCAATCATAAGATTCACAAAAAAAAACAACTTCAAAATGGTTTCCCTTGCAAATCTCTATAAGTAAGGAAAAAAAACAGGAGAGAAAACAAAAATGAAACAAATACGTAAGAAAAAATATTTTCAAAGGATTCCCAACTTTAAGAGATTCAACGTAAGTAGCAAAAGATCATGGTTATTCGTGCAACTATAGAAATAGAAAAAAGAAAGAGGCGTGTATTCAGCCATAATTTCGAGGCCAATTTTTTCTGTTAACTTCAGGTCACTGTACTGCTTAAAATAGACTATTGGAATAAATAGCATAACTAACGGGTATCTGAACTTTATTTGTTTTTTGTATCTTTACATAGCTCAACTACTTTCCAAGTAGCGAAAAGCCCCTTATCTTGATGCCCCTTATCTTGAAATTTTACCTACCAGCAAGTGTTAATCTATTTCCTTGAACTTTCAAAAGCCCTGTATTTCCGTTGAAACGAGTTCAATTTCAGCCTTTCAGGATTCACTTCTTAATATAAATCCAAATAAAACCCCAAGCTCTTGTGACTAGGGAAAACACCTACCAAGGGGCAGAAAGAAAGGAAAAGGGGATGGACGGGTACCTGACCCAGACTGATGGCGCAATAGAAACAAGATTTACCCTATGTCTAAAAAAAAACATTTCAGTTATAAAACTGTTATTCTTGGTCGAAGCTATCTCTTTGTTATAATTGAATTCCTGTACTGTTGAGTATTAGCTGGAACCCACGCTAAGTAAGTGATATATGTTAGTTTGGTGTTAATGCTAATTAAATAAAACAAATAAAAGATGAAGATATAATAGTTTAGAAACAAAGGTACAATCCCTTATATTGGCCTCTCTAAAGAAGTCCAACAAGAGATGCTACAGTTCAATACGGCAGGAGACGCCTTTGAAAAGACCCGTTTCTCTATTTCTACAGATGATGTTCCAGACACCGCCGAGAGAAATACTTTGTTTTAGTCGTGGTTTTAAGATAGTTTAGGTGGCATGTTCTTTGGAGTTTTAGATTGGGGAAAGGTACCTAGGTTAGGTTAGGTTACGTGTTTTAATATATACAATGCTTTGCCACCCCATCCCCCCACCGACTATGTTGCAAATATATAGCCTAAATTTTGTGTTCGAAACCATTATATAGTCATCCCTATTTTATTTTATTTGCATTAGCATTAACCCACAACGTGACTTTTTAGAAAGGCCATATAAAGGGATTGTACCGAATCACATTTTTGGCTTATACTATTTGCCCATTAGAGGGAGGGGTGGGGGCAAAAGAAAAGCAATATATTAAATAACGTAACCTAACGTTGCCTAACCTAACCTAGGTACCATTTTTTCCCCTAAACCAACAACCCCAAAAAAAAAAAAAAAAAAACCCTACAAAAGACAAAAAAGAAATTAAAATATTTGTAAACTCCACTGAACAAACCCCGGTTTGCAATCCAAATTCTCTATTGAACGTAACCGTTTGACTAGTTTTCCTTAAGCATCTGCCGTATACAATATATCGCGTGGGTTCCAGCTAATACAAACAGTACCGAATTCCTTACCTATTTACCTATTTATAAAACCTATTATGCGTTTAATTTTTATCGTTATTTTTTAATGGGTGGGCTACGTTTTTTAAACAAACTAAGACTAGCCTCTTTGTTCCGGTAAGGCGCCCAGAAGCATCCACACGTCCAGGACCACTACCGTCAAGGATATCGCCAAGAAGCCGTCATAACATCAAAAGTCATAGCATTGACACGTCAGTACATAGACAGTCACAATTGCTACCCATTAGAACATTGACAGTCATAACATTCAAAACGTCAGATTAACCAACGAGTCACAATAGCCCTACCGCGTCAGCAACGTCGCCAGTCATGAACATTGACACACATCGTAGGACATCGAAAAAATCCGTCATAACATCGACAAAAATCCGTCATAACATCGACACAATCAGTAACATCGACAAGTCATAACATTGACCAACGTCAGGATACTAGACAGTTTACAAATCGCTTACCCGTCAGAAAACGACAGTCATAACATCAACACTTCAGTTTCATCAACAGGTCACAATTTGCTAAACCGTCAGAACGTCCGACAGTCATACACATCGACACGTAAGGGACATCTAAAAAAATCCGTCAGAACATCGAGCACTCTCCAGGACATTGCAGTCCATAACATTGCGACACGTCAGTAAATGGACAGTCACAATCATTACGCGTCAGAAACATTGACAGATCTATACATCACACGTCCAGTACCCATCGACAGCCTACAATCGCTATACCCGTCAGAAACGTCCACTAGTCATAACATCCGATCAAAATCCCGTCCATAACATCGACAATAAATCCGTCATAACATCGACCTAGTCATAACATCGACACATCAGGACATAGACAGTCACAAATCGCTACGCGTCAGAATATTGACAGTCATAACATCACACCGTCATTTCATCGACAGTCACAATGCTACCGCGTGAGAACGTCAACAGTCCTAAACATCGACACGTCATTTCATCGACGGTCACAATGTCGATGTCCGACAGTTATGACTGTTGATGTGTCCCTGACGTGTAAATGTTTCTGACGGATTTCCCTTGTCGTTGGGGACGAAATGACATTTAGTGCTTGTGATTGTTGCTCGAAATGGGTAACGACATTCTCCTTTGTTCCATTTCTAGTCATTGTGATTCTTTTCAGACGGCAATAGTTTTCTTAGTCCATTCTTCTTTGAATATTTCCATAGGGCTAGCTAGACTAGATCATTAGTGTCCATAAGAAACCAACTAGGTTAGGGAAAATCAAAGGGAAGGGTAAATGTATAGAGTAGGGGCTATTGAAAGGAACATTAAGAAAACATGTTTTTATTTCATCTCAGTTGATTCAAATTTACGGGTACACAGGTCGAACAAAGAGAGACGCACTGGCAGCAGGCATGGGAAATATACAATTTGAAGCTACATATTTGCACATTAGGAGGGGTGTTGGGTCACAAGTAAAGTGGAGTTGCAATCAAATATTCTGTACTATGTAATAAATATACAATTATTCTGTATGTACGAAGTAAGAATTGTTTTCTAAACATGTTTCCTACTCAAAGCCCCTACTCTACACCTTTACTTTTGGGAAGATATTCGGCAGCATCTGTAATGCCCATGCCACATCATAGTCACATCTATCAATAAAGAAAGCCAAATAGCATGAGTGACAAGGCAGTTTTCTGATTTTAGCATCACACTTGTATCTAAAAAGCAAAAATTAAAATTGCATAGAAATTAGTTTATTTACTGAGTTACACCAACAGTACTTTGTGTCCACTGTTCTCTATTAATACTAAGTCTCCTTAACTTTTGTCAGATTCCTCTCCCATATAGAAAATTCGCTGTTATAAAGTTCCATCTTTTCTAGTTTTAAAAAGTATGCCTTAAACCTTGACTCTGATTGAGTCACCAGAAATGTATGCTTGAAAAGTTGAACAATGGTCAACTCGAGAAATTACGAACGGCGAACGTATTGACGCTATAGTCGTTCGTAATTATTGATTTTATCGACAAGTGTGACTATAAAGTAGAAAGTTAGTTATTTCCCAGAAAAGTTATTCCTATTTGGGCAAATCGAACCGCACAAGGAATCCAGCTAAAGCTATCCAGTGTCAGAAGTTTCTGAAACTGGGACAGCACAACAATAAATGCATGAAATTCTCCTAGCTTGTCGTAATTGTAAAGGCTCCCATCCTAAAAAGGAGTTGACAACTTGCAACAACACTCAGCCTACATGCGATCAATTGTAAAGGCCCATATGATCCAAAAATAAATCACAATGCCCTGCACATAGAAAAGAGCCCTAACACTCCAAATAGCAACAGAGAAGGCTATTCCATACCCTTTTTGCAGCTATGGAAGCAAATACTGCCAATCATCAACAAATAAAACCTATAGTGAAATAAAATATAACCCAAAACAAGTCAAACACTACATTCCCAATGCACCAAGTACTCCTTGCGAAACACCATCCTTTAATCCCCCTAGCTCACATCTCTATCAGAAAGAATCACCAAGCCAACAGCACTCCTGCCTATGAGATGAGGTCGGCCTGCCACCCCCTCCCAACGAGAAACAAACAAGAAACACTACCAGCAATTAGTCCCCTTAGCTGACAACTGATGCACAACCAAACCATGCAAACCCCAAATATATGCTTATTCATTCTAAACTGAAATGCAGTTCAGGCCATGATATACAACACAACAGAAAACAAAATCATTGCTGATTGGCAAAATCTACATCCCTAATCATATGCGTCATTCAAGCAAAAAAGATCTTGCTTTACTATTAACAAAGCTGAACATTGATACGCAGTCAATGAAAAATAAATCAAACAACACATATCAATACTCTAGTGGAACGTAAAGATCATTTACTGAACATAAGTTAATGACTAATATCTGTCATGAATATAATTCCATCAATATTGCTTGCCTCCAGGAACTCATTTAATCCAAATCAACAATTAGTCTCTGAGGTTACACTATCCTGAGAAAGATAGATCATCAGAGAGAAAAAGGAGGTGGAGTAGCTTTAATATTTAAAAATAATATAAAATTCTGTTGCAACAACTTTCCGATTTTGTAAATTAATGTGATGCAATTGGTATCAGTGTCTGGCTGAATAATACAAAACTTACATAATAATACAAAATAGCTTTTATAACCCTAATGGCCAAATTAACAGGTGTCATGGATTTCTTCAGCTATATAAATAATTCTAATATGTTGAAAAATATCATTATTTGTTGGATGACTTTAATGCCCACAGCCTTTTGTGGGGGAATAAATCAGCAAATAAAGCTGGTAAGTTCCAGTTGAACGTATGACTTCAAATAATAATGAATTAGCTTTGTTGCTACCCCTCCAAACCTGAATACATATTTCAACCCCAAAAGTGGCAGTCTCTCTACAATTGACCTACAAATTTTGTCATTAAAATATTTTGAACAAAATTATATAAAATAAAATTGATAGTCTATGAGCTGACCACTTTGCCATAGTTTGCTCCTAAACAAAACCTGCTGAAACCCTATCACATGACTCCAAAATTATCAACACTAAGCAAATTGGCCTATGTTCCAAATAAGCTAAATAATGAAATTACAAGTTTCACTCCAAAATTCATGGCATTTCAAAACGCAACAGTGTTGACACACAAGCTGAAGTTTTGGCATCTTTACTAATAAATACAAGCTAATCATGCTATCCCCATGACCACACCCAGGAAAACCTTCCCTAAACATATTCCAAAGCATGGTGGACAATGAGTGCCAACATAAATGAGATAACAAAAAGGCAGCTAGGAGAACATTCTTAAATAAACCATCGACCTACTACATATTTAAAAAAAATACATAGCAAATCTAATCCAAAAAGGACGCATAATAAATGCCTAATATAACTACTGGCACAGCAATTTTGGCAAAAATAATCTCTCCAGAGAAACACATGAGGGCCATTATACATAAAGTCATAAGCCACATTTGTATCTGTGGGAATAGACTCCCCCCAATCCACTCCTTTATGAGCCTTATGCATAATAATACCCATTATGACATGATAATGAAAAAGTTAAGCTATTTGCCACTCTTTTTGTTAATAAGTTAACTCAAAAATAATGTTAGCAAAATGCCCCCAATTCCTATGAGCCCAAGTTACCAAACCTCGCCCAGGATCCGAGTATATAACCAGCCCAGTTTTCAATCAGGAAATGAATAATGTAATACACATACTTTAGGACCAGACTAGCGGCAGCTATGACAATATACACACTACCTGGATAAAGAATCTCATCCCTTCATAAAACAGAAATTCTAAATTGTTATAATCATGCTTGGGCTTCATCTATGTTCCCCCAATATCTGGAAATGGTTTCGTACCCTCCTACCAATCCTAAAGAAAAATAAACCCAAAAATACCCCTGATGTCTTATAGCCCATAATGATTACTCGTGTGATGGGAAAAATAATGGAGAAAATGATATATACCGACTCCTCTGGTTTGTTGAAAAAAATAATATGATCCCTCACACTCAAACTGGCTTCAGGAAAACACCTTTCCATCAACAGATGCTTTTCATATTGTTAACAAAATGCAATAAATGAATCATTCTCAAAAATAATGTCCTAGTTGCAGCTTTCCTAGATTTGAAGGGGCATATGACAATGTGAACAACGCAGATCCTTTTAATTAAACTTACAAACCTTGGACTACCCCCCAAGCTAGCATCTTTATAAAATCTTTTGATAGAATTGGGCGAAGTTCATTGTTTGTAGTAGGTTCAGCCTCTTCGCCCCAAAGATAATAATCAAAGGCCTTCCTCAGGGAGCAGATTCCTCAGTCTGCCTCCTCTTTTGCTCTATATCTCGTTGGGCATGAACCTCCCCCGACACGAATCTACAATATTCTGAATGATCTGGTACTATGGTCATCTGGCAATACCTTGGAGATTGCACAGTCAAAGCTGCAAAGTCACTTTTCCAATTTGAAAAATTCTCTCAACATTCAGATCTACTCATTGCACCTACCAGTCAAAAATAGTCCAATTTCACCGAAAGCGCAATCATGTTAATGTAAGACTAACTCTAAATGGAGACAAACTATTCCAGAAAGATAATCATATTAATTACCTAGGTCTAATGCTTTGACCGAAAAAACTTAATTTCCCACCTCCACATTTCAAACTCAATAAAAAAATGCTATAGAAAAACATTATACTAAAAAAAGACTTCTTTCCACACCCTGGGGGATGTAAGGAGAAAAACCTTACTCCAGTTTTATAAATCACATATAAGACCCCATATTGACTAATGGGCTCATCGTCTATGGTGGATGTGCAAAGACCCAGATACAAAAAATTGAAAACATACAAAACGATATAATATGTCTCATGTTTGGTCTAGAAACCCCAAGCACCAAGTTTCTGCTCATTGACAGTTGATTAACAACAATAAGGAGAGACGTAGATTTCTTTTGATAAAATATCTTACAAAATTGAATCAAATAGCTCACACAACCCTACATAATTGGTTGAGAAATCCACCATGTAATAGAGGCCATTGCAGATGAGTATGCCAATATTCAGAAGAAGTTCCTTGTACTTGCAAAGTCTATTGCACCTATTTCCCCCCAATCCCCTCCATCCCATGCAAGTTGATTGGTCAATCCCCATAATAAATACTGATTTTCTTCAAAGAAAGTGGAATAAAAGATTTAACCCCCATTGCTTTTGTCCAGAAAAAATTTGCTGAAACTTAATTACAATTACTTATAAAACCACTTCCAAATATTTGTTGATGTTGTTCAAAAATGAATGAGAAGGTAGCAAGAGGTGCTTTCCTTCCTCACCTAAAAATGGGCACCCAATGGGCAAGAGATTATAAATATGTATCTATAATGTCTGCTGGGTTGAAATGCCATAATCATGGCATTAGAACAGCCTTATGGAAAACCAACCTTGATTGCTATTCAAATAATATTATAGTATATTCCGACTCTTTATCAAGCCTTGAGTTGCTGGCCTCAGCTCCTCAGTATAAGTTGGAACATTGACACTTATCATTGTCTCAGTATTATAGATAATCTTGCTTCAAGTGGCATAAGAACTTATTTTCAGTATAGCACTCTGGTATAAGTTGGGGTAATCATCAAGTTGATGAAATAGCAAAAAATGCTATAAATATTGACCAGCCAGTGGGAGAACCAATCTCCATTAGAGATATTTACCGATGGAGACTATCAGATACTAAATTTTAATAGAATACATCCTAGCCTTTCTCCTTTCCAATAAGTATTTTTCTAAAATTTAATCATAGAATTCGTTCTGGAACAAATGGACTAATTTTCTTGCATTCTCGTATAAGTTTCCTAATGTAAGTGTTCATTTCCCCTGTCCCCTCTTTGCAGGCATTGTAATATGAATAATGAAACAATTGACCATTGCCTATTTGAATGTAATATGCTGACGTCCGCACTAACATATCTTGCTTTGTAAACTGTAAAATGCTTCAACACCACAAAATCTCACTATCAGCCAAGAGCCTATCCACTTACCTGAACACAGAGCAATAGAAATCAACATCTATCATCTTATATTTTTACTCCTTGAGTCGAAAGATCTACTGAAAAATATCTGAAAATATCTAATAATAAAAGGCAAATCAAGGCCAGTGGCTCTTTAGCCCACAGAGTGAAGCAAAAGGAAAAGGGCTAAATAGTATTTACTGAAAAGCCCGCCTGCTGTTAAATATAAGAAGAAATGTAGCACATTCATGAGACTACGGTTTTGCATTTTTTTATGATTAGATGACATTTCAAGTTCTCTGTGAAATCATCTTTTCATAGGTAAAATTCTACTTTAGCTACTTTTGGCTATCTTTGGAAGGGGTTAGGTTAGGAAATGAAACTTTTCATGGATTGGTCTACAAGCTAAGTATGTCCCGGGAAGGTATTTTGAAGTACATACCTCCATTCCTTCTCCCTCTAGAGGGTCTAACCTTTGATGACCTTAAAAATCTGTGTGTTATAAAAAGTGAAACCTTGCAAAATAGTTCTTCTGCTAATGAATGTATAACAAAATTGGGTACTTGGGCACTATATGAGTGGGGCCTTTACAAGGAAACCAGTCACCAAAAAACCCGCACATTCAAGAAACCGCTAGAGAAATGCACTTCAAAGCAAGGGTTTTCATTGCATTTTCCAAATATTTAAACTGTTGTTTTTTGGGGTTTAGGGGGGGGGGAAGGTACCTAGGTTAGGGCTACGTATTTGATATATGCTATGCTTTACCGCCCCTCCCCCTAATGTGCACTTAGTAACGTACCGGTAGAGGCAAAACAAAAGCAGATTCGATTCTACACAAAATTTTACACTAGATGGCATTCATAGAACTCAATTTTAGCCGGAGATCCCTAATACAACAATCATCCTCCCAGGCCGACGAGAAAACGTGTCTTTAGATTTGGGAGTTAGTTGACCTGTCCCTATATAGAAAATCCACTCAGTGCTTAGAATGAAATCGAAATTTCAAAAAAAGATCATTTCTCGTGTAGTTGTAATAAATGTATTCTAAACTGGGTTTATTGAAATGAACCACAAAGACCACACCTTTCTTTGTTTCTGAAGCAACAGTCACTTCGAACGAATAGCCACTTTTATATTAATATGATAAAAAGGAAAAACAGTGAGGTTCTAGCTTAGCCCATATTCGTTTTTTCATGTTTTACCCCACAACGGCAATGACCTTGTTGTCATTAGTATTGCTAATCTAGAAAAGCCACTATAACAATAAAAAAACAGGGCTTAACGAGCTATTCATAAGTTTTATAGGAGAATAAATAATCAAATTTTCCAAGGCTGGTAATCACCAGCTATAATACCAATAGTGAGGTGATATAGCAATTTTAAATTGTGTATAAATTTGCCTTTAGTTATTACTTGAACTGGGAGAACAAATAACCATAATATGGAACTCTGGAAATCCAGTTACTCTCTCTATACAACGGAGAAGTTTTCAAAAATAAAATCTGTCTGAAGTGCACCTCCGTCTCGGCCCCCAGGTTTCTCAAAAAAAAAATAAATCAGTTATGACACATATTCTAAAATAGTTTATATTCCTAATACTATCAAGATAACTTCACTTTGAACTTATCTACAATTGCTTCATAAATGGCCCTAAATGCTTTATTTTTATATTTAAAGTGTCCTTGAACTTAAATTAAAGGGTTCACTTTTATTGTACGCAAAACGCCTATATCATCAGTTGGTTTATTTAAGCAGAGGAGATTGAGTAGCTTGAAAGAAAATAAGAGTGACTAGGATCAATTTTGCTGAATCGATGACTTTGACAATCGGCAACACTTAATTCAAGAAGCCATGCCTCAGCTCCATTGACCGAGAAGTCCAAGATTATTTTTGTAGAAGTAAAAGAATTATTTTATTAAAGAATTTTGTTCATTTTCATTATATTTGATGGTAACTGACCGCTCTGAAGAGAAGTTTACGAAGCGTCTTTTGGTCAATGAGCACAAGTCGTAAAAAAACTAGATTCTGGCATCTTAAGATGGACATATTATGGACATACACCAAAGAGTTTGTATTTTATATTTCTATTACATGCACTGAAAAGTCGGCTACATTGGCTGGTAGTTTTCATTGGCGGTGTACGGTGTACACGCGCCAGGAGGCCTATTGATGTAGAGTTATGAAGCGGAATCGGATTTGAAGGATAGATACGTGTTCGGACAGCGAAATGATTAACTGGCAGGATATAAATCAGATAAAATTAAATGGTACATCAAATCATGAGTACTAGTTGTTATTATTTATTTATTTATTTTATTATATGAACTTATAATTTTAATTTTATTGCTGTATGTTAATGAATTATTTGAGTATTATTTAGTTTGTAACAGGATGCAATATTATAGTCCCATTTTTTTAAATCACTTCTGAGTTTTTAAAAAATTATTTGTTTTTTATTTCGTGGGATTATTTGATTATTTCTCCTCCATATTATATTTTGACCTTTGGAGGGAATGTGGTTGTGTTGAGTTATTTGTTAATAATTGATACTAAATAAAATATGAAAATATGTCTTAGTGACCCAAAAATAGAAATTTTCAGAATTAAAATTTTAAAACCAAATTAAAATTTTGAAGGATCACCATTTTGTGGTTCCACTACCCCGGAGTTTTTTTCAGGATTTCACAAATTTCTTGAAAAGTCAGTTTTCCGATATCTTCTGGAAAAAATTAATGCTGACGAAACTTCAAGATCTGTATTTTGTTTAAGTTCAAGTGCTTGTATTTGTGACTTTCATGCACCACGATCATGCATTCTGTTTTCTAACATTCTATGAATGTTAATTTTCAGGAAAATTTCAGAGAACCCAGTTTTCCTTGAAGGAAATTGGTGAAATATCCTGCTAAAATTTTGTTATTCGAAAGCGTGCAAATTGAAGACCTCGAAATACGTTCACCTTCCCCTTTTTTAAGTCGTGGATTAATATAATTTTATTGACATATATGATTTTATATACACCGATGTATCAACATGTACCGATTATATATTCCCAGTCCCTTTACCATTATACATGTATACTACTACTACCTAGTAGCAACTCACCGCAGTACCAAGCACTTGAGGCCACACAGCTACGAACGCTCCGCCTCCATCCCTATCTATTCAGATCCCCCCTGTTTACACCCTCCAAGGAAGTTTCCGTTCCCTTAATTTTTTTCACGACATCCCCTCCACCCAACCTTTGACGACCTGCTTTCCGTTTAAGCCTTAGATGGTTGGCCAGAAAAACAATTTTTTGTAATCCGACATCTTTCATCCGCAGAAAACGCGCCCTAGCCATCTCAACCTTTCTCTCATCTTAGCCCTAGAAA
Organism: Artemia sinica; assembly: GCA_027921565.1. Lineage (NCBI taxonomy): Eukaryota > Metazoa > Arthropoda > Branchiopoda > Anostraca > Artemiidae > Artemia > Artemia sinica. Next base: position 47,604,680 of record CM051270.1, read on the forward strand.
GCGGGATTGAACTGCACTTTTTGTGCAGCTCCTGTTTGAAATACGGTCATTTCAGCCCGGGTACCCAAACAATCCGTAGCAAAATTTCTGGGAATCAGTAACAAATCCTTCCTCCGCTTTTTCGGAGTGACCATGCTTCAGAATCATATTTGACCACTGTCATAATTGTACTTTAAAATATTCTAACCTTCGTTTGCAGACTTATCTTCCTATTTCTTCCGCACTTTTTTCAAAAACTTTGATAAACACACTGAGACTTGGCTATATAACATTTCCAACGGCACCCACAATCTTTACTAATAATATTACAAGATAAATGAAGCTGTTCACTTGATCGATCTTTTTGTTACCCAAAAAAAACGTCACCTTTTCATCTTCACTTATTCCTAGCCTTAGCGACTTAGTCTTCTTAACATTAAATTTTCAAATTTATTCTAGCACTCTGAACTCGCAAACCTCTTAAAGACATATATATTTTGCATTTATATCATTATATATACAAATATAAAAATTTTTTATGTTGGTTTTATAACAAAATTCTTAAAAGTAAATGAGAAAAATATACATCGGGATTTTATTAATTATATATCGCGCATTAAAATAATTAGGAACATATTCCGGGAAGACCACAATTGTTAGCAAAAATAACAGGTAAGACTAATCCATTATTGATAAAGAGTTGCATTCACTTGGCCCAAAGTATATTCATTCATTCAGGTCAGGATGATCTGAAAAATAGTAAAAAAAACATAAATTGTTCCTGATGATTACTTGTTACTAAGTGAAAATTTACTAAACAATATTTAATAAGGAAATTAATACACTTCGAAAATCACCTCGAAGGATCCCTCCATGGCCTTCGTCCACGAGGCAGACCACAAAGCGATGGATGGAGAACTTCAACTTCGACAACGTCAAGATAGTCCAGTTATCACGTATCGCACCAGACAGAGCATGCACCGAACCCTTACGCATGAGCTAGCAAAAGGAGTGGCCCCAAAACGTCCCACGAGGGTGGCCGGGACCTAACCTAAGCTAATACACGTTTAGTGGATGATTCATAAAGATATGTCAGAAACATCTATTTCTTCCAAGCACTGGCATTCTTTGATAGGTACCGTTGTAGAAGCTATTCCAAAGAGCTTAACGTAGCTAAATATTTTTCCTAAGGGGAGGAGGGAAAAGGGGGAGCTGACCTACTGATAAGCCATCGCCTAGTTTCTATTGAACCAAATGATAACAAAAAATTTTTAGAGGAGCGACATTGAGTTTTCTAGGAAGCACAGTTTCCCTCCTCGCCCATGTTAATTGAGAAAAGGCAGATATATCACAGGGAACTTTATTCCAGACCCTTTTGAATATTAATAGCATAATAACTGAGGAATGAATGAAGGCCCATGGAGAGTTATGCAATTTACGACATAAAATGCAACTTTCTTAGACATCAGCTGGAACATAACACCCCATCCCTTCCCCCCTACACAAAGACTGACTCAAGTGCTTAAAATGACTGCTCAAATACAACGCCAACCTATTAAATACTATAAAACTCTACCGTAAGTGCGAGGGGTTCGGAGGGGGCAGCCACTAAACCAAGATAAATTTTATAGGGGTTTAACTTTTTATTATATTTTTTATATATAATAAATTTTAACTATTTTTAAATTTTAAATTTTAACTTGTATTCTAACTTTTTTATTTATACCAACCACCCTTGTTTTTCAATAGTATTTCTGGGTAGGAACTGAGAACAAAAAGTCAAACTTTAGCGGGAACAGCAGGAATATCAAAAGGAACATCACAAAAGGAGATTGCTTTAAAGAGTAAACTAAAAAAAAAAAATTACATGATGTTTTTAAATAATATAATTACATTATATTATCAATAATATATATATGCAAGACTTTGTATAATGTATCATATAATTTATAATTAAAATATATTAATAATACGAATTAGTTTTAATTGTGTTTTCATAATGTGCCAAGTGTTTAGTTTTAATTGGTCTTTAAATACTTTTAGTTTTCGAAGGTCGCACATTTTTGGTCATCTTGGTGTCAATCCATATTTTGCGGGGTATAACGATATTTTATATTTTGTAGGCTTCTAATAGCCCTACAAAAGTATAACGTGAACTTAATCAGTATCCAGTTTTCGACTAACGCATATATATATTACTTTCTTCCAACTTATTATTAACTATTATATTATTAATGCATATTACTTTTTTCCAACTAAGAATAAATAAACTGAAAGAAACATAGCGGAAATATCATCGTAATATTATACTGTTTGTTATTTTATTATTATCTAAATTTTGATGTTTACTATTATGCTACTGGAAAAGATTCAAGGCCTTTAAGTACTCTCTACTTGTTCAAAGTTCAATAGAATAGCTTTATAGATTAAATAGAACTTGACGTTCACCCTAGATAAGGAGCAAAATGTTTACTTATTTTTGATTTTATTTTAGCAGGTACAAAAGTTTTACCTGAGTTCAGGAAAACATATTTTTTTTTAAACCCAGTTTCCCAGTGTTTTCGACTAACGCATATTATACATTACTTTTTCCAAGTTATTATTAACTATTATATCATTAATGCATATTACTTTTTCCAACTAAAATAAACAAGCTGAAAGAAATATAGTGGGAAATATCTTCATTATATTATACTGTTTCTTATTTTATTAGCTTATTTTAATGTTATTATTATGCTACTGGGAAAGATTCAGGCCTTTGAGTACTCTCTCCTTGTTCGAAGTTTCAATAGAATAGCTTTATAGATTAAATATAAACTTGACGTTCACCCTAGATAAGAGCAAAATGTTTGCTTATTTTTGATTTTATTTTAGCAAGTACAGAAGGTTTTGCCTGAGTTCAGGAAAAACATATTTTTTTAAACAAAAACTATTTCGAAAACACAAAAATCAAAATTGAAGTCCACACTAAAGCCATTTTCCCAAAATGTTCAATGCCCTGTTCAATGAATACTAGAAAAGAAATAATTAGTATATTTAATAAAAAAAAAGATAAAGCGTTTTTTTACACGACTAAAATGAGAGGAAATCAATATCAATCTTAAAATATCATTATCTTTTGAAAAATATACGTTTCTTTTTTTTACTCTTTTCATCAGTGTTTCACGGCATCGTCACCTTTCACCATGCCACTATTCTTGGCAATTATTATTTTTTACTTCTTTAACGTTTACTATATTAAACTACTACTACTACTAACAACTCACCGCAGCACCAAGCTGGCCTGAGGCCAACACAGCTACGCACGCTCCTCCTCCATTCCAATCTATTCAAAGCCTCCTTCTTTACATTCCGCCCACGAAGTTCCAATTTTCCTTTAAATCTTTCTTTATGACGTCCTCCCACGCCAGACGGGGGATGACCTGTAGCTTCTTTTCAAAAAAGAAACGTTTACTATATATAAATTAGTCTTAAAGCAACTAGGAGAAATAGTTCACTAGGTATAACTTCTTCTAAGAGATCATTCCACAGTCATGGCGACAATACGTCAATCATAGCTCTCTGTTCGTCGTTCGGACTTTCCTGCTATAGGTAGGCCAGAAGAGCATCACCACTGAGCAGATTTCGTTCGGCTTAGATATGCCTTGTATGAGCTCCAATGGTTCTTCTGATTGAGAATAGTGGAGACTCTATATAAGAGGAGCTAGTCAGCAAGGGAGGTTCCAGAAATACTTGACTAGTCAATCATATCAAGCTATTCTGTTTAATTTTCGAAGTACGATTTCTTCTGCGTGTCTTATGAACAGACGATACTCCAACAAATGTAACTGTAAAGTCTCATAGAACATTGGCTTTTTTTAGATACTCCTGGCTGCGAGTTTCCCGTCGAAAAATAGTCTTGACGAGTAAATACTATGGGTGAGCAAACTTTATCGGATTAGGTCTGCCACGTATTATCCTCTGATGAAAGGTAGTCAAAGCCATATCCAGGGGGACTAGAGTCTTTAACCCCCCCCCCCCGGAATGTTGACCCGACTCGTAAAAAAACGTAATACATATAAACAAATTTTTGATACGGGCTTCCAAAAAAAAAAATTGTAGCCACTCCCCCAAACAACAAAAATTAGATAACGGCCCCTGAGGATAGTGTATATAGTTGTAAACAACAGATATAGACGCCACGTCAAACGTGCCCCAAGGCTAAACATACTTTTCCAGATGTTGTCACTCTAAATCTTTGATTTGAATTCACTGAAAGAAACAATGTGTCGGGAACGTAGAATTACCACCTGCCACAAAGCAACTATTTGACATATTGAGAGACCGTTTAAGCATCTAGTTATAATATTTTTTTCATCTCTTTTGTTAAAAGGAAAAAAAGTGAAGAGAAAAAAGGGACAAACTAAAGAAAAACTTACTGTGATGCTCCAAAAACTGCTGTTTGCATCAGTTGCATGTTTCTTAAAGTTATAGACCCGAATATATCTGTTATACATTCCCCAGATGCTGGTCATATAATTTGGCGCTGTATGCTGAGCGCTCTCATCTGAAAAAAAAAACTGTAAAAAAAAAGAGTTCTTCAAAGGCAGAGTCTAGACTGGGCCTTGGGGACAAATTTCTTTGTGGCCGCCTCTTCTTCCCTGTTCCATTTTAGAAATAATGCATACCCTCAGGGTATGCATTATTAAATACATAAAGACAGGTAACACTAGCAGCTCTGGCATCGCAAATTAAGAACTGCGCGTCACTGGTTTGTGCGTCATTGCGTAGAATAAACGATATCAAAAGGAATTCTTGAATAAAATGTTTGATAATAAAAATTAGATTTTAAAAGATTTCTAGCATATATCTCTACTTGAAAAGAATACGCACTGGGCCACGTTAAGGTTGGGCCCTAGAGACGCCTCTTGACGGTCCTGTGAGTAAGCATATTCTAAATATGACAAAAAATACTATGTTCATTTCACTGAGTTTCCTATATGGTTGTATTGTAACGACAGCTGCAACCTAGTAAAGAGCGACCTTCGCCCCAATATAACCGAAACTAAAAATTAGTTTTTAAATAGATGTTCAAAATTTTAAAAAGAATTGCCACTTGACACTGATAAAGGGTTCGTAAATATATCAATGTTAACTTGAAATCAATGATATATTAAATTTATGGAAGTTTTGATAAAGAGCTTGAAAACTCTTAAAACAGTGACGGACCAAAAATAAAAATTATACCCATCGGAGTCCATCATGGGTCGACAATTTTTCCTAAAACCGGAGGATTGTAGCCCTTTCATCTTGAATTTTGAATGAAATCACATTTTAGCTTAGGTAACAATTGATCTTTCCCTTTTCCCCTTTGTTTTGCTAGGGCCGCCAGTGACTGAAAAGTGCACGGATGGTTGTGCATTTGAAACTTAATGCTTTTATATACCCACGAAGTGGGTTTTAGTTAGAAAACTAAAGTAAAATGCAATTTTTTAACAAAAGCTGCATCTCTTCTGGTGTTATTTCTCTAGTGACACCGTAGGAATGGTGAATACATGACGCTAGTTATGGCGACGAAAAGATAAAGCCAAATGTAGGAAAAGAAACAGAAATCCAGAGCTTCTGAAATATCTACTGCAGAAAGGCAATACTTCAGGGTTAGAGAAAAACAGAAAAAAAACGCTAAGAAGAATAATACAAAATCTGAATCAAAGGTATTCGATGGATGAAGGCTGTCGACAAGGAACGGCGGACAATATTAAGATTTGCAATCGTAATGCTGAAGATTACTTTAAAATCATAGCAAATATTTTAGATGAATGCAGAAAAGATGAAAGCTCGAAAAAAAGTACATCAAATTAGTTTCATAACAAAAAACGAATAGATATTGAAGCGATAAAAACTGTCAAGATAAAATTCAAAGAAAATCCTAACAAAGTGCGATAGCTTCAAAAAAATGGGCCAGTATCTACTAGGCTAACAGCTAAAAGTTCTATTTTTAATAAGCTTTTAAAGCTCAAAGAAAAAATTTTACTAAAAATAATTTAAAATAATTTAAGATAGAATGAAAATTCATTCTTTAAAGAACAACCAATTTTGGTACGTTTTTTTTGTAGGGAAAAAACAAGAAGCGGGGATGAATATAGAATTAATGTTTGGGTAGGCACCGATAAAAACTAGGCACTACATCGGTATTTTCAACCCTCCTCTCCCCCTACCTTGTATTTAGTGTAATTTTAGACCTTCTAAATTCTAAGACCTTCATAACCCCCCCCCCTGGATCCGCCCCTGACAAAAGTATATGTATACAAAACTACATATTGTCAGATCATAAAATCCTGTTCATATACTAAAAACATTTGCGAAGGGATGTTCCGACTCCAGAATCTTTTAGCACTGTTTAGTAAATTTACACGCCCTAAAATTTTGCTACGAGATGTCCTTTCCTAGCCCTGGTTGTCAAAGCGGCATTTTGGGTATCATTTTGACCCTTTTTTGGGTTTCCAGAAACTTTTCTAATTTTTGGGTCAATTTTTCCGTCAAAATGACACTTTTTTAGTTTTTTTTCAATACTAAGGGCCTTAAAAAATATGCTTCAGTGGTTACATATGACATAAAAAAAAATCATAAAAAGAGTGTCTAAAAAAGTAAGAGCTACAGACTAAGATATTTTAACCGCTGTTTTAAATTCTTTTAACGGCCGAATCAAGGAACTTTTTGCTCCAGATATTTTTTATTAGCGATAATAGATGCTATAAATAATAGGTTGACCTTCTCACATGCAGCAGATTTTGGACCCGAAATTCGGACCCGAACATTTAAACTTAAAATACATGATGCAACAGGGGATAGTCTCACCCAGAAAAACTCCAAAATGGTTGTCTATAAATACACTTTTTGTATACCCCCTTGTAAGGATTAAATATAGGGTACATCAATGTTTTAACTTAATTTCAAAAGGGTTTTTTTTACTATTTTACTAATATTATGTAAAATACTTACATTTATTATTGTTTACCTTTGGATTGAAACAGCATCCCCAGGATCCTTTGGATTTTTTTTTTGTGGTCTTCCTTTTCAACTGCAGCCTTCACATATTGGCATGCACCTTCTACGCTGCATGAGCTCCCATTGGCATTGGCATTTTTTGGCAGTCTATAAAAATATGTTTATCTTTCATTTGTTTGTCAGTATACACAGACCAGTCGTTATAATTACACTTTTTGGGATAAAATCACAACCATTCATAGCTACAGCACCAATAATGTACCCTGTTTCGAAAATTTGTTAAGTTGAAACAATATTCAACTTTCATTCGTAAACTTTATTAATAGACGAATCAGTGTGACGATTTAAGTGATAATCTTTAGAAATTAGAAAAGATACAAGCTTGGGACAGCAGTTTTTCTATATGGTGATTTAAATTTTCTGATTCTCTAGAATAGTAAGGGTACTGGTGCATTATAACCTAACACAGCGTTATATACTGTCCAAGGAACCAGACACGGAGACCCGTAAAACGTGTATTTGCTATCTCAATTGATCGCACAAGCGGTGTTTCTCATTGAAATTTACAGTATTTAAACTGTTTGTTTTTTGGGTTTAGGGTGGGGAAGGTACCTAGGTTTAGGTTACGTATTTAATATATGCTATGCATTTACCCCAACCCCCTAATGTGCAAATATATAGCCCAAATTTGGTTTCTAAACTATTATATATTCAACCTATTTTATTTTATTCATCAGCGTTAACCAAACTTGACTTTTTAGAAAGGCCCATATAAAATGATTTTTCCGTACACAAATTTCGGCTATATATTTGCACATTAGGGGGGGGGAGGGAGGGGAAAGCTAGAATTATATTAAAATCGTAACCTAACGTTACCTAACCTAGATACCATTTCTTCCCCTAAACAAAAAAAAAACAAAAAGTTTAAAATATTGTAAACGCACTGACAAACCTCGGTTTGCAATCCAATTCTCTATTGAAAGAAACCCGTTTGACTAGTTTTCTTAAGCATCTTCCGTATACAATATATCGCGTGGGTTTTTCCAGCTATACAATAGTACCAAAATCCTTACCTTTACCTATTTATAAACCTATATGCGTTTAAATTTTTAACGTTATTTTTTAATGGGTGGCTACTTTTTTAACACACTAACTAGCCTCATTGTTCCGGGAAGGCGCCAGAGCAATCCACACGTCAGGACCACTACCGTCAGGACATCGACAAATCCGTCATAACATCAACAGTCATAGCATTGACACGGTCAGGACATAGACAGTTACAATCGCTACCCATCAGAACATCGACAGTCCATAACATCAACACGTCAGTTCATCAACAGTCACAATCGCTACCCATCAGAAACGTCGAAAGTGATAACATCGACACATCAGGACATCGACCAAAATCCATCATAACATCGACAAAAATATCCGTCAGAACATCGACACATCAGGACATCGACAGTCATAACATTGACACGTCAGGACATAGACAGTCCACAATCTTTACCCATCAGAACATTGACAGTCATAACATCAACACGTCCAGTTCATCGACAGACAGTCACAATTGCTACCTGTCAGAAACGTCGACAGTCCATAACATGGACACTTACAGGACATCGACAAAATCTGTCATAACATCGACAAAAAAATCCGTCAGAAACATCGACACGTCAGGACATTGACAGTCATAACATCGACACGTCAGTACATAGACAGTTACAATCGTTATGCGTCAGAAAATTGACAGTCATAACATCAACACGTTAGTTCATCGACAGTCACAATCGCTACCCTTCGGAATGCTGACAGTCATAAACATCGACAAAATCCGTCATAACATCGACAATAATCCGTCAGAACATCGACATTTATAACATCAAACACGTCAGGACATAGACATTCACACATCACTACGCGTCAGAACATTGACAGTCAGAACATCAACACGTCAGTTCATTGACAGTCACAATTGCTACCCCTTGAGAACGTCAACAGTCATAACATCGACACGTTCAGTTCATCGACAGTCACAATGTCGATGTCCGACAGTTTATGACTGTTGATGTTCTGATGTGTCAATGTTTCTGACGGATTTTCCTTGTCGACGAAATGACATTTAGTGCTTTTGACGGTTGTTCAAAATGGTAAACATCTCCTTTGTTCCATCCTAGTCACTGTACTTCTTTTTCAGACGGCAATAGTTCTTATTCCATTCTTCTTTTGAAATATCTCCACAGGCTAGGCTAGACTAGCTCATTTAGTCTCCATAGGAAACCAAACTAGGCCTAGGGAAAATCCATAGAGAAGGGTATAATGTATAAACTAGGGCTATTGAGAAGGAAAACAATTAAGAAAACATGTTTTATTTCATCACAGTTGATTCAATTTACGGGTACACAGGTTGAAACAAGAGAGACGCATTGGCAGCATGCAAGGGAAATATACAATTTGAGCTACATATTTGCACATTAAGGAGGGGTTGGGGGCAAAGTAAGGGGAGTTGCAATCAAATATTCTGTATTATGTAATAAATATACAATTATTCTGTATGTAACGAAGTAAGAATTGTTTTCTAAACATATTTTCCCTACTCAAAGGCCCCTACTCTACACCTCTACTGAGGGAAGTTATTCGGCAGCAACTGTAATGCCCATGCCACATCATAGTCCATCTATCATAAAGAAAGCAAATATCATGGAATACCATGGCAATTTTCTTGATTTTTAAACATCACCACTTGTATTTTAAAAAGTCAAAAAAGTTTAAATTGCAAGAAGAAATTAGTTACTGACTTTGCACCAACAGTAATTTGTGTCCAACTGTTCTCTATTAATGCTAAGTCTCCTTAACTTTTTTGTCAGATTCCTCTCCCAGATAGAAAACTCGCGTTTATAAAGTTCCATCTTTTCTAGTTTTAAAAAGTATGCCTTAAACCTTGACTCTGATTGGTCAGTCAAGAAATTTATACTTGAAAGTTGAACAATGGTCAATTCGAGAAATTACGAACGCCGAACGTAATTGGTGCTGTAGTCGTGCGTAATTTTGATTTTATCGACAAGTGTGACTATAATGTATCACAGGCATGATACTACTGTTTGTATTTTTATGATTAGTGACATTTCCAAGTTCTCTGTTGAACAATCTTTTCATATTCTTTGCGTTGGTAAAATCCTACTTTAGCTACTTTCGGCTATCTTGGAAAGGGGCTAGGTTAAGAAAATGAAACTTTCAGGGAAGGGTCTACAAGCTAAATTATGTATCGGGAAGGTATTTTGAAGTACATACCTCTATTCCTTCTCCCTCTAGAGGGTCCTAACCTTTGATGACCTTTAAAAAATATGTGTGTTTATAAAAGTGAAACCTTGCAAAAAATAGTTCTTCTGCTTAAATGATGTATAACAAAATTGGGGGTACTTGGGCACCACATGGGGCCTTTACAAGAAAACCAGTCACAAAAAACCCGCACATTCAAGAGACCGCTAGAGTAATGCAATGCAAAGCGTGGTTTTCATTGCATTTCCAATATTTAAACTGTTGTTTTTTTGGGTTTAGGGGGAAGAGGGTACCTAGGTTAGGTTAGGTTACGTATTTAATATATGCTATGCTTTACCGCTCCCCCCCCCCCCCCGAATGTGCACGCACGAACAGTAGCGGTAGAGCAAAACAAAAAGCAGATTCAGATTCTATACAAAAATTTTACACTCGATGGCATTCATAACTCAATTTTGGCCGGAGATGCCTAATACGACAATCATCCTCCCAGCCGACGAGAAACGTGTCTTTAGACTTTGGGAGTTAGTTGACCTGTCCCTATGTAAAAATCCACTCAGTGCTTAGAAATGAATCGAAATTTCAAAAAAAAGATCATTTCTCGTGTAGGGACAATAAATGGTATTATAAACTGGGTTTATTGAAATGACCACAAAAAGACCACACCTTCCTTTGTTTCTGAAGCAACAGTCAATTCGAACGAATAGCCACTTTTATATCAATATGATGAAAAGGAAAAAACAGTGAGGTTCTAGCTTAGCCATATTCGTTTTTCATGTTTTCGCCCACAAAGGAAGGGATCTTGTTGTCATTATTTGCTAATCAAGAAAAGCCACTATAACACATAAAAAAAACAGGGCTTAAAGGAGCTATTGAATAAGTTTCATAGGAAGAAATAGTCAATTTCCAAGGCTGGTATCACCAGCTATAATACCAATAGTGAGTGATATACAATTTTAAATTGTATATTACAATTTAAAATTGGTTTTAAATTGTGTATAAATTTGCTTTAGTATTACTTGAACTGGAGAACAAATAACCATAATATGAACTCTGGAAATTCAGTTACTCTCTCTATACAACGGAGAACTTCAAGTTATGACACATATTCTAAAAAATAGTTTATATTCCTAATACTATCAAGATAGCTTCACTTTGAACATATCTAAAATGCTTCATAAAATGTCCCTAAATGTTTTATTTTATATTGTAAAGCGTCCTTAAATTTTAAAATTAAAGGGTTCACTTTTATTGTACCAAAACTCTTACATCATCAGTTGGTTTATTTTAGCAGAGGAGATTGAGTAGCTTGAAAGAAAATAAGAGTGACTAGGATCAATTTTGCTGAATCGAATGACTTGACAATCGCAACAGTTAATTCAAGAAGCCATGCCTCAGCTCATTGATCGAGATGTCCAAGACTTTTTTTTTAGAAGAAAAGAATTATTGTATTGAAGGAATTTTTTATTCATTTTCATTATATTTGATGGTAACTGACCGCTTTGGGAGAAGTTTACGAAGCGTCTTTTGGTCAATAGCACAAGTCGTAGAAAAAAACTAGTTTCTGGCATTTTAAGCTGGACATATTATGGGACATGCACCAAAGAGTTTTATACAGAACATACACCAAAGAGTTTGTATTTTTATGTCTCTCTGACATGCACCGAAAAGTCGGCTACATTGGTTGGTAGTGTTGTGTGTGTTCTTTTATACCCAGGGTTATCACCGTCCGAGATTAATCCAGGTATTCCAGGATTTTTTTTTGCGGTCGTGGGATTTTTTTTTGTGTTTGGGGTTTTTCGGGATTTTTTTTGTAAAAAAAAAACGGGATTTTTTGCTGAAACCGAGATTTTTGATTAAAAAGATATGTCTAACAATTGTGGCTGATAGTCTACTAATTTTTTTTTTTTCTGCACGGTATCACTAATATTCTCTGTTTTTGTTTGTTTCCTCTGGATTTGCGCTATTAGTCTATTACACTGGGCAACAATTTTTTCGTTTGGGATTTGACTTTTGAAAATTCGACTCCAATGTAACAACAAATGGCGAATTCAGAACAAAAACATTCATTTGAGTTCATGACATCATTTCGAGAGCCTCGAATGTATTCAGAAATGTAGGGCAGCGGAAGCTATAAATACCATCGGAAAACTCGTCATGCTCAGCTCCAGTGTCTTTTTAGTTTCGGTGTTTTGCAGATGAAAACTTCGCAAAAAATTAGTTTATAAAGTCATGACCAAATGATTGCCAGCATTCTGTGATTTCCTTAGGTTGTTGCAAGTTTCAATAGTTTAGGATCAATATACTTAGTTGTACCTTTGGTGCTGTTTATAGAACGTACATCAATTAGTTCAAAAGATCGCTCTGATCGCTATCAACGTATTCCCCGGATTTTTCTAATATTTTTAGACCACTTTCATGCTCATAATATTCCACTCAGTACTTAAGTTCTAAATTTTGAAGATCGCAGATGAGTATCCAGATAAACTAAGAAAAATTGAAAATGTTTATCTGGATTACGTTCTCTAAGAAGACTTAGTGTTTATGTGTGTGCTAACCGAACTTAGTTTCATTTACTGAAGCTCATTTGTCCAGTTTTCTTAGGGTTGTCTTTTGATCTCTGATTACCGAAATGATTGCTGAATCGTAACAATAAATACCTGAAAAACTAGTTTTTTTTTGTTGGTTGCTTCACTTAGCTCTTTTTACTAATAACTCGGTAGTAACAGTTTTTTTTTTACTTTTGCCTTATACTTTTCTATTCAAATACCCAAAGGCCGGGTTTAATACCAAGAAAGTTGGATTCTAAGTACCCAGATTCGGGAAAAAGTGGTCTGTTTTTTCTTTCCAGATCTTTTCGTGTGAAAGCAGCAGATTCCTTTTTTTTAATACAATGAAGAATCCGTGTAATGAATCTTTGAATGATATCGTTTGGATTTTTCTCAGATTTTAGTAAGTTTGGAATCCAGGTTTTCTGGGTAGTGAAGTCGGGTCTTGAGATTTCAAAAAGATGCTTTTGGTAAGACGAATGATAGTTTCCGCTGTCCGCTTCTTGATTGGCGAGACTTTCGCTGAACGGAAAAATCAGGTATGGTAAAAGGGAAAGGGACGTATGAAGATGTGATACAAAGCAACTTTTACCGCTTGTCAAGAAGCCCATATTGAATATTACCGCGTCTAGACTATCCATTTTTCTGGAAAAATGGGACGAAAATCTGGGAATGTAGACAGGTCTTCCGTTTCCATTTTTTCGTTTTCTGGGCAGGAATAATCAGAGGGTAAGAAAATTGAAAATGGGATGGAAGTGGTAGAATGGATAGCTTTTCTGGAAATGCCAGAAGAAGGAGACAATTAGACACGATAAATGATAAATAAATAAAAATAGTTGTCTAAGATGGTTTTGAACAGAAAAAAGGGCAAATTGTCTAGCTGAGGGTTTAGATTTGTTTTTATAGATTTTGGCTCAGGAAAATAGACTTGATGAGGATGGCTGATAAATTTGTACAGATATTTTTGAAAAAGCAGCCAGGTTTTTGAAAAAAACAAGTCTTGGCCTATTCTGTTTTTGTTTCAATTTCTATATTGGACGACTATTCCTTTTTCCAGATTTCCGTCCCATTTTCCCCAGATAGTCTGGACGCGCAATATGGCTGCGAAGCGTGACTTCAATTCTTGGATGGGAAGTTCAAATAACGATGAAACGTGAATGCGTCGACGCGTTTTTTGGAACTTTGGTTAGTTGTTTTCGCCTAAAATATCTGTCGTAGATTCTACTAATCCACCAGTACGTTTTCACGTCGAAATAATGCTAGGAATATTGACAATCAGTTGTTAGTTACAACTAAAACCCCCCGTTTCACTGTACTTCAAATTACGCGGCTTGATTTTTACGTCATCACTGTGCAGTCCTATGTTATATAACCTAAAAACGGTACTGGTGCATTATATAGGCCTTTTTAAAAAGTCAAGTTTGGTTAATGCTAATGAAATAAAAAAAAATAGGATGAATATATAATAGTTTAGAAACAAATTTGGGCTAAATATTTGCTTATTAGGGGGGGTGGGGTGGGTGTTGGATATAGCATAAATTAAATACGTAACCTAACCTAACATAGGTACCTTTACCTTTGTTGTCCCCCCCCCCCCCCACCCTAAACCCAAAAAACAGCAATATGAAAATCGTAAATGCAATGAAAACCACGCTTTACATTGCATTACTCTATAGTGGTTTCTTGAATTAACCCGTCTGGTGGGTTTTTGGCGACTGATTTCCTTGTAAAGGCCCATACAACGCACCAGTACCCAAAAAAACTGTATTCCGGGATTTTTTCGAAATTTCGGATTTGTTTTTGGAAGAAATATCGGGATTTTATTTTTGAGTTGACAGCAACCCTGCTTTACTATCATTTTCATTAAGAGTTTTCCTGAAGCCATTGTTTTTTCTGGATGTAGAGGAAATGAGGAGTAGAGAGGCTCTCTACTCCTCATTTCACAGCCTCATTTAATTAAAATAGTAAGCACTTAGTTCTTTGTATCTTCAATAAATGTAGGTCAATATACACCATATTATATATAATCATATTATTGAGTTAGGGACTATAGTGAATACACCATTCGATGCCTTTTTTTTTATGCTGATTACGAATATAATAAGTATTTCTATTGGAGATGAATTTCAGCCCCCCCCCCCTATATATGCCAATTCAGGGTTAGGTATAATCAATATAGGGGGGGGGGGGCTGAAATTCATTTCCGATAGAAATGCTTATTAGGCTATATTTGTAATCAGCATAAAAAAGGCATCAAATGGTGTATTCACTTTATTTGAAACTCAATAATATGATTTGGTTTATATTGAATTTCAAATCATATTATTGAGTTTCAAATAGAGTGAATACACCATTTGATGCCTTTTTGGTCAATATATACCAAATCATACTATTGAGTTTTAAATAAAGTGAATACACCATTTGATGCCTTTTTTTATGCTGATTATGAATATAATAAGCATTTCTATTGGAAATGAAATTTCAGTCCCCCCCCCCTCCCCCTATATAGGCTATACCTAACCTAACCCTGAATTGGCATATATGGGGGGGGGCTGAAATTCATTTCTGATAGAAATGCTTATTATATTTGTAATCAGCATAAAAAAGTAGCCTATTCACTTTATTTGAAACTCAATAATATGATTTGGTATATATTGACCTAAATGTATAGTTGTTGGCCTCTTCTGACAGAATTTAGGCAATAAGTAAATAGGCTAAAAAGCTTCAGGCCTATGCTGTTTCTATGGTTAACCTATTGGTAAAATTCTACTTTAGTTACTTTTGGCTATCTTGGAAAGGGGTTGGGTTAGGAAAATGAAACTTTCAGGGATGGATGTACATGCTAAGGTTTGTCCTGGGAAGGTACTTTGAAGTACCTACCTCCACTCATCCCCCCCTCTATATAATGGTAAATTACTGCACATTACTAGGGTAAAAGACCTCTTTTTGGGAAAGACCACTTTTTTTGGCATTTTTGGAAAAATTGCAATGGGTTTTTGGACTGCCCCCTTTTTACTACAGTATGATATAATGGAAGTGTAGACTCAATCATCTCTCACTAGAGCCAGCCAGTGGGAGTAATTTGTCATCATAATTCCAATGTGTGGTCTCTGTTTTGACAAGCAAGTGAAATGAAAAATATATATATTCAAAATTTGTGATTTATAGATTAAAAATCAAGAAACAAAGTTAGATTTTTAGAATCAGAAGACAATCAGCTTTCTATTAATATGTGAATAATACTGAAACAAAAAAAGATAGTTTACATCAAAATAGGATAGTTTGGTATTTCCAAAAAGAGGTCTTTCTAGGTAAGTCAATGAACTAATCATTTTCAGTGAATGATCTTAAATAATTTTAATAATAACCATGTTGTTGCATAGCTTAGATGTTTAGCTATTCATTTGCTTATACAAACCTTTTGAACTCTAATTTGATAACAAGATATGAGGTTTTAAGTTTTACATAATTTTGCTCAATTGGATACTGGTTCTTTTACCCTAGTTGTTTTTAACTCATATTTCATCCTATATTACTATCATAAATATAAATCACTGCTTACCTTACACAACTTCTGCTTTAACCTTGTTCATTAAAATATATTCCAAAATCCTATTTAAATCCTAAGCCATTTAATTTTCAACCCATGCCGACTCTTTATGGTATATGAAACCAGGTTTGTTGTGATGTCACACTTGTCTTATCAGAAAACCTTACCCTTAAGGGTAGCAGGCACATGCCAAACAACTCTGTTGATAAGACCATTTAAACTTTATTAATTAGGGAAAGGATTTGACAAGAGAGACCAGTAAAAAAATAACCCAATCCTTTTTAGAGGACAAATTATGTCATGGGAAGATGTTTTTGAAATTCCCCTTCCATCCAAACTTAAAATTTTCTAAAATTCTACTTTAGAAGCTTTTAAAACATTGCTAAAGTACTAAAAGATAGAGTGCTAAAAACATCAGAATCGACTTCAGAGGACACGTTATATCACGGGAAGAGGTTTTTGAAATCATCCCTTCCCCCCCAAACTCAAAATTTTCTCTAAAATTCTACTTTAGAAGCTTTTAAAATATTTCTAAAGTACTAAAAGATCAGTGCTAAAAACATCAGAATCGACTTCAGAGGACACATTATATCACGGGAAGAGGTTTTTAAAATCCCCCTTCCCCCCAAGCTCAAAAATTTTCCAAATTTCTACTTTAGAAGCTTTTTTAAATATTTCTAAAGCACTAATAGATAGAGTGTTAAAAACATCAGAATTGACTTCAGAGGACACGGTATATCACGGGAAGAGGCTTTTAAAATCCCCCTTCCCCCCAAACTCAAAATTTTCTAAAATTCTACTTTAGAAGCTTTTTAAATATTTCCAAAGCACTAATAGATAGAGCACTACAAATATCGGAATCGACTTCAGGGGACAAATTATGTTATGGGAAGATGTTTTTGAAATCCCCCTTCCCCCAAACTCAAAATTTTCCAAAATTTTACTTTCAAAGTTTTTTTTAAATATTTCTAAAGCGCTAAGACATAGAGCGCTACAAACATCAGAATCAACTGTAGAGGATAAATTATGTTATGGGAAGATGTTTTTGAAATCCCCCCTTCCCCCCAAACTCAAAACTTTCTAAAATTCTAAAATTCTACTTTAGGAGCTTTTTAAATATTTTTAAAGCACTAAGACATAGAGCGCTAAAAACATCAGAATCAAAATGGGGTTATCTAACCCCATTTGTTCTTAAAGCAATTCAAATGTTTTTGTCCAAATAGTTTAGTGTAGCAATCTTCATTCTTGAAGCTACAAGACATTATTAAAGTGTAAATAGGGAGGGGGAGAGAGGGGGCAGAAGTAAATATTTGACTATAGATTATTCGGTACTTGTGCATTATAAATAACCCACCACTATACATGAAAGAAGTTAAGTTTGGTTACTGCTAATGAAATAAAATAAAATAGGATGAAAATATAATAGTTTAGAAACAAATTTGGGCTATATATTTGCACATTAGGGGGTGGGGGGTAAATCATAGCATATATAAATACGTAACCTAACCCAGGTACCTTTTTCCCTCCCCTAAACCCAAAAAAACAACAGTTTAAATATTGTAAATGCAATAAGAAATCACGCTTTGCAATCCATTTGTCTAAAAAATACCCGTTTGTCTGGTTTCCTTGTACAGTCTATAGCGGTGGGTTATTTATAATGCACAAGTACCGAATAATCTATATTCGTTTTTGATTATTTTTTTTGGAAACCCCTTAACATTTTGAGTTGGGTAACCACATAAAACATTCAAATAGCTTAATCCTATAATGTTGAAAAATTTTGCTTTTCTTTTTTACATCCGTGATTTAAAATATGTAAAAAATGTTGGAACTTATATAAAAATTTTCTTTCAAGGGTGCAAAGGTTAGTTGAAAGGAGATTTGATAGCGGGGGAGGGGGTGGGCGGGGCGGTGGTCAGCAACCTGCTTGCAGTGCCCCTGCTTATACTAATCTAAGCTGACCATTTTGTTGCAACGTGTTGCACCGGAATAATACTCTAAAATCTGGTTGATAAATTGCCTGTCTAACAAATTTGTCTGAGTTTCGTAAAGGGGGAAACAACCCTAAAAGTAAAAGATTTTAATAAACTCATACCATCAAATTTGTAGTACTTGGCGAATACCCGCCGGAAAATACCTCCCCGCGGAAAATGCCCCCCAACGGGAAATACCCTCACGGAAAATCCCTCCTCCCCCCAAAAAAATACCCCTGTGGAAAATGAGGCTTTTTCAAATTATCAACCAGATTTTAGAGTATGAAGGGGGAATGGGATGAATGGTAAGGGGGATTTCTAAAACTTTGAATGACCTTTAAAAATTTGTGAGTTATAGCAATGGAAAACAAATTTGGGCTATATATTTGCACATTAGGGGGGTGGGGGTTAAATCATAGCATACATTAAATACGTAACCTAACTCAGACAAATATGTTAGACAGGCAATTTATCAACTGAATTTAGAGTATTATTCTGGTGCAACATGTTGCAACAAAATGTTCAGCTTAGATTAGTATAAGCAGGGGGCACCGCGACCAGGTTGCTGACCACCGCCCTCACCCCTCCTCCCGCTATCAAATCTCCTTTCAGCTAACCTTTGCACCCTCGCAAGAAAATTTTTATAATTTGTCCTCTGAAGTCGATTCCGATGTTTTTAGCGCTCTATGTCTTAGCGCTTTAGAAATATTTAAAAAAGGTTTTAAAGTAAAATTTTGGAAAATTTTGAGTTAGGGGCAAAGGAGGATTTAAAACACATCTTCCCATGACATAACTTGTCCTCTTAAGTCGATTCTGATGTTTGTAGCGCTCTATCTATTAGTGCTTTAGAAATATTTTAAAAGCTTCTAAAGTAGAATTTTGGAAAATTTTGAGTTTGGGGGGAAGGGGGATTTCAAAAACATCTTCCCATAACATAATTATCCTCTAAAGTTGATTCTGATGTTTGTAGCGCTCTATGTCTTAGCGCTTTAGAAATATTTAAAAAAGCTTTGAAAGTAAAAATTTTGGAAAATTTTGAGTTTGGGGGAAGGGAGGATTTAAAACACATCTTCCCATGACATAACTTGTCCTCTTAAGTCGATTCTGATGTTTGTAGCGCTCTATCTATTAGTGCTTTAGAAATATTTTAAAAGCTTCTAAAGTAGAATTTTGGAAAATTTTGAGTTTGGGGGGGGGAAGGGGATTTCAAAAAACATTTTCCCATAACATAAATTGTCTTCTAAAGTCGATTCTGATGTTGTAGCGCTCTATGTCTTAGCGCTTTAGAAATATTTAAAAAAGCTTCTAAAGTAAAATTTTGGAAAATTTTGAGTTTGGGGGGAAGGGGGATTTCAAAAACATCTTCCCATGACATAATTTGTCCTCTGAAGTCGATTCCGATATTTGTAGCGCTCTATCTATTAGTGCTTTGGAAATATTTAAAAAGCTTCTAGAGTAGAAATTTTAGAAAATTTTGAGTTTGGGGAAGGGGGATTTTCAAAAACATCTTTCCATAACATAATTTGTCCTCTAAAGCTGATTCTGATGTTTGTAGCGCTCTATGTCTTAGTGCTTTAGAAATAGTTAAAAAAGCTTCTAAAGTGAAATTTGGAAAATTTTGAGTTTGGGGCAAAGGAGGATTTAAAACACATCTTCCCATGACATAACTTGTCCTCTTAAGTCGATTCTGATGTTTGTAGCGCTCTATCTATTAGTGCTTTAGAAATATTTTAAAAGCTTCTAAAGTAGAATTTTGGAAAATTTTGAGTTTGGGGGGAAGGGGGATTTCAAAAACATCTTCCCATAACATAATTTATCCTCTAAAGTTGATTCTGATGTTTGTAGCGCTCTATGTTTTAGCGCTTTAGAAATATTTAAAAAAGCTTTGAAAGTAAAATTTTGGAAAATTTTGAGTTTGGGGGAAGGGAGATTTCAAAAACGTCTTCCCATAACATAATTTTTCCTCTGAAGTCGATTCCGATATTTGTAGTGCTCTATTTATTAGTGCTTTGGAAATATTTAAAAAGCTTCTAGAGTAGAATTTTAGAAAATTTTGAGTTGGGGGGAGGGGGATTTCAAAAAAATCTTCCCATGACATAAATTGTCCTCTAAAGTCGATTCTGATGTTTGTAGCGCTCTATGTCTTAGCGCTTTAGAAATATTTAAAAAAGCTTCTAAAGTAAAATTTTAGAAATTTTTGAGTTTGGGGGGAAGGGGGATTTTCAAAACCTCTTCCCGTGATATAACGTGTCCTCTGAAGTCGATTCTGATGTTTTTAGCACTGTATCTATTAGTGCTTCAGAAATATTTTAAAAGCTTCTAAAGTAGAATTTTGGAAAATTTGAGTTTGGGGGGAAGGGGGATGTCAAAAACATCTCCCCATAACATAATTTGTCCTCTAAAGCTGATTCTGATGTTTTGTAGCGCCCTATGTCTTAGCGCTTTAGAAATATTTAAAAAAAGCTTCTAAAGTAAAATTTTTGAAAATTTTGAGTTTGGGGCAAAGGAGGATTTCAAAACACATCTTCCCATGACATAACTTGTCCTCTTAAGTCGATTCTGATGTTCGTAGGGCTCTGTGTCTTACCTAGATCCCAGCACCATGCCGGCGCATCATCCAAACGCCGCCAACGAGAGGCTCGGTTGACCGCCACTGAAGTGTCACAACGTCGCTGGCGCGCCGCCGGAAGAGGCGGCGGTGTTTGGTTGACTTTGAATTAATTTTGCGGTAATTCGTTATTGCGTCAACCGCAAAGTCGAAGCTTTTCTTTTCTCGTGTGGTTTAAGTATTTCGATTTTCCTGATTAGAAATCAAGCAGGGCTTGCACTATTCCCAAATTTTTGGGGATTTTCCTGAAATCTATGTGCCACCCCTAAAAAAATTTGGTTCCCCAAATCCCCGAAAATCGTCCAATCATGTTGCCACCCTAGTGATTTATCACTAGTGACTATCCTTGCCAAATAAACTGAAAGTAAGGAGCGACATTAAAACTTAAATCAAACAGCAATTATACCGTATATGAAAGGGACTGTCTCCTCCTCCATGCCTTGCTCTTTACTTTACTTTAGTGTAAAGAGCTAGGGGTTGAGGAGAGGACAGCCCCTTTCATATACAGAATAATTATTGTTCATTTTAAGTTTTAACGTCGCTCCTTACTTTCAGTTAATAAAACTTGTTTTTTATTTAATTTCTGAACATTTTTCAACTAATGCTCCTTTGATTTTGGCTCACAGTGCATTAAAAATTAAAACACAATTGGCACATTAGTTTTGGAAGGTTTATTCCGGATAAGAAGGGTCGCCGCTCCTCAATACCTTGCTCTTTGCGCTAAAGCTGTTGGCACTTTTAAAAAAGCTTCCTATTCTAATTAAAAACCCTTTTTTTTAAATTTTAGTAAACAGTCAAACTTTAGCGTAAAGAATAAGGTATTGAGGAGGGGCAATCCTTCATATATGGAATAAATTTCAGTTTGTTTTTCGAATAATGCTGCTAAATCTGGCTCCCCTCTATGAAATATACCCTTCCCCCTCACGGAACTCCTCCATGGAAATTTCATCCAACGTAAAGTGCACTTCCCCCGTCAAATTCCCTCCAGACAATTCTTTCCTTGCTGAGAATCTTCCCTCTCTGTAAAATTGCTTGTGGACAACTCACCCTGAAAAATTCTCCTTAGCATTTTTTCGTTGGAATAATTGGTTTTAATCTTTAATCTATATATTCTATTTTGATATTAAGAGTCAATAATTAGCTTTGCTTTGTGGTATTATATGGGTATTTCAATGTTGTGTATTTTTGTTTGTTTTTTTTTACTCATTCGTAATTAAAAAAAAATTGTAATAAGAAACCAGGAGAGTCACTGAAGAACGATCTAACAGTACTGCTGAAAAAAAATACCCAATTAAAATAACTTCACTAAATGTCTGAGAACTGTACAAAATATTCAATGCTAAAAACTAAGAGTAGTGAACACAAATAAAAAGTTGCACAAAAAGCAAAACTTTAGAACATTGGCTAACTTTTATTCCAAGCCGAATCAAAGAACAGTAAAGATTTATGAACTAAGATTCTGTGTCTGTATTTTAAGATTTAGCATCCTTTGGTAAAGAAAACAAGAAACTGACTAGGAGTCAATTTGTCGTTTCAGCTTCGATGTAATAATAATTAATAACTGCTAGCACCGTTGCCAATCCAAAGTTACCCGAAAAATTAGAAAAAATCCTAAGTAGCATAAATTGGGTTTAATTCAAAATCTTTTAATTTAGATCTAAATTAGAGATCCAAGTTTCTTTGGATGCAATAAGAAATTTTTTAGTATAAGCAAATTTATTTGTCTTTATACTCTTTTTCTGGGTTGTCAAATACCTCTAGTTTAAAAGATAGAAGCTAGTCGACGAAAATGTATACAAATATACCTCTTGCATCCCTTGGCAACGTGGGTCTTTTTTCTTTGTCCACGTGGCAACGTGGTAACTTTAGTAACGTGGATCTTTCTTTGTAGAGAAAAATTAGAGAACATGAGATAAATACAATCCATATTTACTTTTGGGTTTAAATACCTAGATTTATAACTTCACAAGGCCATGCAATGTGGCGTTTGGCCCCTGTTTTTTTTCTCGGAAAACAAACTTGAGTTTTTTTCTCTCTTATTAGTCTCCAATATTCTTTGATCTATTGGTGTTTGCTATGATAAACTGAATAGAAAACCGATATGAGACCAATACACATCTCTGTAATGATCTTTGTCTAGTCTGCTGCCTTTCTATAGTCAAACAAGAAAAAATGGATTTTTCAAAACAACATCAGAAAAAAAATACATTTTTATCTCAATGACGTTCCAAAGATTATGATATGCTAGTACAGGAAATTTAAGGTCAATTCCAGGAGAAAAGACAATCAATGCCATTAACATGCAGAGTCACAAAGTTGACTTTAACAATGTAAATAAAACAATAAAGAGTTCCTTTTACCAAAAGGTCGTAACGGGTTTATTTGTGTACATTTTTTATATCTAGTTTATATTCCATATAACAAGCTAGTAATAACTGCCTTATAATAAACACCATTGTTAAAGAACAAAAAAGTCTATTGGCTCTAAAGAAATTTCAGGATTGATTCAAATACACTCAGCTCTTTAATTGAAATTCAAACTAAAAAACAAATCCGAATAGAGTTGGCTTTGAACTTTTTTAATTCTGCTAGGTGCTGCTGTGCTATATGTGGCAACAACAATTTTTTTTATTTCTTCTAAACCCTGCTGAGGTGCCAAAACCCTCTCTTACCACTATTCCACACTCTTGGTGTGGCAATTTTATTACATGTACACTGAGCTTGCTTGAATTAATATCAATGTTCCACCGCTTTTTATGCAATCCTACAAACAATAAATAGCTGAGCAAATGGTCAAGGATCATGGGTAATACGATTGGAATAACACAAAAACGTTGACACAGACAAACATCACAACAGAGCCAAGAAAAGATCCAACTTGAGCTGCTGGTTTGTGTGACAGAATCTATGTATTTGTATGTGTTTTTTTTCTCTCTCAGTCTTTTTGTCTGTGTCTCTGTGTGGGTGTTTGTTTATTCCAATCCATGTCTTTTTTGGTTTGTGTGTCTGAATCTAAGTATTTGTGTGTGTTTTTGTCTCTCTCACTCTTTTTGCTTATGTGTCTGGGCGGGTGTTTGCATATTCCAAGCCATGTCTTTCTCGGTTTGTGTGTCTGAATCTACGTATTTGTGTGCGTTTTTGTCTCTCTCTCTTTTTTGCCTGTGTGTCTGGGTGGGTGTTTGCTTATTCCAATGCATGTCTTTCTCTGTTTGTGTGTTTGAATCACCAGGCTGAAGTAATAGCCCATCACCCATCACCAAATTTTGTTTCCTTTAACCTAAAGTACTATTAAAAATATTTAACACAATTGACTCACAGCAGAAGAGATTCCAAGGGGTCAGACACTACTTTTTGGGACTAATCCTTATCTGCTTGACTAGTAGCTCATTTTAAAGACCATATTTCGCTGATTCATAATATATATGTCTTACCGCGTTTAAAAGTCTCGAATTCAATTTAGTTCCAGAATAAAGTTTTTTTTTCATGAAATTCAAAATCCTTGTCTTACAAAAAAGCGGGTGATGGCATGCTTTGCTTTGGCGTATTATGTCCTATACAGTGTTTTTATGAAATGAAAAAAAACAATTTACCATAACATTACCATAAAATTAAATATTTCCTTCATTGCTTCAACTCTTTGTGACTTTTTCATTTAACCAGGGCAATTTTCTTATCGCCTTAGTCTTAAAATTCCAGCCATAAGGTCAAAGAATGAGAAAAAGATTCTTATTCTTCTCAAAACGTGGAGTGCTATCATCACACAGATGATATGTTTCAAATGAGCTGTCACTCGCCACAAATCAGAGCACAGTCATAATTGACTCACAGCAGAGGAGATTATAAGGGGTCAGACACTACTTTTTGGGACTTAACCATATCTGCTTGACTAGTAGCTCATTTTAAAGCCCTTTTTTCGCTGATTCATAATATATACATTTTACCGCGTCTAAAGTAAGAGCTGGTAAGAGCCAATCTTTCATCTCCACCAATACATCTTCTCTATCTTGTGTCCTTTTTTGATATTTTATCTTTAACAAGCTGGAATATACATTGAAACTGACCTGGCATCATTCGCATATAATCAAAATGCCACTGAGAATCCTGTTGTCTTAAATTCTCAATAAGAAAAATATATGCCCCAGAATTCTCTCTTTTCTGAAGAACAGGTCTCACCCACCATTGACGTTCTGGCTTTGACTCTCTTAGCTAAAATATAGGGGGGGGGGGGGGTTGAATTAAATCTTTGAAAATAAATAGTACAAACGTTTAATGGTCATTGGGGTGTAGGTGCTGCCCATTCCATAATTTTAATCAGAAATAATCGCCTGATATAAAAAAAAATTATTTTGTTTTTTTCTCGTCTAAAATTGCAGTTACTGTATCTACTGTGAAGGGGACTATTCTGTCCTTGCTTTTTGACGATTATTTATTTTATCAAACAATTCATGGTAACGAATTGTAAGGAAGGAGTGAAGTATTTCAGGAGTCATTTTTAAGTGATTGGAACATAAGGTCAAAACTTTGCATAAAAATCGAAGTATGTGAGAGGGCTGGAACCCGCTCCTGAATAGAAGGGGGTTGCCCTCCTCAATAATCCTTTTCGTTTTAAGATTTGATGTTGCTTCTTACTTTCAGTTGAAAAAAAATCCTTTTTATATTTAATTTTAAATACAATAATGGTGAAAAATAATGGCTCTTTTTTGGTTTTTTTGTTTAATGATTTTGTGTATATACTTTTTACCATTTCACTGTAATATTTGTTGTCATATATTAAAGAAGAAATCCTAAAAACAAAGAGAATTGCTAATTGTGGGTGCACTGTGATCCATACACAGAAAATTTAGTCTTTCTATGTTTTTCTTTTTAATGTGTGACCCACCTCATATGCGTAGTAGTTTCTGTTCGTTTTCAAATTTTATGTTGCTCCTTACTTACAGTTGGAAAAACTTGTTTTTTTAAAATGTCATTCTTTGTACAATAATGGTTGAAAACCATTTGGTAATTTTGCATAATAAACTATAACTGCAATACTTGTTGCTATACATTAAAAATAATTACTATAAATTAAAAAGAATTACTACTTGGGGATGTATTGTCATCCATATAAAGAAAACTTAGTCTTTCCGTTTTTGGATTCGTCTGAGCACTACCGTCTATGTCATCCACAAAAACAATTTCTAAAAAGGGAGGGGAAGGACCCAGGAGCCTGGATTTCAAAAGGTCTATATGCAAGATAGACTGTTGTCTTATGGGCATAGACAGTTCTTGGGAGAAAATTAATCATTATAGTGAAATATGTTACCCTTCTTCTCCTTCTACGAAGCAAAACAAGGGTAGCAGCAGTTGGAGATAGAATCATTCTAAGAAAAATCCCGTTTTAAGATTTAATGTTGCTCATCACTTTCAGTTGAAAATTTGTTTTTTTTAAAATATAATTCTATGCAATAATGGTTGAAAACCGTTTGCTAATTTGGATAATAAACCATAACTGCAATATTTATTGCTATACCTTAAAAAATAACTACTATAAATTAAAAAGAATTACTACTTGGGGATGCACTGTCATCCATATAAGGAAAAACTTAGTATTTCCGTTTTTGGTTTCGTCTGAGCACTACGGTCTATGTTATCCACAAAACAATTTCTAAAAAGGGAGGGGAAGGACCTAGAGACCTGAATTTCAAAAGGCCTATATGCAAGATAGACTGTTGTCTTATTGGCATAGGCAATTCTTGGGAGAAAATTAATCATAATAGTGAAATATGTTACCCTTTTTCTCCTTCTGCGAAGCAAAACAAAGACAGCAGCAGCTGCAGTTGGAGATAGAATCATTCTAAGAAGAATATAAAATAATAACTTGTTCTAGCTTGGACTTTATTCCGCATGCGATTTTTCCGCATTCAAAATGTGTTTTTCCGGAAAATTATCTGCGATTTTTCCGCAAAGAGAATGCGGATATCGCATTTCGTTTTTCCGCAATCCGCAGCATGTGGGAACGAAGGGTATAAGCTTTTTCTTTGGCCGCACTTTTTATTCTAGCACTATCTATTAACTGCAAATAGCTCAATCATATGACGTGTCAGAAGAAAAAAAATTATATTACAGATAAAAAGCTAAAAGAAAATCTACCCGTTGAATTATGAGTAGGCTTAACAGTACAGAGTATGAAACAGTGTTTGAAATTTACGCTGAATACTTGGTAAGTTTAAACTTTACCCCAACTGAAACATCACTGAAAGTTTTGTGTTTCTAACCTAGCCTCTTTCCAAGATAGCAAAAAGTAGGAGCTAGCTAAACTAAAATTTTACCAACCTTTCTTATAGCTTATTTTTGAAACAGCAAAGTTTTAGATAAATTTCTAGTTTTTCAGTTATTTTGCCTGGTAGCCTAGAAGATAGGCCTATAGGCTACACACTAGGCTACTCTTACTTTGTACAGCTTTTTACGCTTTTCCAAACAGGTGGATCTAAAGAAAAATCTTGGGGGGGGATGTGACAAGGGTGCCAATAATGGCCAAATTGACAAGTCTATTTAAAAAATAGAGTGAAAAACAGATGATGGCACTAGAAAAATCTTGGGATGGGGCCCAGGGTCCTCCCTGGATCCACTAGTGTTTCCAAATAGCTGTAGGGTAAAAACTATGGTTTAGGGGTTTCTTTCTGTCTTGAAAAGTAGTTAGATCAAGTAGCACAAATAAAGATTTCAGGAATGCATCCTGATACATCAAGGCTATCTATTTCTGATTTTTAGCAACTTAGAAGATTATAATGCCTACATGACAGGTCTATACCTATCTGAATTCTGACAAAGCATATTAGCCTATGCAATAGTTTCCAGTTTTCAATTTCGTTTTTATTAGCTTTAGGTTTTGAGGTAAAAATCAAGTTCAACTACTTCTGTTATCTTGAAAAGGGATTAGGCTAGGAAAATGAAACTTTGAGAGGTGGATTATGGGAAGGTGTTTTGAAGTACCTACCTCCATTCCTTCTCCCTCTAGAGGCTAATGACCCTAGATGACATTAAAAAAACTTTGCTCAATCCCAAGATATGAGGTTCCAAAGATCTGCAAGTATGTTTCCTATATTTAGAAGAAGAAAAAGTATGGATTTTGGCTCAAAATTGTGCTGAAATAACAAGAATTCTAGGCTAAAACCAGAAAATTAAAAACTGAAAATTCCAGTAAAATTTTGTTTTGGCAAAATTCCAACAAGTATAAACCTGTCAAATAGGCAAATTTCTAAGCCTTAGAAATCAGAAGAGGGTTGACACATAAGGTTGGCAATACCATCCCAGAGTATGTTGTTGTCTTTGTTTTGTTACTTAAACATTTCAATTTCCTATTTTAACCCCTTTTCAAGATAGCAAAAAACAGGAATTTTACCCTTAAAAAAAACACAAAATGTAACTTTTATTTTGGCTAATAGATAGCCTATATTTAAAATTGACTTTCTAATAAATTTGCATTGATGCAGCAAAAATTTCTTTGTGTTATTTGAGATTTGATTGCCTTAAATTACAGCTTGGAGCAATCTAAGGATTTCTCCTTTTGGGATGATCAGTAGTCATCCCTATTGAGTTTACACTCTCTGGAGAACCACTCAGCATCTAGCCTTTGTTTGAAAACATCAACAGATTCAGCAGAAACTTTTTCTTGGATACTTTGTTCTAACTGTTGACAATTTGTAAGGAAAAGAAATTGAGTGAAGACTCTGGATATGATAGATTGCTTGACAAGTTTCAAGTGATGATTTCTAGTTCTTGAATTTGGAACAACAGTAGGGAATAATGCTGGGAAAGCATCAGCCCTAATTAACTTATAGGTTAAAATGGCATCCTGTCTATTTTTCCTGTAAACAAGTGTGAGGAAGTTCAGCTTTGATAGTCTTGCATGGTAAAGAAAGCTCCTGTATGCCAGATATTGCCTTGGTGGCATGTCTCTGCATATCTTCAAGAACTTTTGTGTCTTTTTAAAAAAAAAGGAGATGCTAGACATACCTTAAATTGCAGCTTGGAGTGAATTTAAGGATTTTCCATCCTTGTAATGCTCTGTGATGACATCTAATGGTTTTTTTTTTTGTTGTGATTTGCTTGCTACATTTGGGTTGTAAACTCAGCAGCTTCCCAGTTGTAGAGGAACTCCTGCTGTTGCCAATCTTTGTCAAGTCTTTGCTTGAAGGCAATTGTTGAGTCTGCAGACACCGTATGTTCAGAGAGCTGATTCCACAAGTTGGTTATTTGTTGGCTGAAGAAATGGCTTCTCTCTCGAATAGAAGAGTGCTTATTGCACTCTTCTTGAAAATATGCAGAACTTAATACAATTACCTATAAAAATCACTTCCAAATATTTGTTGATGGGTCAAAAATGAATGAGAAGGTTGCAAGTGGTGTTTTCCTTCCTCACCTGAAAATTGCAATGAGCGAGAGATTATTTAATAATTTATCTATAATGTCAGCTGAGTTAAATGCCATAATCATGGCATTAGAACACCTTAAGCAAAACCAACCTTTGATTGCAAATTCGAATAATATTATCATATATTTGCCTTGAGTTGCTCTCTATCAAGCCTTGAGTTGCTGGCCTCAGCTCCTCAATATAAGTTGGACATTGACACTTATCATTGTCTTAGTATTATTGATAATCTTGCTTCAAGTGGCATAAAAACTTATTTTCAGTACATTCCTAGCCACTCTGACATAAGTGGTAATCATCAGGTTGATGAAATAGCAAAAACTGCTATAAATATTGACCAGCCAAGTAGGAGACCAATCCCAATTAGAGATATTTACCAATGGAGGCTATCAGATGTTAATTTCAATAAGATTAATCCTATCCTTTCCCCCTTTCCCAATAAGTATCTTTCTAAAATTTATCATAGAATTTGTTCTGGAACAAATGGACTAAATTTCCTTGCATTCTCATATAAGCTTTCTAATTCAAGTGGTTCAATTCCCCTGTCCCCTCTTTGCAGGCATTGTAATATGAATAATGAAACAGTTGACCATTGCCTATTTGAATGTAATATGCTGACGTCTGCACAACATACCTTGCTTTGTAAACTGTTTAAAATGCTTCAAACACCACAAAATCTCACTATCAACCAAGAGCCTAGCCAACTAAACCTGCACACAGAGCACATAAATCGATATCTATCATCTTATATTTGAACTCCTTGAGTCAAAAGATCTACTGAAAGATATCTGAGAATATCTAATAAATAAGAGACAACCAAGACAGTAGCTCTGTAGCCCACAGAGTGAAGCAAAAAGAAGAGGGCTAAATAGTACCAACTGAATAGCCAACTGAATAGAAGAGTAGGTCAAAGTTACAACAATTCCACACCAGGCAGGGTCCAATAAGCAATCATGTTGTATTAACCAACCAGTTTTTTCAGGGTGTCAGCTTAAACGTTTTTTACCTGGCTAATAGTCTTCCCCATTGGTCTGATGCACATTTTTTAGTCTTGATTATTCAAAGATTGATAGATGGAAGAAGGATTCGTCCTGTAAGTTTTATCAAAATTTCTCTATCTTAAATAAATTGCCTATTGTTTTACTTGTTGTTGTTTTATTTATACTAGTTATATTAATATATATTAAATAGGCTGTGAAGTAATAATTTTTGTCCATTTAAGTTTCAACTTCGCTCTTTACTTTTCTTGGAAAAACTTTGTTTTTTTATTAATTAATCTTAATCGTTTTAAAGATTTCTACTACTAAGTTAAATGTTCAATTTAAACCAATAGAGCAAATAATGTTAGGTTCCAGTGATATTTTAACTAGCAATAGCAAACAATTCAATCACAGTCGGGGGGGGGGACACCAAGAAGAAGTTCTATGCTATCTTGGGTTACCTTCCAAGCTAAATAATAACATTCAGTTCCCAATGCTCCACAAGATCAAGCTAGGTGATATAGAGTGTTCGGTATTTTTAGATTCAGGTTGTCATAAGTCGATAAATAGCGAAAGACTGTTTAACCAAATCTCCCCTAAATTTCGACAGAATTGTATGCCAACTTTAGCTCAAATAAAACCACTTGGGTCCAAGTCACTGCCAATTACTGGGAAGGTCATGCTTCCGCTTTGCGTTTTCCGACAAGGACCGACAGAAGAGTTTAGATTGGGAGTCTTTTATTTTCCCTAATGTGGATTATGAGGTAATTTTCGGATGGGACATTTTGTATGCTCTGAATTCCACAATTAACCTCCATACAAATACCATTACATTTGGGTTATCAGCTAGACAGAATAATCCCTGCAATTTTCAGTCGTTTTGTACAGGTAGTGTTCACCAAAATCATTCAATTTACCACTTGCCATGCAAGACGTCCTACAAAAGCATATCGCTGCGCTTTTAAAAGCTGGCGTCATCAGACCTGGACGAAGTGAATTTTGTAGCCCCGTTTTCCTAATTGGAAAGGCGAAAAATGGTGAGATTGCTCCAAAACACAAATGGAATTTGGATAACTCGAGAATAATTTGGGACATGAGAGGTATTAATAAAATGATCAAAGATTCAGCGTGGCCTATGCCTCTTATCAAAAATGTCCTTCAGAAATTAAGCTCCAAAAATAAATACTCCATCTTGGACATGAAGCATGCGTATTATAATTTCAAATTACATAAAGATTCACAAAAATATTTTGCATTTAACTCACCAGAAGGAAAAATGTACACTTTTACAAAGGGTCCACAAGGGTCAAATATCTCTCCTCGAGCCTTTTGTCAGTGGGCGAGCATTTTATTTGATACCGAAACTTTCGGAAATATTGTGACATTATACATTGATGATATTTGTGTTGCGAGTAGGGGTGACGACAATGATCATTTGGCAGACCTTGAAAAAGTGTTTTAAAGGCTTTTTCAAAATAATGTTAAATTGGGAATGAATAAATTCTAGTTCTTCACTGAGCGTCTGGAACTATTGGGACATGAAGTGACTCCAGCGGGCATTGCGCCGCTCAAGAACAAACTTGACGCCATAAAAGCCATTCAACCCTCCCAGAGATATAGCGGAACTTAGAAGTTTCTTAGGGCTGACAAATTGGTACCGCTCCTTCTATTTGAATTACGCAAAATTATCGGCACCACTAACGAAGCTACTCAGAAAAGATGTCAAAATGGTCTTGGGGAAAAGGTGAACAAGAGAGTTTTGACTCGTTACAAAAGGGAAATAAGCAACCCAAATTCTGTATTTTTTATCGTTCCCTGATCTGTCAGAGAACGCTTCATTTTGGATTGCGGTAGATACATCCGGTGATGCTTGTGGCGGTCTCCTTCTACAGATAGATGTCACCGGACGGTTTAGGCTAGTCTCCACATTCAGTAAAGTTCTGTCACGCCAATTTAGTAAAATGGATAACATGTCACGTGAGCTCTTCGGAGTGGTACAATCTATAAAACACTTTGAGTACTATATCTGGGGAAGGGAAGTTCATTTTCTAATCGATTGTAAAGCAATTACATTTCTCCGTAAGTGTAAGGATAGGTCATCAAAGCTATATAGAATTTCGCTAGTCTTAGACAGTCCCTTGTATCACTGGCACCATATACCAGGGAAAACACATGCTGCCAACATACTGTCTCGACCAGTGAAAGAAATTGTAGAGGCTACTAGACCCTTTTCAATGACGGATGATGAGTTAGAATTTTTTGCCGCACCAGCAAAATTGAAAGAGATTAATTATTTAGGTTTAGACCACGAACATATGGGAAAACTTCAAAGAGAAGACGCCACATTAAAAACTTTAATTGAATATTTTGAGGTGAAAGGAAAAAGGTCAAAGGTCTGTATAGTTACCCAGGAAAAGGGAGCTGGTTTTGAGGTCCCGTGGGATGGTACTGATGCCTCACGGGATGGTTTTGTTGCACTGCGAGATGGTACTGATGCCTCGCAGGGCGGTTTGGCTACCCAGGAAAAGGGAGCTGGTTTTGAGGTCCCGTGGGATGGTACTGATGCCTCACGGGATGTTTTTTTTTCTTGCACTGCGAGATGGTACTGATGCCTCGCAGGGCAGTTTGGCTACCCATGGAAAGGGAGCTTCGCCTTCGTCGTAGCTAGTTGTTCTTGTGCTACCTTATTTTCTCTATGTGTATTCTCACGTTATTTAATAAAGACCATGTATCAATGTTTATCGTCTATCTTTGGAATTTACATAAACCATTACATCTGCCAATTATAAAAGGGCACAAATAAAGAACTAAATAGAGGTTTATAGAGTGGTAACAGCAGAGGTTTACAGAGTGGTCAAAGAGAGGTTTACACTATAGTATAAAATAAAGCTAATGGCCTTTAAGCTTCCTTCAAATGAATACACGTAAAATTTTGAATAACAAAACTTAATTATCGCAAGGGGGTCATCCTCGTCTGGGGTGGGAGGACGTCATAAAGAAAGATTTATAGGAAATGGGAACTTCGTGGGTGGGTGTAAAAAGGGAGGCTTTGAATAGATTGGGATGGAGGAGCAGTGTGCGTAGCTCTGTTAGCCTTAGGCGGCTTGGTGCTGCGGTGAGTTGTTAGTAGTAGTAGTTGTAATATCAGTATTTTAGAAATGCCTAGGTAGGGCATGGCCCAAAATCGACGGGGAACCGCTGATCTGAAATAACCAATCTTTTCGCAAATTAATTTTGTAAATTACAGTCCGGACTGACCCAATCGCTAATCTTGGTTTTCTTGAGACAAGTTGGTTAGGACAACAACCGTGTGGGCAGTTTTCAAAGGACTTGCTTCTTCACTTAATAGTAAAAAAAATTGTCATGACTTCATATGAGTCATATCATGACTGTTGTCATGAATAATATCATATTTTATAGACTATCTTTGCTTTCCATTGAATACATCTGATAATTTTTGGCCGGTAAGACATGGCTCATTTGGAATAACCCCCTTTAAAGTGGTTCAGCGCTACGGATATCTTCATGATGTAATTATAATTTCCTGGTTAAAACATAAAAACAAATGGAAGCAAAGAGGGACATGAAATTTAATTCAAAGAGAAATTATCATGTATATGAGGGAAACTGTAAAATAAATTGAGTGCAGTAAACCGCTGGTAATTAAAGTAATTTTTTATATAGATTTCCTTTCGAAACGTTAGAAAGGAAATTTTATTTTTCAAGCAGTTACGAATAAATACGCCCTTGCTTTCTTGAGCCATCATTAAAGTACTTCTTATCACATTGTCCTTGTGCTAGGGCCACTTGTTCTTTAAAGATCAAAGAATGAAGTTAAACTTCAGCGTAAATAGTGTGGTTTGAGGGGGGACAATACGCCTTACAGAAATAGGATAATTCCTGTTCCTATTAAATTCTAATGTCGCTCTTACCCTTCGTTTGAAAAATTAAAAATACTATCCGGAGTTATCTTAAGTTTGAGGGGGAGGGGGTTAAGACCCAAAGAGTCTCTTCTCTTTCTGTTAAAGTTTAACCTTTTGCATAACCATGCTTCGAGAAAAAAGAAAAACCCTGCTTCGACTATTGACATTTAAACAAGGGGCTGGTGTTGAAATATTCATAGTTTTCAGTGATTTCTCTTTGAAGAGTGAGACATTCTTTGAGTGATTTCTCTTTTTATCTCTACCGCCCTGCGGACATTTCTCAATCTAGCCTCTTCTGAGCCCGATTTCAAGCCATGACTCACCGAGGTATTTCTAAAATTCTGGTGTCCCCCTCGTGATATTTAAATTTTGTTAATGAAAATTTAAGTTTTAAACGAGAGCCCGTTGCCATTCGCTAGTAAATGTGGACAATAAGCTCCAAAACTGTTATTTTTCCTTTGCCCAATTTTTTCTACAACAGTGAAGGAGTAATTAATTTTTCAGTGTAATTAGCTTTCATTTCAGTCTAATTCAGTGTAATTAGTTTTCAAGTTAAGTGTCGTTTCTGCCCTGAGCGGGATCTTGATTTTTCTCGGCAACTGTACTGCATGTTTCATCCGATATTCGTCCGCTCTTCCAAATGAAAAAGTCAGGAGGTTGGAACCATATCTAAATGTCTATCCAATTCACTTGAAGTACCTTTCATTGTTAGTTTGAAAATGCGAAAATGTGTGTGTGTGTGTGTGTGTGTGTGTGTGTGTGTGTGTGTGTGTGTGTGTGTGTGTGTGTGTGTGTGTGTGTGTGTGTGTGTGTGTGTGTGTGTGTGTGGTGTGTTTGTGTGTGTGTGTGTGTGTGTGTGTGTGTGTGTGTGTGTGTGTGTGTGTGTGTGTGTGGTGTGTGTGTGTGTGTGTGTGTGTGTGTGGTGTGTGTGTGTGTGTGGTGTGTGTGTGTGTGTGTGTGTGTGTGTGTGTGTGTGTGTGTGTGTGTGTGTGTGTGTGTGTGTGTGTGTGTGTGTGTGTGTGTGTGTGGTGTGTGTGTGTGTGTGTGTGTGTGTGTGTGTGTGTGTGTGTGTGTGTGTGTGTGTGTGTGTGTGTGTGTGTGTGTGTGTGTGTGTGTGTGTGTGTGTGTGTGTGTGTGTGTGTGTGTGTGGTGTGTGTGTGTGTGTGTGTGTGTGTGTGTGTGTGTGTGTGTGTGTGTGTGTGTTAGCGTTAGGTGGTTTGCAGATGAAAGCAAAAGAAAACGTTTTTTTTTTATACCTGATGTCTTAAAGTAAGCAGGTCTATCTCATCGGAAAGAGCAAAAACAGTCAGAAAGTTTCATTAAAATAAACAAGTTTCATGTCGTTAACATATTTGTGAATAAAAAAATCTTATTTTTATGGAAGTTTCATTAAAATAAAAAAATTCCTCTGCTAAATTCCAGTAAATTTCTTTTGCCGATTTCCGGTAAATTCCCTTTGCCAAGTTTTTGTACGATAGATCATTGTTTCAAATTTAATAAATGTTTACTGGCGGAGTTATACCACCATTAAAAATTCGCTGTATCAGTCAGGATCTCCATAGTTTTTGGACGAGGGCTTCGTGGGTCTGAGTGGGAAGGGTGTGCAATGCTTAGTGCATAGGCTAAACTTTAATATTTTGATACTTATGTACCTGAATGCCAAGTTTCGTCTTTATTCGAATTTATGCAAAAATGGTTGGTTCTGAGTAATACTATGTCATTGACATTAAAATTTTTGAAGGTAGTGTCGCCAAAGATAGATTTATGGATAGCCTACTATGTAAAAGTATATTATTCCCTGTTTATTACATTTTTTTTTCTTAAATTGTAGAAATCAATGTCAATAGTGATTAAATATAGACAAAGGATACATATGGATACATTAATACCCTACTTAAGGCCATGCGATTGTTAAAAAAAAAATAGCCTATCTAATCCATTATAAACATTTTTAGTTTATGAGGCTTAACTATTTAGTCTTGCCATAACTTGTAGTGTTTGGATAAGAAATCCGAATAAACGACAGAAAACTAAAAGCCAACAGCTACTTTCCCGGAAATCTTAGAAAAACTATTCTGCTTGTCGAGTTTTGTGTTGGAGATACGGAAATTCAGTTTTAATGAATTTTCCTTCATTAGAAAGTGAATTTTGTTTTTTCGATTTGACAGAAAAAGATGCCGGTAATAGTCAGAGAGAATCCCAGTGACAGGGTTGTCATTTGCACTTCATTTGGAAATCAGTGGACTTGTTTAGAAGCGGCTGATACCCTGGAGGGTAACGGTATCCACGTTTGTATCATTAATCTTTCCGCCA
This sequence comes from Artemia sinica, assembly GCA_027921565.1. Taxonomy (NCBI): domain Eukaryota; kingdom Metazoa; phylum Arthropoda; class Branchiopoda; order Anostraca; family Artemiidae; genus Artemia; species Artemia sinica. Next base: position 47,641,228 of record CM051270.1, read on the forward strand.
TGGTCCCCTTGGATGCCGACATCATTCGAGCTCATGCTCTGCGGGTTGGTGGCATGCTCTGTAAGTTTTATCAAAATTTCTCTACCTTAAATAAATTTCCTATTGTTTTACTTGTTGTTGTTTTATTTATACTAGTTATATTAATATATATTAAATAGGCTGTGAAGTAATAATTTTTGTCCGTTTTAAGTTTCAACTTCGCTCTTTACTTTTCTCGGAAAAACTTTGTTTTTTTTAATTAATCTTAATCGTTTTAAAGATTTCTACTACTAAGTTAAATGTTCAATTTAAACCAATAGAGCAAATAATGTTAGGTTCCAGTGATATTTTAACTAGCAATAGCAAACAATTCAATCACAGTCGGGGGGGGGGGGACACCAAGAAGAAGTTCTATGCTATCTTGGGTTACCTTCCAAGCTAAATAATAAACATTCAGTTCCCAATGCTCCACAAGATCAAGCTAGGTGATATAGAGAGTTCGGTATTTTTAGATTCAGGTTGTCATAAGTCGATAATTAGCGAAAGACTGTTTAACCGAATCTCCCCTAAATTTCGACAGAATTGTATGCCAACGTTAGCTCGTATAAAACCACTTGGGTCCGAGTCACTGCCAATTACTGGGAAGGTCATGCTTCCGCTTTGCGTTTCCGACAAGGACCGACAGAAGAGTTTAGATTGGGAGTTTTTTATTTTTCCTAATGTGGATTATGAGGTAATTTTCGGATGGGACATTTTGTATGCTCTGAATTCCACAATTGACCTCCATACAAATACCATTACATTTGGGTTATCAGCTAGACAGAATAATCCCTGCAATTTTCAGTCGTTTTGTACAGGTAGTGTTCACCAAAATCATTCAATTTACCACTTGCCATGCAAGACGTCCTACAAAAGCATATCGCTGCGCTTTTAAAGGCTGGCGTCATCAGACCTGGACGAAGTGAATTTTGTAGCCCCGTTTTCCTAATTGGAAAGGCGAAAAATGGTGAGATTGCTCCAAAACACAAATGGAATTTGGATAACTCGAGAATAATTTGGGACATGAGAGGTATTAATAAAATGATCAAAGATTCAGCGTGGCCTATGACTCTTATCAAAAATGTCCTTCAGAAATTAAGCTCCAAAAATAAATACTCCATTTTGGACATGAAGCATGCGTATTATAATGTCGAATTACATAAAGATTTCACAAAAATATTTTGCATTTAACTCACCGGAAGGAAAAATGTACACTTTTACGAAGGGTCCACAAGGGTCAAATATCTCTCCTCGAGCCTTTTGTCAGTGGGAGAGCATTTTATTTGATACCGAAACTTTCGGAAATATTGTGACATTATACATTGATGATATTTGTGTTGCGAGTAGGGGTGACGACAATGATCATTTGGCAGACCTTGAAAAAGTGTTTTAAAGGCTTTTTCAAAATAATGTTAAATTGGGAATGAATAAGTTCTAGTTCTTCACTGAGCGTCTGGAACTATTAGGACATGAAGTGACTCCAGCGGGCATTGCGCCGCTCAAGAACAAACTTGACGCCATAAAAGCCATTCAACCTCCCAGAGATATAGTGGAACTTAGAAGTTTCTTAGGGCTGACAAATTGGTACCGCTCCTTCTATTTGAATTACGCAAAAATTATCGGCACCACTAACGAAGCTACTCAGAAAAGAGTCAAAATGGTCTTGGGGAAAAGGTGAACAAGAGAGTTTTGACTCGTTAAAAATGGAAATAAGCAACCCAAATTCCGTATTTTTTATCGTTCCCTGATCTGTCAGAGAACGCTTCATTTTGGATTGCGCGGTAGATACATCCGGTGATGCTTGTGGCGGTCTCCTTCTACAGATAGATGTCACCGGACGGTTTACTCACGGTGGAGACGGCATTCTGTATGCCAAGGACACTTTCTACAAACCTGAATTGCTCTGGTCTTCTTCACAGCGGATAAGTGCCCAACGCTCGCTGGGAAGCCTAAGCTATTCTTTATTCAGGTAAATAATTTTTTAACAGTAGAGCCTGCTGGTTAATCTCTTGGGAGATCAAAAACCAACTGACTGATTTTGCAATTGAGAAACACGTGTTTCAGTAACGGTTGCTTAACGTCACGTGGTTGTTTCAAATTAGTGGTTGGTTGTAAATTATCTACATTACCGAATATACAGGTAGACTACAGGAAATAGAAAATACCTTGAAAAACATTGTCTTATTTCAAGGTATTCAAAACCACGTTTTTATGGTTTTAAAAAGTAGAGTTGTGACAAAGAGTCTAATTTTAGCGTAAAGAGCGAGTGTGTTGAGGACGGAACAGCCTTTTCATATACGGAATAATTTTTGTTCGTTCTTTGTTCGTTTTGTTTGTTCGTTCGTTCCTAATTGTAAAGATTAAAACTCGAAACGACCAGATTACTATTAAAGAATAAATTAAGCCCAAAACGGACAAAAATTAAACAATTAATGTACAACAAGCCTTAATATCACTCGTACTCTAAAATGGTATATAACATGGATAGTTACAGTAGTATCTTTAGGCTAGTAGGATATATTATTATATCCTTTGTCTAGGCCTAGTTTCTCGAGTTTGCCTCTCGGTAGACAAATGTGATTCGAATAATAAATAGTTGAACTTGGAAATCTGATCAGTGGCTGTTTTATGGGGAAAGGGGTATTTGCCCTGGACTCAGAAATTTAAGGGACATAAATTACAAATAATTAATCTAAAAGTTTTAATCACTTGGTAATTTGGAATTTTTTTAATAGAGTTGAGGATGCAGTTAATAAATGAAAATAATTGATGAATTATTAATAAATTAATAAAATAAAATTAAATAATAATATTTTAAGAAAGATAATAATAATTAAAAAATGAATTATCAACTGATTAGTAAAACAAAAATTTATTACAAGAAATATTACATAATGGTAACAATTAAACTAAGATAGTAATAATTGAAAATAAGTTTGATATTAAAGGAAAATTTTATTAAAATCTGGCCCAAAAATTTTAGGGTACAAGGGAGGGGAACTAATCAAGATTTTTCCTTGGCACACGATAGGCCAGAACTATCACTGACTCTAATTCGATCGTAGCATCGCACGTTACGTAAAACTGACATTATTTTTCGCCAAAAGCCTTCCACAAATTTGTTCAATTAAAATTTTATGGTTATAAGAATTGTTTTGAAGCATTCACTAGAATTTAATCCTGACACTCCAGCTTAGATTGTTTTGAAAATGAACCTTAGAAAATCAGTTTCAAATTTTTTGCGAAAGTTTAAGACTAATAAAGCTGTTAAGCACCAGGGTTGCTCTAAGGTCAAATTATAATCAAAATTGTAAAAATGGGTATGCTCAAGCCGCAATAGAGACACACTTTGGAATTAGAACTACAACTAAGACATGTAAATATATGTGTTCTACGTGAATTATAACTTTACACCTGTGAAGCGATTATGGTAGAATGCCAGTGGCGTAATTTCATCAAAATCTATGGGAGGCGGGCAAAGTTGAAGCCAATTTTCCCAAATCATGTGAAAATGACAGTAAACACTAAAAAATAAGCTATTTGGTACCATAAAGGTATTATTTAGTACTATAAAGGTACTTTGTAGTACTGTAAAGATATATAAATTTTAAAAATCTGATGTGCTTTTGTTGAGGCTTGAATTATGCAGATTTATTTTAGTTTTGAAAATATTTTGAAACAAACTAAATTTTAGCTGGGCGGACAAAGCGGGGTCTTGGTAGGGGACAAACTGAGGTCTGACTGGGGCAGTTGCCCCCCTGCCCCATAGCAAATTACGCCCCTGTAGAATGCTACAATATTTTTGAAGAATTATATCTTTATTCCACCCTAATCGGGTTGCAGCGGTAGCTAGCAACCTAGTAAGAGACGATCACGTCCAATGTTAAGAAAATATAAAAACCCATAGTTCCTAAAAAAGGAGTCAGATCAAAACAAAAAGTACACCATTAGAACCGCCTTGTCCGAAAACCCTGTATAGGAAACTTTCTGTCCCTTGGCTTGAACAGAAAGGGAAATATATTGGCTTGAAAATCAAGAAAAGTGGCAGCTACTACAACATTCTTCCTAAACGGGATATTTTTTTTTCTTTTTTTTTTTCTTTGTTTCCAGAGATAGCTTGGCACTGGAACATCGTAGAGGGTGTTCAATAGCTCATTTTAAAGGAAATTAATTGGGTAAAAAAAACCTTTTGTAACTAAAATAAATTATTTCTAAAAGAGAATAAATTTTTCCACCAAAAACTGCATTTTCGATGTCTTTTCACACTGCAGTCTTTCAAACATAATCGTTTACCAGCGGTTAGATTTGAACCCACGCCTCCGAAGAGACTGGTGGCTAACACCAGTGCCTTGGACCACTCGGCCAGGTTGCCTCTCATAAATAATATATATGTGAATCCGGGTTGCAGCAGTAGCTAGCAATCTAGTAAGAGACGATCAGTCCAATGCTAAGTTACATTAAAGAATTACATTAAAACATAAATTAAAATCTTGTTTGGGGTAAAAGAGCAGTGATTAGATTTTAAACCATAATTACTTTCTGAAAAATTTGGGCCCGACCGGATTCGAACCGGTGACCTATCGATCTGCAGTCGATGGCACTACCTCTGAGCTAAGAACCCATTTTGTTAAGAGAGAATTAAAGATGTTTACATGAATATTAGATATAAATTAAATTACAGTAGAGAACAAACTTCCAGCCCATAGTAACTAAAATAAGATTATAATTAATGTTAAAGATTGATAAATGACTTTTTTTTGTGAGGAGTTATAATAAAGATCCAACTCCTGCCTATACTAACTGGTATGGGTCGCTTAACTATAGTGTAGGCTTGTAAAGTTGTATTTAAAGTCAACAAATTAAAAATTCCCTACAACGGGGAATCGAACCCCGATCGCCCTCTTGAAAAGCGGTTATGTTTACCATTGTACTATTGGATACTCATGATGAATATGTTACATATAAGACATGATAAAAAATGGTTAACTTACTAAGAAAATTAAATAAGGAATCGGTCTGGTTAATTATAAATGGGGATTATGTAAGTTAATTGATAGCATAGCTCTAGAGATGGCCAAAACCTAGTAAAGAATAAATCTTGGCACATATTGGGTTTAGTTTGATGCCTCATTTTCTGAATCCGGGTTTTAGTGGTAGCTAGACACCTAGTAAGAGACTATCACGCCCCAGAGTAGAAAATAATTATATTAAAAGACGATCATTAGGATAATTAAATTAAAAGACGATCATTGGAATAGCATACCACTGCATACATTGGACTTTGTTAGCTACTTGATTGCTTGAGGTTCGTCTCTTACTATTTCAAAAGAAGAAAAAGCCGTAGGCTTTTTCCTGTTTGTAATGATATAGCATAAAACGAAACCTTAGTTGTAACTGACGTCATCCTGGTTGCTATTGGTAATTTATAATTTATAATAAAGAACGAACTCTTGCCTATACTAAATTGCATACTCAACTTAATTATAGTTAATTATATAGTAATGATATGGTTTATTGATAGCTGAATTACATTTTATAATAAAGAACGACCTCTTGCCTATACTAAATTTTATACGCCACTTAATTATAGTGTAGGTTAGCTTACCTGGTCTTACCGGCACTTCCAGTGCTGTATAATTAAATCTCAAGACAAAATATCAAAGGCAGCGCAGCGCTGCCTATGATATTAGCGATGTGGGCATAATATAATGTTTCGTTTATTAGACCAAGGCACTTCTTATAGAAATCAACTAAAAAAAAAACAAGTTTTTTTTTAACTGAAAGTAAGGAGTGACATTAAAACTTAAAACGAACAGACTTTATTCCGTATATGAATGGGGCTGTCCCCTCCTCAACGCCTCGCTCTTTACGCTAAAGTTTTTTATTCTTTTAAAAAAAAGTTTTGAGACAGAGTCAACCTTTAGCGCAAAGAGCAAGGCGTACTTGGGATACCACCAGATGGCTAATTTGACAGGAAATGGTATTTCCATTTTAAAGGAAATACCATTATAATAAAGAACGAGTATTTTACCGATTATCTACTAATAACCATATGTGACGTAATAAGTGACATGACGTAATATCTAAAAACCTATTGTGTACTAATAACCATATATGACTTAATGAGCGACGTGACGTAAAAATGGAAAAAAATAATTTTTATTCTATTTTCGTTTTTAGTTCAGAATCGCTAAAGTTATAAACTGCAAAAATATTTATGGTGTCTGAACAATAGTTTTAATCTTTTAATTTAGACTAGAAAAATACCTGAAAATTTAAAAATTAGTTTAATTTTTTGTTAATTTAATTGATACGTGACTTAAACATTCAACTAATGGTTACATAATGGTTTCAATCAAGCAAGCTACACGCAAGTCAAAAAAACAGTACTACCAAAAAAACAGAGATAGCATCTTGAAAAGAGAAAAAAAAAGGTATTCAACCGACCAGGCGTATCGAGATGCGAAAATTGATAGTGAAAAACAGCGTTATTATAATGATGTAGTTTATAGACATGCGAAAATTGAGACAGCCAAACAAAAGATTAAGGAACGGTATGATAATGATGAAGATTACAGAGAAGCAACAATTGAGACAGCCAAACAAAAGAGCAAGGAATGGTATGATAACGATATAGATTACCGAAACAAACACAAGAAAAAATTTGCTACCAGAATAATGGATAGATACTAGGGTGACAAAAGCTATAATGAAAAAAATAAATTCTCTGCGAGGTTGTACCGAAGAACGCATAAGGACAAAGGGAAAAATTACATTCAGAAATACAAGAAGATGGCAAAAATGCAGGCTGATCTTTGTAAATTGAGAAACATTTTACGCATGTTTTATCGGGTTTGAATTAAAGCTTAGGTTTAAAGCTTAGTAGAAAATCGGTGTTAGAAATCGGTCTTGCTTCAATAATCAAATATCTTTGATGAAACTGCAGTATGAAAAGACATTTAATTGCTTAAAGAGCAAAAAATGGTAATCGCAAATATATTTGTATATATTTTAACAAGGGATTACAACAATTTGAAAACCGTAAAAAGAAATCAAAAAGTTTGAAGCTTAGTAGAATTCGTTATTAGAAATCGGATTTGCAGTATTATCAAATATCTTTGAATAGAAATCAGTATGAAAAGACATTAAATTGCGTAAAAAGCAAAAAACTGATAATTGCAAAAATATTTGTATATTTTAACAAGGGATTACAACAATTCAAAAACCTAAAAAAAAAGTTTGAAGCCTAGTCGTACATATCGTTGTTAGAAATTGGAGTAGCTTCAACAATCAAATATATTTGAAGACAATTAGTATGAAAAGACATTAAATTGCGTAAACAGGAAAAGATTGGTAATTGAAAAAATGCTTCCATATATTTTGACAAAGGATTGCAAGACACAGTATTGAAAGATATTAAATTGCGTAGTAAAGAGCCACTCACTGGTAATTTCAAAAATATTTGTTTATATTTTAACAAGGGATAACAACAATTCAAAAACATTACAAAAGAAAATTAAAAATTTGAAGCTTAGTAGAAAGTTGTTTGTTAGAAAAACACCTATTTCTTTTCTTATAAGCCCAATGGCTTTTTCAGAAATGAAAAAAAAAACTTGAAAATTGTTCAAGTTCAGTTCAGAATGGCTAAAGTTATTATATAAAATACAAAAATATTTACGGTGCCTGAGCAATAATTTTATGTTTTAATATTCAAACTAGAGAAATGTCGGAAAATTTTAGAAATAGCTTTTTTTTGTAAGATAAAATCAACTCGCTTCGTCATTCAATTTTTTTTTATTTCCTCCGAATACGAAGAGTAAAAAAGAAATAAATAAAAATAATAACCGCTAATCAACAGGCCATAAAATTATTTTAAACTATATAACAACAAATACGCAAAGGCCTTCAATCAAAATTACCACACAAATTAACACTTCATTCAATAGATAATAAATTAACACTTCACAAATTAACACTTCATTCAAAAATTAAATCAAATAAAATAAATTAAGCTTCGTGCGCAGCTCTATATAAATTATGAGAAAAAACATTTAATTTGGATAAAAAATTCTTTTGCTTTTTCTCCACAACATCAACAGGGTTTTTTATTTTATATGCATTCATTAAAAAAAAGTATTTGATTCAGATTTAGAAAAGCGGCAAAGGAACTTAGCAAAATTAAAAAATGTGGTTTTTACATGCGCAATATTACTAATTCTAAAAAACGGGAGAAGCGATGAAAAAACTAAAATTTGAGGCAAAGCGACTGTATTATATACCCGAGCCAGAGATTTCCGAGAAAGAAGATCGCGAAGACAAATTACTGCCCCGAAACTAGACGCTATTCTACTTTTAACTGCTTTAGAAATAGAAGCACGGCATAGAGCTAAAGTTGGTCCATAAGGTACACCAAGATATAAAAAAGATTCCAAAGGTTTTAAAATACTATCATAAATACGGACAGAAATTTCTGAATTAACGAGATCATTAGCCTTAGGACCAAGAATTAAAAACTGACACTTTTCAGGGCGAAAACGAAGTCCATGCTCACTAAAAACCTTTGCTAAAAAATCTACATTTTGTTGAAGTGACTGAAGCGATCGACTCAAAAGGAGTAAATCATCTGCGTAAGCAATCCACGACAGAACATAACCTTTACCATAAATAAAAGTCAACTGAATTTGATCAAATAGCCCCGAAATAGTAATATTGAAAATCAAATGAGAAATAATGCTTCCTTGTCTCAGCCCCCTACATAACTTAACATTATAATCACTAAACTGATTCTTCCACTTAATACGAATACGAGAGGAGCCATACCACTTTTTTAAAACCAAAAACTACTGGTAGTGGGACATTATTCTTCAGAAGCGCAGTCATAGCCCAAGAATGGATAATTGAATCATACGCCGCCGCAAAATCTAACGCAAGTGTATAAACTCTATCCCATTGCTTACAAAAGGATATTATTCTTGAAAGGAGGGTATGAGCAACATCCATGCTTTGACCCTTACGGAACCCAATTTGATTCAGGCCTTGGTTACAAGACTCCAAATACTTTAATAAAACTAACTCAAAAACTTTGCTAATCTGGCACGAAACAGTAATCGGCCTATAATCAGAACATCGATTCGTATTCCCTCCTTTTTTTGAAAGGGCTCCAGAAGAAAGAATAGTAGTAAAAAGAGTAGCGAGGAGAAGGATTGCTTTGGGGGATGCCCATTTTATATGGTTTGAATGTATACCATCATGATCAAAAGAATGCTTACTTTTTAGAGCTTTAATTGCTACCGTTACATTATCAACAGAAACAGATATTTTACTATTTGGGCGGGGCTTTGAAATTTCTTCCGATAATAAAGAGTCAAGCCGTGATTCAACTGCCGCATCACCGGATGAAAAAAACTTGATTATAATGAGTTATCCAATCATCTAGTTTCAGAGAACTATTAGAATCTGGTGAACAATTATTATTACGACGTCTAGAATTAACCAAACTCCAAAGCTCATTCTTATCACTAGTAATCCTTGAACCAATTTCATCTTTTATAATTTCATTATGCAAACGCAACTCAACCCGAAAAACGCGTTTAGTTAATTTCATACCATCATAAAATGGTCCAGATCGCGGTTTTCCCGCGCAATTCCAAAGGTAACAAGCTTGAGATGCATTCTTTTGGCTTTGCTTTAAAATCGGGTTAAGGTTCCAACCTAAAACACGAGATCCATGACGGAAAGAATCAGTTTCTAAATACTTTATTAGCCCCGACTTTTAAACTATGAACAATTTCAAGGTAAAATAGATCAATATCAATTTGATCAACATCCTTAGAATAATTTACAATTATTTTAGCTAAAAGTGCATCTGATTCTTCATGATATTTGCACATTTTTTCCCGATCCCAGATCATTTTATTTACAATTTGACTAGAACGATGGATAATTTTAAAAGATGGAATTTGAATATTTAAATGAAAAGAAAGGTAAAAATGGTCACTAATAGGCATATCCAACCCAACATGAACAGGCTGTGGTAATAACGCTGCATTTGAGACCAGCACATGGTCTAGATTAGAGCAAGAACCAGAATTATGGACATACGTAAAATCCGCATCTTTTGAAACTATAGTAAAAACCGAAAACAAAGATAAAAGAGCGGAGGAGCGGACATCAGAGATAGCAATGTTGCAGTTAAAATCCCCGCAAATAAGCCACTGGAAATCTGATGGAACTTTCGCCACACATCGCGATAATTCTAAACATGCAAAATTGAAATCAAAATCCGAATCAATAGTATGATAATGATAATTTGTTGGTAAATAGCACGAAAAAAACAATAATCCCTGGGATAAGAACAGCAACAAAATAACGATTAACGGCAAACACTGAAACTGGAATATTCTCTCGAATAAAAATGCAAACGCCTCCTGATGGGCGTCCACCTGTAGGTGTAGCCGGAGATATAAAACACTTAAACTGCTGCGACAGGCTCGAAAGAAGACTAGTAGAGTGGTCCAGAAGATGATGCTCTTGCAGGCACAAAATATCCAGATCGCGCAGCATAGACTGCAATACATGTTGTTTATCACCAAAACCATTCAGATTCAGAGATATAATCTCTGCACTAATCATTTTTTATTCTTTGCAACTTTTTCGGTTAACTGTTTGCAGCGAAAGCTAAATCCAGTATGCCCATGAGATCCACAATGGAAGCAACAAGGTTCACTCTGGCAAGGGTTGTTCCTGGAATGTCCACTACCAAGGCACTTGAGACAACGTTCCACGCTAGAGCAGCCTGACGATATATGCTCTAGCGACCCGCATTTGTAGCACATTCGCGGTAAAAACTTATAATCAGTAAGCCGGAAATGTTCGTAGCCAATGTGAATCCCATGACGCAAATAATGAGACTTGGCCGTCACCGAACGGAAGTATACACGATATGATTTCGAAACACCGATGCGCTGTATCTCTTCGATACCATGGTTAGAAGCACACACACTCTCTGGGTTGATCGGGAAGTCCACTCGTGATAATAAACCGACAATTCTCGATTTGCGAACCTCAGTTTTACCGACCTTTTCATTCAAACAGGCTTTCAAGTTTTCGGCGTTTTGTCTTTTCGTATGAATGACCCATTTCTGTTGCTGGGATCCTGATTCCTTAGAAAGTGAAATCCGCACTATACCATCAGCTCCATCCAGCGATTTCAGAAAAGCTTCACGCTTTAAGGGATCATCACAATCTTGTGGTGGTGAAGGTGAAGATCACAATCTTGGTGGTGAAGATTGACGTGTTAGTCACCTACGGACGATTGGCCAGCCAAAAGCCTAAGCGTGAGAGGTGTTTAGTCTCAATCCCGCGCGTGAGCCTACCGCCCCGGCTGATCCCTGACAACAATGCTCCTACCAATGATTTCAGGTCTGATTGTCCTCCAGTATTATCGCCGCAGGTTCTCTCTTGTAAACACCAACTTCCAAACTTCCTTCTGAGCAACGTCCGCTCACTAACGAATAAAGTAGATGAGTTAGATGTCATTCTACGTCAGAATAATATCCATATCGCCGCAATTACCGAAACATGGCAGCTCGACGAAAACAAGTGGAAGGATGGCTGGTTACAAGGTTTTCTTGAACACTAGAACAGACAGGATTGGCGGAGGTGTTGCCCTGTATGTACGCGATGATATCCCCTGCAAATATTTAGATAACTTCAATGACCCTAACCATGAAACGATCTGGGCATTATGCAAGCCAAAACATTTACCACGAGATGTCTCTTGCATCATTATTGCAAGTATCTACTATCCTGAAAGCGCCAAAAACAGACGGCTGTTGGTATCCTACCTTCAGTCTACGTTAGACACATTACGTCAGCGGTATAGCCGCCCGGGCTTCATAATAGCTGGTGACTTCAACCAAACAAAGAAACAATGGCTTGCCAATACGCTGGGTATGTCACAAGTGGTCAAGATACCCACCCATGTGACCGGGAGCACCCTTGACCTTATTCTTACAAACCTTGCTCCATATTACAAAGACGTGTCTTCGAACGGGCCATTGGGCAAATCGGACCATCACACTCTGCTGATGAAGGCAAAAAGTGAAATCAGGAAGCTTAAGAAAATAAAAGTACTCCGGAGACCTATCACGAAGTCTGCTATTAATACGTACGGAATGTGGGTCGGTACTCACTGCTTCAGCGAAGTATACAACGAAAGCGATGTCAACAGGAAAGCAGAAATATTTCAGTCCCTACTCTATGACAAATACTTAGAAGTTTTCCCGGAAAAGCAATTTGTCGTGAGCGAATCTGACAAGCCCTGGATCACTCCAAAAATAAAACAGCTGATTCGCGAAAAAAACCACTGTAAGGCAGTCAAGTGGTGACGCAACGTCGTTACGATTATTAAGAAACAAAATAGTTAGCCTTTGTCGCGAGGCAAGAAAGTCCTTCGGAAAATCCCTTTCGGACCCTGAAATAAAAAAGGATCCCCGTAAATGGCACCGTCTAGTGAGGCAGATTGCTGGAAAAACAGTATCATCCAGTATCCGTATTCTGAACGATGATGGGTCACTCGTGAGTGCAAATGACGTCAACAATTACTTTACTGACATTTGTACATCCTTTCCTGCCCCAACTAACACTGAAATAGAGAATCTACTGTCAATATGCCCTGACGAAGGTGAAATCGAAATAGTTGAGTATCAAGTTTTCAAAGAGCTGAACAAGTTGTGTCCATCCAGTAGCTCTTTTCCTGAAGAGCTGCCTATAAGGTTAATACGAGAGTTCTCTCTTTTCCTGGCCAAGCCACTTGGACACATCATCAGCGAATGTTTCGCCCAGTCAACTTTCCCGTCGTGCTGGAAACGCGCATTTGTGCGTGTTATACCGAAGACTAAAACACCCAAATGTTGCAACGAGTTACGACCGATATCAATCACATCTACCTTTGCAAAAGTCACCGAGTCATTCATCCTGCGTGAATTGCTCAGCAAACGCGGGAAAACATAGACCGTTACCAGTATGGCGGCCTCAAAGGTTGCAATACCTCGATATACCTCGTGCGCCTAGTTGACATTATCTTTAAGTGGCTTGACAAGGGCAGTACCTTCATCGACCTAGCTCTCGCCGCGATTTCAGGAAGGCATTTGACCTGATTTGTCATCTTACGGCAGCAAAAAATATGCGAGCAATGGGCGCACAGAAGCGGTCTCTTGCATTAGTGATGAGCTTCCTTCAGGACAGAATGCAGTGTGTATTTCCATTGTTTGAAGGTGACTTGATCTCATACTGGTCTAAACTTACCTGTGGAGCCCCTCAGGGTACAAGACTTGCTGGTTTCATATTTATCTCCCTCATCAACTTCCTCCTTCAGAATTTCGAAGAGCGACTCAAATTTGTCGACGATTTATCATTTGTCCTCAAATACCTCGTCAGAGAAGGTGTAATCGAACGTCAGTTCAGCGAGACCCTTCTGGCATCCTTCTCTGAGGACTGTGAACGTTACAAGTTGACACTGAATGCAGATAAATCAATGATCCTCAGGTTTTGCCCCTTAAAACGTGATCTGGAATTCCCGCAAGTCCCTTTCCCTGTTGTTCCATCTGCAAAAATCCTCGGAGTCGCATTATCGATGGACTGCACATTCACCGAACACGTGGAGAAGGTTATTAAGGCTGGCAATGCATCACTTCAGACCCTAGTCCTGATGCGCAGGTTGGCTGCGACACTCAAAGCCTAAAAAATGCCTATATTACGTATGTCAGACCTCTACTCGAATATGCCGTCGCTGTGTGGGGACCTTTTGTCCAGAGCACCCACTACCTTTGCGATGACCTTGAATCTTTGCAGAAACGAGCTGTTAACATAATCGTTGGTAACGGAAGTGACGACTACAACAAACTCTTGCAAGAACTGAACCTTGAATCTCTCAGCGACAGACGATTATCACTGATCATGTCCCTCGGCAAGTCACTGCTATCTTCGCCCCATCACAGACTGATCCTCCCACCTGATGCTCCTGTTAACCAAAGAACCAGATCCAGTCGAAGCTACAACCCCCTGTCTGCAGGACCAACCGCTACAAAAACACGTTTGTCCCCTTTTTCGTAGAAGCATACAACAAGACTTAGTGTTATTTGAATTCACGTGTTAGTGTTTTTATAGTGTTATTTGTATTTTTTTTTTCATATTGTTGTAAAGACGACATAAATTAGCCATGGCTACGCTGTTCGATCTTAATAAACCTATGTCTATGTCTATGTCTAATCTACTACAAGACCCACTGTTTCTGACTCGTTATTCAGCGGAGGCCAGGATTTATCATTGAGTTTTTCTTTATTTATACAGCTCAAAACCTCGTTCTGTACTCCGTCACAACACTCTTTCACCAAAGCAGGAGTCTCTGCTACCTTACTTGTGACGTAATCAAGTTTATCAATTATGCTAAAAAGATGCCGGTCCCAGGTTTGAATGGCACGGCTAAAGTGAGCATTTTGATCCGTATCTATCGCAGGTATCGCATCACTTGCAGTCATAACGAATTTCAGATTTGGCAAGCGAGGGGTTGCATCTTCAGAAATAAGGATGTCTAAAATATCCTGTGACAGGCTTTGCTTAGCAGAGGGGCCGCGACGTGCAAGGAGTTTATGCGTGGGGTTCACTAGAGATGTTAGGAGGCTTCTAGCTTGATCAAGATGATCATAAGAATAGAAGTTTGTACACGAAGATATACAGGAGGCGGACGAAATTCCTGACTGTAGACAGTGCCGGAAAAAAAACTGTCTTTCTCAGTACTCTGAAGAATTTCACAGCGGTTATGACAGAGGCGACCACAACCCCCAGCAGATGTGTTGCAAATAACTGTTCCTCTGGTTGCGAGGCTGAGGCTCTCTTTGCAAACTTTGAACCCTGTCTTGTACAACTTTTCAGAAGTCACGGCAGCCATTTATCAATTAATAATAATAACATATAAATATTGACTTGGTACTATGCGCTAAGGAAATGCAAGGGGGTTACCCCAAACCACTACCCTGCCTTCGCCTGAGTAAAACTATTACCAGATAAAATCTCTGCTTACGGAAGGTGTTCTCCTCGGTGATCTTATATCCAAAAATAACAGTTCATAAACGCTCACAATCTATCACCGCGGATCGCGCCAAAATTCATTTCATTTCACATAGCATCCTCCTTCGCGCAATTTAATTTACTGTAATTTATTTCAAACTTAATCCTTATTCCAAACTAAGTCACTGAATTAAATTCAAGCTCAAGCAGTGAATTAATGAATATCAATAATCTAGGTTAAGTTCAGGTCAATTCACCAAAAGTCGACTGTTATTTATTCCAAACTAAGTCACTGAATTAAATTCAAGTTCAAGCAGTGAATTAATGAACATCAAGAAACTAGGTCAAGTTCAAAGCAAATGAATTAATACTGGTTGAGAGCACGCTTTAAAGTTCAAGAAATCCAAAAAAGATGTTTTCACTTGGGAGACTGAATCAAGACATTAAGCTTATTTAAGTTATTAAGTTATTTAATGTCATCAGGAAGGCCCAAAAAACGAAAACTTTCAATTATTACAAACAATTATTCGCTGTTTGGCAAGGGATTGCAACAATTCAAAAACCTTAAAAAAGAAAACCCAAAGTTTCAAGCTGAGTACATATATATACATAATAATGATAAGTACATAATAATCAAATATCTTTGAACAGGCACAGTATGAAGACATTATATTGTGTAAGAAACAAAAAACGGGTAATTGCAAAAAAAAACAGGTAATTACAAGAAACAGCAGAAAATTATCAAGTTATTAATGCGCTGGAGCTCCCACTATTAAAAAAAGAAACTGTAGGTATTGCCGATATTTTTAAGACTTGAATTTTACCGTGGGCACCCCAACATGAAACCGAATGTTAATGTTAATCGAATTTCTCAGGCCTTCGTCTCACATCTCTGTTGAAAATCTTTGAACTTGGTGAATTTATATAGCATTTATATAAATTTTTATTTTCTTTGTTTCTATTTCAGATGCCACCAGCCCACCTGCCATCCTGAACTAGTCTATTTGCTGTTATTTTCATGATTTGAGTTATAGAAGAGTCAGTTAAACACAATCACTGGAAATAGTAGCATAGACTACTTGGAACTACTAAAATTCACTGGATATAATAGCATAGACTACCTAGAATTACCGAAATTTACTTCAAAGTCCTTAAAATTCGCTTCACAAAAACAAGAATCAGCTCCACCCATACTTTTTGTAGACCTCTTTAGTAAATATATTGACATTTTGGAAAATTGTATGCGTATGAACTTATGGGCTGTAAAGACAATTAAGAAATTTAAGAGTTGTTCAGGCTGACTTTTTGGTCTGAGGTTTTTTCTAATATGTTTTTTTATCGAAGATTTGTAGACCTACCACCTCACTCGATATATAGTTGTTGATTGCAAGTGTCCAAGCAAAGTGTCTTATTTGGGTGATCCTGTTATAGTTAGTTAAAAAACATCTGTTCCCCCAATAAAGGCCAAATTTTTCTTCCAAGCGGCTTGGAACAACTTACCTAAGCAAGTTCTTGGACCAAGGGGGCCATAGTGTATAAAAAAATGATTCAGCGACAAGGTCCATCTAAAAATCTTAGTTTTGACTGGTTGAAACCTGTTATTGAAATTCCTTATTACGAAGATTATTTTGAAACTTTGAATTGCTTTATCAATAAAGTTATTACATCTTCATGCACCTGTATTTTAACATTGTTATTTATGGGAAGCTTTTGGACAAAATCAAATACCGACGAAACTAGTAATTCTATCCAAGACAAAAAAAAACTGAATCAACAATTTGAACTAAATCAAACAATTAAAGTATACCGATATAAAGTGTGTCTTATTCCATTCAGCATTCCATTTTGTTTGTATACTTCAATATTAAGGCTCTCAACTTACTGACTCATAGACGTCAGTTCATGGAAATTAGAAGAGTTAAACGGTGTATGTGTAAATACGTATGTTTAAAATACATTTTTACAGTCCTCCTATACAAATGAGGAGCTATTTCAAGACGCAGGTTCTGTTTTTTACATTTTACTCACATGAGTTTGAATACATCTTAGTTTTAGCAAGGGCTAAAACTGCCACTCTTAGCAGCTTTAGGTGTTGACTTTTGCGAAACATAACATATATGTTCGCTTCTGACAGGTAAAAGTACGGATGATCCCCGTTATATTTCTACAGTAAATTGCAGTTCGGCGCACTCGGTGGTTTACCACTTAGTAAATCACTGGGACAAGACACTTCGGTTGAGCAGGATAGTTCAACTGTGGTAACTCAAAAGGTACTATGAAAGTCACCTAAATAATACACGCCCCCTTCCCTTTAATGCATACTTTCAACTATAAGGTCGAAAGTCTACCATTGACAAGCATATTCAACCTTGTTTAAACCATTCAAGGAATCTCAATTTTAAGCTTCACCTTTACTAAACTTGGATTTAAGCTCCTCCTCCTAAAATGAACCAGATCCACCGATTGACCATCTCATTCTATCCAATTTGCTTCTCAAACAATTCACAAGTTTTTCGACTTTTCTAAAACGTGCTATACTTTCTTTCTTCCTTCTAAGAAGCAGTAGAAATCCAAGCTTTTTTATGCCAAAATTATTTTCCTTTTCATTACCATTGTTCGTTTGGTTATTACATTACTACAGTTACCACTCGGACCTCTTCTTCAGAAAGCCAAACAAATTTTTCAAGGTTTGTATAGTCACCATAAATTGTTTTTGTTAATATTTGGGTTAGCCTTCTTTTAGATGACAAGATAACCATTTTAATTTTTCAGTGAGGTAATAGTATTTGGAAATGCCATAAGATACTGTGCGTAAGACCAAACACGTGTGCAAAAATTCATTACAAAGAGGTCCTATATATCGAAAGGGAGAAGGGGGAGACAAGGCACTGATCCAAAGAAACAAACAATAAATAACTTGTAGTAAACTTGTGTAAACAATAAAGAAACAACAATAAATAACTTGTAGGATTAATAAAATCGAAATACTAAAAGTCAAAGAGTGGGCCACTAGGAGTGGCAGTGATAGAGTGACGCTTAGTCTGAAAGAGGGCTTAAATTACTAAGAATTTATCATAAAGCAACGCTTTAAAATGCAAGTACAATGATTTTATTAATATTGTATGTAAAACATGGATTTTCATAATTCGACTAAAATTACTATATAAAAATGATATATTTTTTCTCAAAGATTATTCAGTATGGGCAATCGACTAATTTAAAACAATTCTCCGAAAATAAGATGTCCCTTCGAACATTCTAACCAAGATTGATAACAGAAAGACCTTGACAGGTAGGTAAACACAAGACTCAAAATGGTGACAAAATAATAAGCCCGTTTTTTAGCACTAAGATCTTACAGCTCACTGATGTTAGCAAAAAGTGTGAAGACCGCCACTGTTCTGCCATATAGAACAAAGATGAGAGAACTTTGATGATCTACTCATCATTCTTCTCAGACCGCTGATCAGAGCAGAATGATGAAAGACGTTTGCACAAAAATGACCAAAGATGTAAGATCTTAGTTCAAAATTTCACTTTTAAGCGTTTTCTGACAAAAGATGTAAGATCTTAGTACATTGATGAGTGAAAAAACGCCCCCAATACTGAACAACCTGTAAAGGTTCAGACATTCCCCGGGCAGAACTATTGAGCTTTATCTTACTGTTGCATATTCGGGATCAGTGACCTTTTTTAGTCAGGAATAATTTCAATCAATCTCATTTAGAATTTGTAATAGTTTTTGGTAAGTAATGCTTCTTCTTTTTTTTTTTTTTTTTTGGTTATTCAAAAATAATTGGCATGCTAAATATTCAAATTCCTTTTGCCATTTTGTTATACCAGCTGAAAAATAAATTAATGTATCTTTGAGATGAATTATACCGTCTCAATTGCTAGCAATATTTTGCTAATAACCTTACGAAGTAAGATACCTCTACGCATATTGAAATTACCTCTACACATATTCAAAATTTTCCAATTTACTTTTGTTAGTAATATTTGCCCAACAACCGATGAATAATAATGGCACAACGATAGTGCTATATTAAGCCATCTCTATTCGTCCTTATTTACAGTAAAGGGTTGGACACACGTAGCTGATTTCGGGAACTGATTTCCAAATCAGCGACGATTTTAAAAGAAATCGGCGTCGATTTGAGCTTGAAAAATTTTCTAGTTTTTGGCACCGATGGGTGCCGATTTTAAAAATTTTAGCATGATCATCACAAAAAAATAGAGATATAAATAAATATTCGCCCAGAGCTGTCTGTGGTGAAAGATGCCGCTACTGAGCTGAGAACTAAGCTGAAATCAATCATTTAACTATGAATAAACTCCAGTTGATATTTTGTGTCCATGATTTTTTGTTTTGAAAAAATCTCGCCGTAAATTTTTCTTGCCACTATCCTTTGCCCACTGATGCTGAAATCGGTTCCCGAAATCAGCTACATTTGCCCAGCCCTTAAGAGCCCATTTACACGAGGATGAAAACTAGATGGAATTCATAACATCCAAGCAAACCTGAGGTTTCAGGCTGGATTCGTTCGACGAAAGTACATTTTGGCTTCCATCCTCCTTCATCAGTCTCTTGTTGAACCTAACGAAGAGCTCTAGTTCAACTTGACCTCAAAGTGGCCAGATGGAATGCATTTCTGCCGTTTTGGCGCTTTTTTTAGGCGGTTGCGCATTGAATTTTTCAGATCGGCACATTTTTTTACGGGGAAATTCGTTTACTCGGCATATTTTTGCTAGAAAAATTCAACGGTTGATTCTTAATCGAAGTAGTAAAGGCCATGCGGCTCCAATGTTGGAGTGGGTTGAGTAAAGTTAGGTTGAAGTGGGTGCTATTCAACCTAACCTAATTTTTTCTATGACTACCAAGATCATGGTTCACATTTGCACAGGCATATACTCAGGACTTCGTTTGAATAGGGGTTGGCACTTTTTGGAGGTGAGGGTTAACAATTTCAAAAAGAACGCAGGTTTGTTAAACAGAATGTGCGGAACTCATAAGAACTCAAGATATCAGAAAGAGGGGTATAGGTCCAAACCTATTTCACAAAGACTATGGTTTAAACAAATTCGTAGTAAATCTAAGAATCAACTTGGATATCTCCATCTATATTTGAAGGTGCTTTTCAATTTGTATAACAAAAAGACGCAGGTGATCTCAAAATACATATTACACTTGAATATTTCATTTAGTACTTTTAGCACTGGTGAAAACAAAACAAGGATTTCGTGAAATATCAAACATATGACTAAATGATTACAATTGTTTATCAAGTTAGTTCCCATATATTTTTTAAAAAACATATCCTCGCTAATAAGGAGAAGTTTAGTAAATTGCACAAAACGCTAAAGGCGCGTTGAGAGGTCGTACATAATCTATGATTAGCGGTCATTTAAAGAATTAGTGCTTAATCCAAATTTTGGGAACCTTAATTGGGGAAACACCTTAGCTCGGGAGATTTCTATTATATACAACTTAAGGAGTAGAATTCCGATACGAGGGTGTCAATTAGGGAGGAAGGAGAGGATAACTTATCCCTTGTGTTTTAAAAATACTTTTTTTGTATCAAACAGTTTGAAGCAATGAACTGTAAGTAAGGAGCGACCAGGCTCAATAATAACCGTAACTCTAAAAAATGAAATTTTCATACCAATAAATATATCAAAAGAATTAGATTTTTATCTTAATTTCAGATATATAAGTCTTATTAAGTCTAGTTGAATCCTTATTAAGTTTAGCTCCTATCTACAAACATGCAGAATTTTGCGCTCTTTGCCAGAAGAAAGATGACGGATGCGTATTTTTTTTATCCAAGCTTGATCTTTGGACACCACCCGCCCCCTCCCAGTTCTCTTTCCCCCAAGTGTATCCAGTCAAATTTTTGAGACGGCCATTATGTCCAAAATAGTCAAAAGGTGAAGAAAGTAAATAATTCTTGCTCGAGTGTTGATAAAACCTCACACTACCCCCAAGGAAGGGGTTGTAAGTTTGGCAAACTGGCCATTGTTCATATATAAGGTTTTTATTGAATGGGATAATCATATAAACTTTGGAAAAGGCTCATTCGATTTAAATCGAAAGTTCTAGATCCATTTTTAAAAGTCAAGAGTAATCAGACGGTAAGCAGCCCCCCCCCGCCCTTTTATTCAAAATGCTTCCGATCAAAATTTTGTGCTAACCATTTTGTTCAAAATGGTCCAAATGTCAAATAGCTATGGTTCTAGGCTTGAACCCCCCAGCCCTTGGGGAAAGGGCTGTAAGTTATACTAGCAGCCCATCGTTAAATATATAAAGCATTTCACGGAAGTTTTTATACTCTTGCATGTACTGCCTAATTTCATCTGAATTTTTAAGCCAAAATTGCAATTTTAATAATTTTTTTGCACTAGCCGAACTGGCGTTTAATAAGTTTCTACAATGAGGAGTTGGAACCTCAGATAAATTTCTCTTTAGTACAGAAACAAGAAGGATTCACAGCGTCAGTCGATGGACGGTCACAATCCTTCCAGAGATTGAACCAAAATTTTGCTTCGAGGTAAGAAGCAACAAGACCAGGGCTTAAGAACAGCCTGAAATAATACCCTCATGGATTTTCTGAAGTTGGACAGCTTGATTTTCGACAAAAGACTGAGCAAGGCTGATTTTGGCTACATAAATATCCAGGCTAAGTCTCACGTCATATTTTGACAATTTAATTGATCTTCGCAAAAGATGGAAGGCAGCCCGAACTTTACTCAGAATACAACACGTAGAAGAGGAAAACAAATCAGAATTGAAATATAATATGACTTCAGTCTAGAAACACTGAAATATTGATATTTTACTTGGAAAATATCTACAAGCAGATGAACTGATTCTAGCCTAATCACTACGGGTTCTTAGCCTAAGAGGAATTACATAATTATTCTGTTCTTTGAAACCGTGGAGTTGGAAAGAAGATGTAATAGGGAGATGGTCAGAAATAGTCCCCACCAATTCAGCAGCAATATTGAGGGATATAGCGGCATGATTTAGATGAGAAGTTCAAGCAGAATTTGATGCTAAGGTTTATGTCTTGGAACATTAATGAAGCCTATTTGAATAAATTACCAGTGCTAAATGATCTTATTTCTAGATATTCTGCTATTTTTATTAAGGAGCGTTTTATATCTAAGCTTAGTATGGGCTTCGGTTTATAGGACTTATGGCGAAGGGCCATACCATACAGAAAAACTTCTCTTTGCAACTCGTTTTTAAATACAATGAGCACTGAGCGACTGGATATAAGATTACCATCATTTTTCAAGCTGAGTCTTGTGGCTGTTGTTGGTTGGACCGGATGACCTGAAGAATCAATTAGTTCAGTTGTAAATTCCTCTATTGGTATACCGGTGTCAACACCATAAACCACGTATTTATAGGACTTTTCTACTTCTTTAGAAGTGGCAAAGATTTTGGAACCCTCAACTATTAATTCCTTGGACCTTGAAAGGACTGAATCTGCGGCCTTGTGAGAGGTAAAATAAAGATCTATCAGACCGTCTTTTAGGAAAACTACTTCAAAAGTTGTGTTAGCTAGTAAAAATATAGGCTTTCTAATATCCATTAACCGCTCTCTAGTAAAGGGTCGACCATTGGTTTTCTTGATGGTCACAATGTAATAGCATTGCTGATCTAAAGAGCTAGGAAGCGATTCAATTGGTTGGGAATCATCAGGGAGTGATATAATCTCGGGTTGGGGTTTCAGGGGGTGATCTAATTGCATTTTTTTCTTTTTTTGCAAGGGGTTTCACCGGTACTTATAGCTTGAAGGATGTTTAGGGCTTGTGTCCCCTTAAGATGTGTGGTTGATTTAGACATAGGAGTGGGGGGGGGGTTCTAGTTAAGTTTCTTTTTGAAGGCAGGAAAGGTGAGACATCTATGTCGTTTTCAGGAGGTTCCTTTGTGTCAGACATGAGCTATTTGGAACTAAAAATCTCACCTCTTATTTCTTTCACTGTTCAGAACTATAATTCAAATCCTATAATCCAATTATCAAGAACCAAGGTCAGTAATATCACTTAGGAAAGTACAGGGACATGCACGGTCTGTAAATGTTCAAGTTACACACGGGGAATGTTGACTGGCAAATACAAGAGTGAAAACACCAATTAGATGTTCACACAGCGGAAGCAGTTCATAGTTTCGGTTTCAATTGCAACTGAACCACCGTGTACCTGAACCCCAAGCAACTGAACTACTGTAACTGAACCACCGTACAAATGAACCCTCTTGCCACTGGGCCCCCGTGCAGCTGAACCCCGTGTAACTGAATCCTTGTGTAACTGAACCCTCTTGCAACTGGGCCCCCGTACAGCTGAACCCCGTGTAATTGAATACTCGTTTAACTGAACCCCTGTGTAACTGAATCCTCGTGTAGCTTGTCCCCAGATTCCTGGGGGTTGTGAGAACCCTAAAGATCTTCTCTTATTATCTTTGGACAATTTTTCAACAAAATGGATGTCTCAAAATTCATATCAGATAAATTTGGGGGAAAAGAGCCGTTGGGAACGGGGTAGTTTAATTCTGATTACTGTGACTCTAAAAAAACGGGCACTAGAACTTCTGGTAATTAATCAAATGAGGTCACTCAGAAGTGAAACCGACCAACCCTTCCATAGAAACTGTGTGTGCCAATGAGGTATAACTTATGATCCTTGCCCTGAGGGCTGTGAGGGGGGGGATTTTATCCCCAAAGACATAATTACTCGATTCGTCAACTATGCTGAACAAATGAGAATCTCAAAATGTTGATTGCATGGAAAGGATAGGAGTGGGAAGGGTAGTTCCCATGCAAACTTTCATTTTCAAAACGAAATGAAAACCCTTTCAAAGTTTTTTCAACAAATCATTCATTGCGAAGTACCTTTGTAAAAAAAAAAGGATAAATAAATAATAAATTGTGACCACGTCGCTCTTTACTTAGGTGGCACTATTGTCCTGCCTTTGATTTCACCCGTTGTAGGTTTATTTTTTAGGGGAGAGGTAGGCATCCTGTCTCTTGCACCATCTGATTGGCCTATGATCTAAAGGCTAAAACTTACACATACACATTTTCTTGTTTTGGTTAGGGGGGGGGGAGAGGTATAGCTTTATAATTATATGGGGAATCTAAAAACAAATAGTGGGAAAATTGTAAATACCTTGATATTTTTGGTAAGAGACATGGATCTGATTCTTAACAAGCCCAGACGCTCTCAAGCTCCTAGGATAATATAGGAATTACTTACTTACTTAGACTTGGGTCTTCCCACACCGACTGGTGCATAAAGTGACAACGGTGCCTCTCCATGACGACTTCTCTTGGGCTTTTGACCAAAGTTTCTTCGAGCGATGATTTCAAAAGCGCAGCATCCCTTCTCAAGGCATTTGCTTAGTGTTACCTTCTGTTGCCCATGTCTTCTGATGCCAGAAGGAACACAACACCACACATCATGGGGTAGGCAGCCCTCTCCTATTCCATCGACTGATGATGTGAATCTTTTTGTTTCTATACAAAAGAAAAATTTATCTGAGGTTCCAACTCCTCATTGTAGAAACTTATTAAACGCCAGTTCGGCTAGTGCAAACAATGATAAAAATTGCAATTCTGGCTTAAAAATTTAGTTGAAATTAGGCAGTACAGGCAAGACCGTAAAAAAAAGAGGAATTCAGAGAAAATTTTACCACATGGGGCGCATTTGCCTTTCAGAAAGCTAGAGCTAAAATTCAATCTTTATTGACTGATTTCGGTACCAGATTCCGAAATCCAAACTAGTGAAGCATTTTTTAACAGACAACATGCGCTTTTGGGGTCGAAATATTCTGTTTTCAGTTTTCAGGCCCCTAGTTTTACAAAAAAGATACTTCTCTCAATTCTCTCGTACGCCAGAGAATTAAATAAAAGCGGAAATGAAAGAAGATCTAATAAATAAAAATAAAAAAAAAAAACACTTGACAATATCTAAGGTGATATTCTACATCACTTTCAGACTGATATCCAGAATTCTTTCCTATCAACAACGGAAAAGGGTGATTAAAGAACTAAAAAAGAAATGTTTACTCTGTATACTGATCTTACAATATAGATTATATAATACAAAAACAATGAAGCTGGAGGTGCATCTGACATAGACAACAAGTAGATGGGATTTTCTGATGAAGAACAAAAGAGAAGCATATTTCTTGATAGTCATTTCCCCCAAAATGTCATTTAGATAAGAAGCATCAAAGTTTACTTTCTTATGCAATGTTTCTATGTCATTGCAATTCTAAGCTTCAGAAAGATGCAAATTAGTGTCATTAAAGGATGTGAACCGAGTTAGAAGAACAATATGCTTTGTAGTTTTCAAGAATATTAATTAGAACGACAAGAAGATCCGAGTGAAAGAAACTAGACCAGCCGTAATAGCTGCAACTATCAATAAAATTGCAGGCTAATATCAATGTCTTAAAAGATTTTTTTCATGAAACGGAAGCTAAAGACATACATATAGGACAAAAGTCTACTTGGCTAAGTCCTTTAACACTACCGGGTGTTATTTCATTTGTGTTCCCTTTAGTAAACTTCAAGTCAGTTTTTGTACATTTTTTTTAATCAAATATGAAATTTATCTTCGACTATTATTCAAAATCATTATCAAAGTTTGGGAAAAAAGAAAGTAAATATAAATTTAATTTCTAGATAATAGCAAATTCTTCTTCTATTATCATTCAAAATTTTCCCGAGAATTATGTTTTCATTCTCATCGGTTCGTTTTTGTAACATTTTTGTATCGGTTCATTTTTGTAACGGTTCGTTTTTTGTACATGTCACTGTTAAATCTATTCACCATTGCGGGCGTAGAAGTGAAGTCCTTGCAACACTAGTAGAGTCCTAGGTTATACTTCTGAGCCTTTATGTTCCTTCCTATGCTATTCTGGTCCTTTACGTTCCTTCCTATGCTATTCTGAGGGTTTATGTTCCTTCCTATGCTATTTTGAGGGTTTATAATCCATCCTATGCTATTCTGAGGGTTTTATGTTCCTTCCTATGCTATTCTGAGGGTTTATGTTCCTTCCTATGCTATTCTGAGGGTTTATGTTCCTTCCTATGCTATTCTGAGGGTTTATGTTCCTTCCTATGCTATTCTAAGGGTTTACGTTCCTTCCTATGCTATTCTGAGAGTTTACGCTCCTTCCTATGTTATTCTGGTCCTTTACGTTCCTTCCTATGCTAATCTGAGGGTTTATGTTCCTTCCTATGCTATTCTGAGGGTTTATGTTCCTTCCTGTGCTATTCTGAGGGTTTATGTTCCTTCCTATGCTATTCTGAGGGTTTTATGTTCCTTCCTATGCTATTCTGATGGTTTATGTTCCTTCCTATGCTATTCTGAGGGTTTATGTTCCTTCCTATGCTATTCTGAGGGTTTATGTTCCTTCCTATGTTATTCTGAGGGTTTATGTTCCTTCCTATGTTATTCCCTCACACAGTTTGACGTGCAAATTGCCAAAAAAATTAAGTTTTGGGGAGATTACGTTCCTTGGCACCTTTGAGAAAAAGGGTTAAAGTGATTAGCAATTACGGGCGGGGATTCCCCGCAGGGTTTTTTTTAAATCGAAAACTAGAAATTGTCAAATTGCGTATTTAGGAATTGTTTTGATTGACATTTTTGCAAAAAGGGATAAGGAATTCGCAAATTGGACACTATGAACGATATTAATTAATGTTTTGAATAATAGGAGTGTGATTGATTCTAATTAGTGATTGGATAATTTTTTAACATGAAATCTCTGAATAAAATTTTTTTTGGGGAGATGGGTTGATTGTGTACTGTATAATACACAAGTGATGTTTGGACAATGTTATCAACTGTTGCCTGATTCCGTATGGTTTTTCTTTACTTAGTGCTCATTAAAAACGATTTTTTTTTGTTAAATAAGTAGTTCTTGTATCTTTTAAAAGAGCTTTACGGGGTTTGAGAGACTCTGTAGCCTGATTCCATGTGGTTTTTCTTTACCTGGTGCCATTAATAACGAAACTTTTGTGTTAAATAAGTAGTTCTTGTATCTTTTAAAAGAGCTTTACGGGGTTTGAGAGACTCGGTTGCCTGATTCCGTGTGGTTTTTCTTTACTTGGTGCCCATTAAAAACGAAATTTTTGTGTTAAATAAGTAGTTCTTGTATCTTTTAAAAGAGCTTTACGGGGTTTGAGAGATTCTGTTGCCTGATTCCATGTGGTTTTTCTTTACCTGGTGCCCATTAATAACGAAATTTTTGTGTTAAATAAGTAATTCTTGTATCTTTTAAAAGAGCTTTACGGGGTTTGAGAGACTCTGTTGCCTGATTCCGTGTGGTTTTTCTTTACTTGGTGCCCATTAAAAACGAATTTTTTGTCTTAAATAAGTAGTTCTTGTATCTTTTAAAACAGCTTTACGGGGTTTGAGAGACTCGGTTGCCTGATTCCAACTGGTTTTTCTTTACTTGGTGCCCATTAAAAACGAAATTTTTGTGTTAAATAAGTAGTTCTTGTATCTTTTAAAAGAGCTTTACGGGTTTGAGAGACTCTGTTGCCTGATTCCGTGTGGGTTTTTTTTTTACTTGGTGCCCATTAAAAACGAAATTTTTTGTGTTAAATAAGTAGTTCTTGTATCTTTTGAAAGAGCTTTACGGGGTTTGAGAGACTCTGTTGCCTGATTCCATGTGGTTTTTCTTTACCTGGTGCCCATTAATAACGAAATTTTTGTGTTAAATAAGTAGTTCTTGTATCTTTTAAAAGAGCTTTAAGGGGTTTGAGAGACTCTGTTGCCTGATTCCGTTTGGTTTTTCTTTACTTGGTGCCCATTAAAAACGAAATTTTTGTCTTAAATAAGTAGTTCTTGTATCTTTTAAAAGAGCTTTACGGGGTTTGAGAGACTCTATTGCCTGATTTCGTGTGGTTTTTTTTTCTTGGTGCCCATTAAAAACGAAATTTTTGTCTTAAATAAGTAGTTCTTGTATCTTTTAAAAGAGCTTTACGGGGTTGGAGAGACTCGGTTGCCTGATTCCGTGTGGTTTTTCTTTACTTGGTGTCCATTAAAACAAAATTTTTGTGTTAAATAAGTAGTTCTTGCATCTTTTAAAAGAGCTTTACGGGGTTTGAGAGACTCGGTTGCCTGATTCCGTGTGGTTTTTTCTTTACTTGGTGCCCATTAAAAACGAAAATTTTGTGTTAAATAAGCAGTTCTTGTATCTTTTAAAAGAGCTTTACGGGGTTTGAGAGACTCTGTTGCTTGATTCCGTGTGTGGTTTTTCTTTACTTGGTGCCCAATAAAAACGAAATTTTTGTGTTAAATAAGTAGTTCTTGTATCTTTTAAAAGAGCTTTACGGAGTTTGAGAGACTCGGTTGCCTGATTCCGTGTGGTTTTTCTTTACTTGGTGCCCATTAAAAACGAAATTTTGTGTTAAATAAGTAGTTTTTGTATCTTTTAAAAGAGCTTTGAGAGACTCGGTGGCATTGTATTTTCCATAATTTTCTTACAAGAAACTAGAGTTTACGGCCAAAAACCCTTATTAGCTCAGATTTTATAGAAATAGTTTTATTTTTCGATCCGAAAATAGACTAAAGTTTCAGATTTGAACCAGAGAATTGTATTTTCCATAATTTTCTTACATCTTTGGAAATCATTAACGATAACAAACATGTTTTCGACCAGATGGGTTTTTGAAAGCACATTCAGCATGGCGTGCGCTATTTTTTTTTATCATGAACCCTTTAGAGACCAATTTGATCAACTTGGAGAAAGCTCAAATAGAATCGTTACTGATATTGATATTAGTGCGTAAACTACAAACTGACAAAAAATATCCAGAAGTTTTTTTTTCTTATAGCCTTGACTTTGAAGACATTTCTTCATCTTAATTGGCTTTAGAAATATCATGCAAAATAAAACTAGCCAAACCGTCGTTGCTTTGTCGAATTTTGAGCAAACAAAAGGATTGTAACACCTGATTGGCTCGTTTGTATGCAATTTCAAGCCAGTGAAAAGAACGAAACGTCTTTTAGTCACATTTTTTTAAAAAAAGTAAATTCGATGTTTCTCTATGATTCAATCCCAACGTCCCCTTGCTCTGAGTGTTGAAAATGATTTCACGACATTATTTTAGTTTTTTTTTCTTGCCCCAAACTATTTTTTTTTATCATGAACCCTTTAGAGATCAATTTGATCAAATTGGAAAAAGTTCAAATAGAATCGTTACTGATATTGATATTAGTGCGTAAACTACAAACTGACAAAAATATCTAGAACTTTTTGATTCAAATTTTTACCTTTAGAATCGATGTTGTTAGAAGAATTTCAAAAGGATCGTTTATGAGTGCTGGTGTATCTGATGAAATAATTTAGGTCGTATGATCAATTTAGTAAGGACACTCGATATGCTAAAAGTGTCTGATTCAAACTTTTACCTTGAGCATCGATGTTGTTAGTAGGATTTCAAAAGGATCGCTAATGAGTGCTGGCGTATCTGATGAAGTAATTTAGGTCGTATGATAAATTTAATTTATTTTTTTTTAATGCAGTAGTTTTTAGTAAGGACACTCGATATCCTAAAAGTGTTTGATTCAAACTTTTACCTTGAGCTTCGATGTTTTTAGCAGAATTTCAAAAGGATCGTTCATAAGTGCTGGCGGATCTGATGAAATAATTTAGGTCGTATGATAAATTTAATTTATTTTTTTTAATGCAGTAGTTTTTTTTTTTAGTAAGGACACTCGATATCCTAAAAGTGTCTGATTCAAACTTTTACCTTGAGAATCGATGTTGTTAGAAGAATATCAAAAAGATCGTTATGAGTGCTGGCGTATCTGATCTAATTGCATCATTTTTTTTTTTTGCAAGGGTTTCACCGGTACTTTTAGCTTGAAGGATGTTTAGGGCTTGTGTCCCCTTAAGATGTGTGGTTGAT
Organism: Artemia sinica; assembly: GCA_027921565.1. Taxonomy (NCBI): domain Eukaryota; kingdom Metazoa; phylum Arthropoda; class Branchiopoda; order Anostraca; family Artemiidae; genus Artemia; species Artemia sinica. The sequence continues at coordinate 47,671,251 of CM051270.1, forward strand.
TTAGACATAGGAGTGGGGGGGGGGGTTCTAGTTAAGTTTCTTTTGAAGGCAGGAAAGGTGAGACATCTATGTCGTTTTCAGGAGGTTCCTTTGTGTCAGACATGAGCTATTTGGAACTAAAAATCTCACCTCTTATTTCTTTCACTGTTCAGAACTATAATTCAAATCCTATAATCCAATTATCAAGAACCAAGGTCAGTAATATCACTTAGGAAAGTCCAGGGACATGCACGGTCTGTAAATGTTCAAGTTACACACGGGGAATTTTGACTGGCAAATACCAAGAGTGAAAACACCAATTAGATGTTCACACAGCGGAAGCAGTTCATAGTTTCGGTTTCAATTGCAACTGAACCACCGTGTACCTGAACCCCAAGCAACTGAACTACTGTAACTGAACCACCGTACAAATGAACCCTCTTGCCACTGGGCCCTCGTACAGCTGAATCCCGTGTAATTGAATACTCGTGTAACTGAACCCCTGTGTAACTGAATCCTCGTGTAGCTGAACCCTCGTGCAACTTAACCCCATTTATCGGAGCCCTCATGCAACTCACCCTGTTTAACTAAATCCCATTTAATTAAACCGCCGTGTGACTGAACCCCCGTGCAACTGGTCCTTTGTATAACTGAACTCTTGTGTAACTCAACCTCCCGTGCGACTCAACCCCATTTAACTAAATCCCATTTAACTAAACCGTCGTGTGACTGAACCCCCGTGCAACTGAACCCTCGTATAACTGAACTCTTGTGTAACTCAACCACCGTACTTACATTGGGTAAAACACAAGTCATGATATAAATGACAGTCAAGATGACTAATAAAAAAGCTCGGTTTTGTTGTCACAAAAGCAAAGAAAATCTGACGTCACAAACTCTGAAAGGCAGATTTATTTCTCTTTTTTATGTCTGTTAAGGGGGGTTTCCTTCGCCCTGTTACTGTCTACGTGTCAAGGTGTTTACCCCCGCTCTTGCATGGAAAAACCCTCCTGGGGAAAAAAACCCTCACAGAAAATATGGTTTTCCAAATTTAAATTTTTTATTTGAGTTCTGTTATTTTTATTTTAGTTGAGAAGTTGCTAAGTAAAGTAGAGAAGAGGAATTAATGTGTAAGTCTTGCCCCCTCCCTCTGTGCCAAAATGTTCTTCTCATGGAAAATCCTCCAGAAACTCCCACCCTTTCTGAAAACTCCCACTCAAAACATGTTTTATGTTTCCCAATAACAAACACTATCTGTAAGAAGTGGACAAATTGCAAAGCTTGAAATTAAAAAAGGTACTTTAACTTCTGCAATTGGGTTCTCTGATTATTTTATAGCTAGTTAGAGAAAGAGATACTTCAAAGGGTGCAATTTAATTCCAAAACATCTTCGCGACAAGAGGAGGTTTGACGTAAAAATTGTTTTATAATCCCCGGGCAGTTCTGGTCTTTTTTTTATAAGTCGAAAGTGATTGGATACCAATTGGAGTCGGGGCTGTACCTTTAAAAAGTAGAGGGTCATGGTCGCTATTTCCGACTTATCAAATCCAATACTATGGAGTGATAACCTCACTGGTGGATGGCTTTTGATTCCGATGGATGAGTTAACACACGTTTTTTTTCTTTGTTAGTTTTTTTTTTTTTTTTTTCTTTTTTGGTCTGATTTACATGATTTTATTGTTCGTTTTAAAGTGTCATGATTAATTATTGGCTGTTTTATTTACAGGCTAGATTTCTAAATTTCAAAATTCAAAATATGGTTGGCTTCTGTGACGTAAAATTTCCAATACGTGTAGCTGCCTTAAGTGTGTTCTATCACCCCTTTTGCAGGTAAATACATATCTAATATTGGACCAATACCACTAGTGTAACTGCCTTCAATGTCTAAATCCTTCATTTTACCTTAAATTTACAGGTCTTGATAAACACCATGCGATTCACGCCATTACACACATAGGGACTAATAAGCGTCTGTTTCTCTCTAATCTACAATTTTCTAATCTTGTTCTATAATAACAGTTAATTGCGCTATAATGGCTGTATCAAAATTCTGATTCGATGTGTTTTGGAAAATGATGGACGAGGAGGATGGGCTAGTTGCCCTCTATTCAATTTTGAATCTTAAAAATAGCTTAATAATTTAAGATTTACAATCAAATGAGCTTCCTCTAAAGTTTAGATGACCACCCCTTCCGTAAATGCCCCTAGATTGTAGCTTTTATGTCCCCAGAGCATAAGTTACAGCCTTTGTCCCCAGATTCCTGGGGGTTGTGAGAACCCTAAAGATCTTCTCTTATTATCTTTGGACAATTTTTGAACAAAATGGATATCTCAAAATTCATATCAGATAAATTTGGGGGAAAAGGGCCGTTGGGAACGGGGTAGTTTAATTCTGATTACTATGACTCTAAAAATGGGCACTAGAACTTCTGGTAATTAATCAAATGAGCTCACTCAGAAGTGAAACCGACCAACCCTTCCATAAAAACTGTGTGTGCCCATGAGGTATAACTTATGATCCTTGCCCTGGGGGCTGTGAGGGGGGGATTTTATCCCCAAAGACATAATTACTCGATTCGTCAACTATGCTGAACAAATGAGAATCTCAAAATGTTGATTGCATGGAAAGGATAGGAGTGGGAAGGGTAGTTCCCATGCAAACTTTCATTTTTAAAACGAAATGAAAACCCTTTCAAAGTTTATTCAACAAATCATTCATTGCGAAGTACCTTTGTAAAAAAAAGGATAAATAAATAATAAATTGTGACCGCGTCGCTCTTTACTTAGGTGGCACTATTGTCCTGCCTTTGATTTCACCCGTTGTAGGTTTATTTTTTAGGGGAGAGGTAGGCATCCTGTCTCTTGCACCATCTGATTGGCCTATGATCTAAAGGCTAAAACTTACACATACACATTTTCTTGTTTTTGGTTAGGGGGGGGGGGAGAGGTATAGCTTTATAATTATATGGGGAATCTAAAAAACAAATAGTGGGAAAATTGTAAATACCTTGATATTTTGGGTAAGAGACATGGATCTGATTCTTAACAAGCCCAGACGCTCTCAAACTCCTAGGATAATATAGGAATTACTTACTTACTTAGACTTGGGTCTTCCCACACCGACTGGTGCATAAGGTGACAACGGTGCCTCTCCATGACGACTTCTCTTGGGCTTTTGACCAAAGTTCTTTGAGCGATGATTTCAAAAGCGCAGCATCCTTCTCAAGGCATTTGCTTAGTGTTACCTTCTGTTGCCCACGTCTTCTGATGCCAGAAGGAACACAACACCACACATCATGGGGTAGGCAGCCCTCTCCTATTCCATCGACTGACGATGTGAATCTTTTTGTTTCTATACAAAAGAAAAATTTATCTGAGGTTCCAACTCCTCATTGTAGAAACTTATTAAACGCCAGTTCGGCTAGTGCAAACAAATGATAAAAATTGCAATTCTGGCTTAAAAATTTAGTTGAAATTAGGCAGTACAGGCAAGACCGTAAAAAAAAAGAGGAATTCAGAGACAATTTTACCACATGGGGCGCATTTGCCTTTCAGAAAGCTAGAGCTAAAATTCAATCTTTATTGACTGATTTCGGTACCAGATTCCGAAATCCAAACTAGTGAAGCATTTTTTAACAGACAACATGCGCTTTTGGGGTCGAAATGTTCTGTTTTCAGTTTTCAGGCCCCTAGTTTTTACAAAAAAGATACTTCTCTCAATTCTCTCGTACGCCAGAGAATTAAATAAAAGCGGAAATGAAAGAAGATCTAATAAAAAAAAAAAAAAAAAAAAAAAACACTTGACAATATCTAAGGTGATATTCTACATCACTTTCAGACTGATATCCAGAATTCTTTCCTATCAACAACGGAAAAGGGTGATTAAAGAACTAAAAAAGAAATGTTTACTCTGTATACTGATCTTACAATATAGATTATATAATACAAAAACAATGAAGCTGGAGGTGCATCTGACATAGACAACAAGTAGATGGGATTTTCTGATGAAGAACAAAAGAGAAGCATATTTCTTGAAAGTCGTTTCCCCCCAAAATGTCATTTAGATAAGAAGCATCAAAGTTTACTTTCTTATGCAATGTTTCTATGTCATTGCAATTCTAAGCTTCAGAAAGATGCAAATAGTGTCATTAAAGGATGTGAACCGAGTTAGAAGAACAATATGCTTTGTAGTTTTCAAGAATATTAATTAGAAACGACAAGAAGAACCGAGTGAAAGAAACTAGACCAGCCGTAATAGCTGCAACTATCAATAAAATTGCAGGCTAATATCAATGTCTTAAAAGATTTTTTTCATGAATCGGAAGCTAAAGACATACATATAAGACAAAAGTCTACTTGGCTAAGTCCTTTAACACTACCGGGTGTTATTTCATTTGTGTTTCCTTTAGTAAACTTCAAGTCAGTTTTTTTGCACATTTTTTTAATCAAATATGAAATTTATCTTCGACTATTATTCAAAATGATTATCAAAGTTTGGGAAAAAAGAAAGTAAATATAAATTTAATTTCTAGATAATAGCAAATTCTTCTTCTATTATCATTCAAAATTTTCCCGAGAATTATGTTTTCATTCTCATCGGTTCGTTTTTGTAACATTTTTGTATCGGTTCATTTTTGTAACGGTTCGTTTTTTGTACATGTCACTGTTAAAATCTATTCACCATAGCGGGCGTAGAAGTGAAGTCCTTGCAACACCAGTAGAGTCCTAGGTTATACTTCTGAGCCTTTATGTTCCTTCCTATGCTATTCTGGTCCTTTACGTTCCTTCCTATGCTATTCTGAGGGTTTATGTTCCTTCCTATGCTATTCTGAGGGTTTATGTTCCATCCTATGCTATTCTGAGGGTTTATGTTCCTTCCTATGCTATTCTGAGGGTTTATGTTCCTTCCTATGCTATTCTCAGGGTTTATGTTCCTTCCTATGCTATTCTGAGGGTTTATATTCCTTCCTATGCTATTCTAAGGGTTTACGTTCCTTCCTATACTATTCTGAGGGTTTACGCTCCTTCCTATGTTATTCTGGTCCTTTACGTTCCTTCCTATGCTAATCTGAGGGTTTATGTTCCTTCCTATGCTATTCTGAGGGTTTATGTTCCTTCCTATGCTATTCTGAGGGTTTATGTTCCTTCCTATGCTATTCTGAGGGTTTTTGTTCCTTCCTATGCTATTCTGAGGTTTTTTGTTCCTTCCTATGCTATTCTGAGGGTTTATGTTCCATCCTATGCTATTCTGAGGGTTTATGTTCCTTTCTATGCTATTCTGAGGGTTTATGTTCCTTCCTATGCTATTCTGAGGGCTTATGTTCCTTCCTATGCTATTCCCTCACATAGTTTGACGTGCAAATTGCCAAAAAAAATTAAGTTTTGGGGGAGAGATTACGTTCCTTGGCACCTTTGGAGAAAAAGGGTTAAAGTGATTAGCAATTACGAGCGGGGATTCCCCGTTGTTTTTTTTTTAAATCGAAAACTAGAGATTGTCAAATGACGTATTTAGGAATTGTTTTGATTGACATTTTTGCAAAAAGGGATAAGGAATTCGCAAATTGGACACTATGAACGATATTAATTAATGCTTTGAATAATAGGAGTGTGATTGATTCTAATTAGTGATTTGAAAATTTTTTCTAACATGAAATCTCTGAATAAAATATTTTTGGGGGGAGGTGGGTTGATTGTGTACTGTATAATACACAAGTGATGTTTGGACAATGTTGTCAACTGTTGCCTGATTCCGTGTGGTTTTTCTCTTACTTAGTGCTCATTAAAAAACGAATTTTTTTTTGTTAAATAAGTAGTTCTTGTATCTTTTAAAAGAGCTTTACGGGGTTTGAGAGACTCTGTTGCCTGATTCCATGTGGTTTTTCTTTACCTGGTGCCCATTAATAACGAAACTTTTGCGTTAAATAAGTAGTTCTTGTATCTTTTAAAAGAGCTTTACGGGGTTTGAGAGACTCGGTTGCCTGATTCCATGTGGTTTTTCTTTACTTGGTGCCCATTAAAAACGAAATTTTTGTGTGTTAAATAAGTAGTTCTTGTATCTTTTAAAAGAGCTTTACGCGGTTTGAGAGACTCTATTGCCTGATTCCATGTGGTTTTTTTCTTTGCCTGGTGCCCATTAATAACGAAATTTTTGTGTTAAATAAGTAGTTCTTGTATCTTTTAAAAGAGCTTTACGGGGTTTGAGAGACTCTGTTGCCTGATTCCGTGTGGTTTTTCTTTACTTGGTGCCCATTAAAAACGAAATTTTTTGTCTTAAATAAGTAGTTCTTGTATCTTTTAAAACAGCTTTACGGGGTTTGAGAGACTCGGTTTGCCTGATTCCAAGTGCTTTTTTTCTTTACTTGGTGCCCATTAAAAACAAAATTTTTGTGTTAAATAAGTAGTTCTTGTATCTTTTAAAAGTGCTTTACGGGGTTTGAGAGACTCTGTTGCCTGATTCCGTGTGGTTTTTTTTTACTTGGTGCCCATTAAAAACCAAATTTTTGTCTTAAATAAGTAGTTCTTGTATCTTTTAAAAGAGCTTTACGGGGTTTGAGAGACTCTGTTGCCTGATTCCATGTGGCTTTTCTTTACCTGGTGCCCATTAATAACGAAATTTTTGTGTTAAATAAGTAGTTCTTGTATCTTTTAAAAGAGCTTACGGGGTTTGAGAGACTCTGTTGCCTGATTCCGTTTGGGTTTTTCTTTACTTGGTGCCCATTAAAAACGAAATTTTTGTCTTAAATAAGTAGTTCTTGTATCTTTTAAAAGAGCTTTACGGGGTTTGAGAGACTCTGTTGCCTGATTCCATGTGGTTTTTCTTACCTGGTGCCCATTAATAACGAAATTTTTGTGTTAAATAAGTAGTTCTTACATCTTTTAAAAGAGCTTTACGGGGTTTGAGAGACTCTGTTGCCTGATTCCATGTGGTTTTTCTTTACCTGGTGCCCATTAATAACGAAATTTTTGTGTTAAATAAGTAGTTCTTGTATCTTTTAAAAGAGCTTTACGGGGTTTGAGAGACTCGGTTGCCTGATTCCGTGTGGTTTTTCTTTACTTGGTGCCCATTAAAAACGAATTTTTGTGTTAAATAAGTAGTTCTTGTATCTTTTAAAAGAGTTTTACGGAGTTTGAGAGACTCGGTTGCCCGATTCCATGTGGTTTTTCTTTACCTGGTGCCCATTAAAAACGAAATTTTTGTGTTAAATAAGTAGTTCTTGTATCTTTTAAAAGAGCTTTACGGGGTTTGAGAGACTCTGTTGCCTGATTCCGTGTGGTTTTTCTTTAGTTGGTGCCCATTAAAAACGAAATTTTTGTGTTAAATAAGTAGTTCTTGTATCTTTTAAAAGAGCTTTACGGAGTTTGAGAGACTCGGTTGTCTGATTCCGTGTGGTTTTTCTTTACTTGGCGCCCATTAAAAACGAAATTTTTTGTGTTAAATAAGTAGTTTTTGTATCTCTAAAAAGAGCTTTCAGGGGTTTGAGAGACTCAGTTGCCTGATTCCGTTTGGTTTTTCTTTACTTGGTGCCCATTAAAAGCGAAATTTTTTTGTCTTAAATAAGTAGTTCTTGTATCTTTTAAAAGAGCTGTACGGGGTTTGAGAGACTCGGTTGCCTGATTCCGTGTGGTTTTTCTTTACTTGGTACCTATTAAAAACGAATTTTTGTGTTAAATAAGTAGTTCTTGTATCTTTTAAAAGAGCTTTACGGGGTTTGAGAGACTCTGTTGCCTGATTCCATGTGTTTTTTCTTTACCTGGTGCCCATTAATAACGAAATTTTTGTGTTAAATAAGTAGTTCTTGTATCTTTTAAAAGAGCTTTAAGGGTTTGAGAGACTCTGTTGCCTGATTCCGTGTGGTTTTTTTTACTTGGTGCCCATCAAAAACGAAATTTTTGTCTTAAATAAGTAGTTTTTTTTATCTTTTAAAAGAGCTTTACGGGGTTTGAGAGACTCGGTTGCCTGATTCCGTGTGGTTTTTTTTTTACTTGGTGTCCATTAAAAACAAAATTTTTGTGTTAAATAAGTATTTCTTGCATCTTTTAAAAGAGCTTTACGGGGTTTGAGAGACTCGGTTGCCTGATTCCGTGTGGTTTTTCTTTACTTGGTGCCCATTAAAAACGAAATTTTTTTATTAAATAAGTAGTTCTTGTATCTTTTAAAAGAGCTTTACAGGGTTTGAGAGACTCTGTTGCCTGATTACGTGTGGTTTTTCTTTACTTGGTGCCCATTAAAAACGAAATTTTTGTGTTTAATAAGTAGTTCTTGTATCTTTTAAAAGAGCTTTACGGGGTTTGAGAGACTCGGTTGCCTGATTCCGTGTGGTTTTTCTTTACTTGGTGCCCACTAAAAACAAAATTTTTTGTGTTAAATAAGTAGTTCTTGTATCTTTTTAAAAGAGCTTTACGGGTTTGAGAGACTCTGCTGCCTGATTCCATGTGGTTTTTCTTTACCTGGTGCCCATTAATAACGAAATTTTTTGTGTTAAATAAGTAGTTCTTGTATCTTTTAAAAGAGCTTTACGGGGTTTGAGAGACTCGGTTGCCTGATTCCGTGCGGTTTTTCTTTACTTGGTGCCCATTAAAAACAAAATTTTTGTGTTAAATAAGTAGTTCTTGCATCTTTTAAAAGAGCTTTACGGGGTTTGAGAGACTCGGTTGCCTGATTCCATGTGGTTTTTTCTTTACCTGGTGCCCATTAATAACGAAATTTTGTGTTAAATAAGTAGTTCTGGTATCTTTTAAAAGAGCTTTATGGGGTTTGAGAGACTCTGTTGCCTGATTCCGTGTGGTTTTTCTTTACTTGGTGCCCATTAAAAACGAAATTTTTGTGTTAAATAAGTAGTTCTTGTATCTTTTAAAAGAGCTTTACGGAGTTTTGAGAGACTCGGTTGTCTGATTCCGTGTGATTTTTCTTTACTTGGTGCCCATTAAAAACGAAATTTTTGTGTTAAATAAGTAGTTTTTGTATCTTTTAAAAGAGCTTTGAGCGGGGTTTTAGAGACTCAGTTGCCTGATTCCATGTGGATTCCATGTTAAAACAAAAATAAGTAGTTTTGTATCTTTTAAAGAGCTTTGAGGGGTTTGAGAGACTCAGTTGCCTGATCCGTGTGGTTTTTCTTTACTTGGTGCCCATTAAAAGCGAAATTTTTGTCTTAAATAAGTAGTTCTTGTATCTTTTAAAAGAGCTACGGGTTTTTGAGGGGTTTGAGAGACTCTTTTTTTTGTTCGCCTGATTCCGTGTGGTTTTTCTTTACTTGGTGCCCATTAAAAAACGAAGTAGTTTTTGCATCTTTTAAATAAGTTTTACGGGGTTTGAGAGAACTTGCTTTTTTTTTTTTTTTTTTCCATATTTGTTTTTTTTGTTTTTTTTTGTGCCCATTAATAACGAAATTTTTGTGTTAAATAAGTAGTTTCATTGGTTTCTTTTAAAAAATTTCCGTGTTTTTTTTTTCTTTACTTGGTTTTTTTTAAAAAACTTTGTATCTTTTAAAGAGCTTTACGGAGTTTGAGAGACTCGGTTGTCTGATTCCGTTTGATTTTTTCTTTACTGGTGCCCATTAAAAACGAAATTTTTGTGTTAAATAAGTAGTTTTTGTATCTTTTAAAAGAGCTTTGAGGGGTTTTAGAGACCTCGGTTGCCTGATTCCATGGTTTTTCCTTTTCCATGTTAAATACGTAGTAGTTTTGTATCTTTTAAAAGAGCTTTTGAAGGGGTTTGAGAGACTTTTTGCCTAAAAACGAAATTATTCGTTGTGGTTTTTCTTTACTTGGTGCCCATTAAAAGCGAAATTTTTTGTCTTAAATAAGTAGTTCTTGTATCTTTTAAAAGAGCTTTACAGGGTTTGAGAGACTCTGGTTGCCTGATTCCGTGTGGTTTTTCTTTACTTGGTGCCCATTAAAAACGAAATTTTTTCTTCTTAAATAAGTAGTTTGTATCTTTTAAAAGAGCTTTACAGGGTTTGAGAGACTTGGTTGCCTGATTCCGTTTGGTTTTTCTTTACTTGGTGCCCATTAAAAACAAAATTTTTTTTAAAAGTAGTTCTTGCATCTTTTTAAAAAAGCTTTACGGTGTTTGAGAGACTCGGTTGCCTGATTCCATGTGGTTTCTCTTTACCTGGTGCCCATTAATAACGAAATTTTTGTGTTAAATAAGTAGTTCTTGTATCTTTTAAAAGAGCTTTTACGGGGTTTGAGAGACTCTGTTGCCTGATTCCGTGTGGTTTTTCTTTACTTGGTGCCATTAAAAACGAAATTTTTGTGTTTAAATAAGTATTTCTTGTATCTTTTAAAAGAGTTTTTACGGAGTTTGAGAGACTCTGTTGCCTGATTTCGTGTGGTTTTTCTTTACTTGGTGCCCATTAGAAACGAAATTTTTTGTCTTAAATAAGTAGTTTTTGTATCTTTTAAAAGAGCTTTACGGGGTTTTAGAGACTCGGTTGCCTGATTCCGTGTGGTTTTTCTTTACTTGGTGTCCATTAAAAACAAAATTTTTGTGTTAAATAAGTAGTTCTTGCATCTTTTAAAAGAGCTTTACGGGGTTTGAGAGACTCGGTTGCCTGATTCCGTGTCGTTTTTCTTTACTTGGTGCCCATTAAAAACGAAATTTCTGTATTAAATAAGTAGTTCTTGTATCTTTTAAAAGAGCTTTACGGGGTTTGAGAGACTCTGTTGCCTGATTCCGTGTGGTTTTTCTTTACTTGGTGCCCATTAAAAACGAATTTTTGTGTTTAATAAGTAGTTGTTGTATCTTTTAAAAGAGCTTTACGGAGTTTGAGAGACTCGGTTTCCAGATTCCGTGTGGTTTTTCTTTACTTGGTGCCCATTAAAAACGAAATTTTTGTGTTAAATAAGTAGTTTTTGTATCTTTTAAAAGAGCTTGAAGGGGTTTGAGAGATTCTGTTGCCTGATTCCGTGTGGTTTTTCTTTACTTGGTGCCCATTAAAACGAAATTTTTGTATTAAATAAGTAGTTCTTGTATCTGTTAAAAGAGCTTTACGGGGTTTGAGAGACTCGGTTGCATTGTATTTTTCGTAATTTTCTTAAAAGAAACTAGAGTTTACGGCCAAAAACCCTTATTAGCTCAGATTTTATAGAAATAGTTTTTATTTTTCGATCCGAAAATAGACTAAAGCTTCTGATTTGAACCAGAGAATTGTATTTTCCATAATTTTCTTACATCTTTGGAAATCATTAACGATAACAAACATGTTTTTCGACCAGATGGTTTTTTGAAAGCACATTCAGCATGGCGTGCGCTATTTTTTTTATCATGAGCCCTTTAGAGACCAATTTGATCAACTTGGAGAAAGCTCAAATAGAATCGTTACTGATATTGATATTAGTGCGTAAACTACAAACTGACAAAAAAATATCCAGAAGTTTTTTTTCTTATAGCTTTGACTTTGAAGACATTTCTTCATCTTAATTGGCTTTAGAAATATCATGCAAAATAAAACTAGCCAAACCGTCGTTGCTTTGTCAAATTTTGAGCAAACAAAAAGGATTGTAACACCTGATTGGCTCGTTTGTATGCAATTTCAAGCCAGTGAAAAGAACGAAACGTCTTTGAGTTACATTAAAAAAAAAGTAAATTCGATGTTTCTCTATGATTCAATCCCAACGTCCCCCTGCTCTGAGTGTTGAAAATGATTTCACGACATTATTTTAGTTTTTTTTTCTTGCTCCAAACTATTTTTTTTTATCACGAACCCTTTAGAGATCAATTTGATCAACTTGGAAAAAGTTCAAATAGAATCGTTACTGATATTGATATTAGTGCGTAAACTACAAACTGACAAAAATATCCAGAACTTTTTGATTCAAATTTTTACCTTGAGAATCGATGTTGTTTGAAGAATTTCAAAAGGATCGTTTATGAGTGCTGGTGTATCTGATGAAATAATGTAGGTCGTATGATCAATTTAGTAAGGACACTCGATATCCTAAAAGTGTCTGATTCAAACTTTTACCTTGAGCATCGATGTTGTTAGCAGGATTTCAAAAGGATCGCTTATGAGTGCTGGCGTATCTGATGAAGTAATTTAGGTCGTATGATAAATTTAATTTATTTTTTTTTAATGCAGTAGTTTTTAGTAAGGACACTCGATATCCTAAAAGTGTTTGATTCAAACTTTTACCTTGAGCATCGATGTTTTTAGCAGAATTTCAAAAGGATCGTTCATAAGTGCTGGCGTATCTGATGAAAATAATTTAGGTCGTATGATAAATTTAATTTTATTTTTTTTATCCCATATTTTTTTTTTTTAGTAAGGACACTCGATATCCTAAAAGTGTCTGATTCAAACTTTTACCTTGGGAATCGATGTTGTTAGAAGAAATTCAAAAGGATCGTTTATGAGTGCTGGCGTATCTGATGAAATAATTTAGGTCGTATGATCAATTTAGTAAGGACACTCGATATCCTAAAGTGTCTGATTCAAACTTTTACCTTGAGCATCGATGTTGTTAGCAGAATTTCAAAAGGATCGCTTATGAGTGCTGGCTTATCTGATTATATAGCCTTGACTTTGAGGACATTTCTTCATCTTAATTGGCTTTAGAAATATCATGCAAAATAAAACTAGCCAAACCGTCGTTGCTTTGTCGAATTTTGAGCAAACAAAAGGATTGTAACACCTGATTGGCTCGTTTGTATGCAATTTCAAGCCAGTGAAAAGAAAGAAACGTCTTTGAGTCACATTTTTAAAAAAAAGTAAATTCGATGTTTCTCTATGATTCAATCCCAATGTCCCCCTGCTCTGAGTGTTGAAAATGATTTCACGACATTATTTTAGTTTTTTTTTTTTTCTTGCCCCAAACTTTTTTTTTTATCATGAACCCTTTAGAGATCAATTTGATCAACTTGGAGAAAGTTCAAATAGAATCGTTACTGATATTGATATTAGTGCGTAAACTACAAACTGACAAAAATATCCAGAACTTTTTGATTCAAACTTTACCTTGAGAATCGATGTTGTTAGCAGAATTTCAAAAGGATCGCTTATGAGTGCTGGCATATCTGATGAAGTAATTTAGGTCGTATGATAAATTTAGTAAGGACACTTGATATCCTAAGAGTGTCTGATTCAAACTTTTACCTTGAGAATCGATGTTGTTAGCAGAATTTCAAAAGGATCGCTTATGAGTGCTGGCGTAT
>CM051270.1:47686882-47927555 GCA_027921565.1 Artemia sinica
TGTGTGTGTGTGTGTGTGTGTGTGTGTGTGTGTGTGTGTGTGTGTGTGTGTGTGTGTGTGTGTGTGTGTGTGTGTGTGTGTGTGTGTGTGTGTTGTGTGTGTGTGTGTGTGTGTGTGTGTGTGTGTGTGTGTGTGTGTGTGTGTGTGTGTGTGTGTGTGTGTGGTGTGTGTGTGTGTGTGTGTGTGTGTGTGTGTGTGTGTGTGTGTGTGTGTGTGTGTGTGTGTGTGTGTGTGTGTGTGTGTGTGTGTGTGTGTGTGTGTGTGTGTGTGTGTGTGTGTGTGTGTGTGTGTGTGTGTGTGTGTGTGTGTGTGTGTGTGTGTGTGTGTGTGTGTGTGTGTGTGTGTGTGTGTGTGTGTGTGTGTGTGTGTGTGTGTGTGTGTGTGGTGTGTGTGTGTGTGTGTGTGTGTGTGTGTGTGTGTGTGTGTGTGTGTGTGTGTGTGTGTGTGTGTGTGTGTGTGTGTGTGTGTGTGTGTGTGTGTGTGTGTGTGTGTGTGTGTGTGTGTGTGTGTGTGTGTGTGTGTGTGTGTGTGTGTGTGTGTGTGTGTGTGTGTGTGTGTGTGTGTGTGTGTGTGTGTGTGTGTGTGTGTGTGTGTGAATTGTGTTCTTTGTAAAATTCAGAAGAGAACTTGAATTTTTCTTCACTTCGTTGAGAAAATTTTAAATTGAACTAGAACTTTTGATCTTACGGGAAAATATTCACAACTATGGTATAGCTTTTTCTATCTACTACAGATAAATTTAGAATATAACTTTAAAGTTCTTTATGTCTTTGGTGAAAATAAATTTGAAGTGGAAGATTTTTATTTTCTCTGGAGAAATTAGAATTGAATTGAATTGTGTTCTTTGGTAAAATTCAGTAGAGAACTTGAACTTTTCTTCACTTCGTTGAGAAAATTTTAAATTGAACTAGAACTTTTTATCTTCCGTGAAAATATTCACAAGTATGGTATTACTTTTTCTATCTTCCACAGAAAAATTTAGAATTGAACTTTAAATTTCTTTATGTCTTTGTGAAATAAAGAACTGAAGTGGAAGATTTTTATTTTCTCTGGTGAAATTAGAATTGAAGTGTGTTCTTTGGTAAAATTCAGAAGAGAACTTGAACTTTTCTTCACTTCGTTGAGAAAATTTAAATTGAACTAGAACTTTTTATCTTCCGGGAAAATATTCACAAGTATGGCATTACTTTTTCTATCTTCCACCAAAAATTAAGAATTGAACTTTAAATTTCTTTATGTCATTGTGAAATAAAGAACTTAAGTGGAAGATTTTTATTTTCTCTGGAGAAATTAGAATTGAATTGTGTGTTCTTTGGTAAAATTCAGTAGAGAACTTGAACTTTTCTTCACTTCGTTGAGAAAATTTTAAATTGAACTAGAACTTTTTATCTTCCGTGAAAATATTCACAAGTATGGTATTACTTTTTCTATCTTCCACCGAAAAATTTAGAATTGAACTTTAAATTTCTTTATGTCTTTGTGAAATAGAGAACTGAAGTGGAAGATTTTTTGTTTTCTCTGGAGAAATTAGAATTGAATTGTGTTCTTTGGTAAAATTCAGAAGAGAACTTGAACTTTTCTTCACTTCGCTGAGAAAATTTTAAATTGAACTAGAACTTTTTATCTTCCGTGAAAATGTTCACAAGTATGGTATTACTTTTTCTATCTTCCACCGAAAAATTTAGAATTGAACTTTAAATTTCTTTATGTCTTTGTGAAATAAAGAACTGAAGTGGAAGATTTTTGTTTTCTCTGGAGAAATTAGAATTGAATTGTGTTCTTTGGTAAAATTCAGAAGAGAACTTGAACTTTTCTTCACTTCGTTGAGAAAATTTTAAATTGAACTAGAACTTTTTATCTTCCGGGAAAATATTCACAAGTATGGCATTACTTTTTCTATCTTCCACCGAAAAATTTAGAATTGAACTTTAAATTTTTTATGTCTTTGTGAAATAAAGAACTTAAGTAGAAGATTTTTATTTTCTCTGGAGAAATTAGAATTGAATTGTTTTCTTTGGTAAAATTCAGCAGAGAACTTGAACTTTTCTTCACTTCGTTGAGAAATTTTTAAATTGAACTAGAACATTTTATCTTCCGTGAAAATATTCACAAGTATGGTATTACTTTTTCTATCTTCCACCGAAAAATTTAGAATTGAACTTTTAATTTCTTTATGTTTTTGTGAAATAAAGAACTGAAGTGGAAGATTTTTGTTTTCTCTGGAGAAATTAGAATTCAATTGTGTTCTTTGGTAAAATTCAGAAGAGATCATGAACTTTTCTATCTTCTATAAAAAATTGAGCCTGCTAGTAGTATCTTTATCTCTAAAAATTCTTTTTCTTACATGTCTGACCTTTTTAATAGATATTCTGAACGTTTGACGTTCTAGCATACCCTAAAAATAAAAAACACTTAACAAAATAATGCATAAGTTATTTTTAATGAAATAATGACATGTAGAATATTAATATAAAAATACGTTAAATACATTATTATACTATATTAGTACACTTGCGCTTCACTTTCCGTCAATTCATCTTTATATTCTTTGATGATATTGTCTGCTAATGTCCTTTTTATTCTGCCTACGATTTCACTGTCTATTGTCACATTATTTTTACATAGATAGCAGTTTTGACACATTGACAAGATATGATGTTATGATGTTGGTGCAGCTGTATGCATGCCTTCTTTTTCCCTTTGCTTTCATTCAAATGCTAACACCGGAAAGATAGCGATAAGATCTATCAACGGCTAACATGCTATCAGAACCATTAGCTAGAAGTTGTCCCTTTTCATCAACTATTATTTTTACGTTGGCATTCTCTTTGAGTACTACTTTCTCTGGTAATGTTACTCTCGCATATCCACCGTTTGCATGATGGAAATTCTTGGGTACTCCAAAGGAATCTAACTTCTCGCTGTCATGACAACGCATGCGCAAATTTCCAATCGTGTTACCACTTGCACTCGTTTCATAGTTCAGGTATTTCTCCTTGTCAGCATTCAACACGACGATGTACCAACGATAGAGTACCGACGACAGACATGACGATAGAGTACCAATGGGAAAGCCGCGTCGTTCCTATGAACAAGCAGAGAGCACGATTGGTAGAGCCGTAAGCATATTTCATGTCATTTTAAGATACGTGAAAAAGTAAAAAAATACCATGTTGAAAAATTCAAAATTATTTTAAAAAATGGGGGGAAGGGGTACCGGTGGTCTTTGAGGGCTCGAGGGGCATTAGGGGGACCGGGGGCCTTTGGGGTTGGGGTATGGAACCTCACGACACTGTTCAAATACAACTTGTGTATTATAACGACCACAGAGTTTTACCCTCAAATTCTCTTCTAAAACCTTTTCTAAAATCATCTTTTAAAATGTCTCTAACTGTTTCGCCGAAATAATTCCCTAAAATGTCTAAAACGGTTTCGCCCAAATAATCCCTAACGTAATTTCAGCGAGTTCCTTTTGTTTTTAGCATCCCTGTGATTTCACATTTGAAATTACTAAGAAACCCTTTCGCGCGCTAATCACTTCATCGCTAAAATCAAAACATTCACCCGGAAACAATTCTCTTGGTAGAACTCCAAAGCCATTAATAGACATTCGCTCGGAAACAATTCTCTTTAGAAACAACAAATTAATTCCCCTTTCGTGAATCAATAATTCCCCTTAGAAACAACAAATTAATTCTCCTTTCGTGTCAAATCAATCAATCATGACATCATCTGTCACGTGTGATCTAAACTTTGCCCCGGAAACAATTCTGGTCGAACTCCAAATACAATAATTAACTTGACGTCATCTTTCAGACATTAATTAACTTCCCCGGAAACAATTTGATTAATGACTGACAGCACAGGTGTTCCATCTCCCTAATGACTCTATGCCCAAATAGGGTTTCAGACAAAGTAGTTCTAATGATGTACTTTTGCTTTGATCTGATTCTATGTTTAGGAGTTTTGGTTTTTATATTTCTCAGTATTGGACTGATCGTCTCTTACTAGGCTGCTAGCTACTGCTGCAAGCCAAATTATGAGAGGCAGCCTGGCCAAGTGGTCCAAG
The DNA here is from genome assembly GCA_027921565.1 of Artemia sinica. Taxonomy (NCBI): domain Eukaryota; kingdom Metazoa; phylum Arthropoda; class Branchiopoda; order Anostraca; family Artemiidae; genus Artemia; species Artemia sinica. The sequence goes on from CM051270.1 coordinate 47,690,952, forward strand.
GCACTGGTGTTAGCCACCAGTCTCTTCGGAGGGTATGGGTTCAAATCTTACCGCTGGTATACGATTATGTTTGAAAGACTGCAGTGTGAAAAGACATCAAAAATGCAGTTTTTGGTGGAAAAATTTATTCTCTCTTTGAAATAATTTATTTTAGTTACTATAGATTTTTAACCCAATTAAGATGAGGTTACGTGCGCGCACGTAACCTCATCTGAATTAACCTTAAAAAATGAAATAAAGCTATGTCGACTTTGCATGTCTCTCTCACTATGTATGCGCCGTCGCGGTGTGTAACCAATCACCAATCAAGTTATTGTATAATGAGCAACCTCCGCTGTCTCTGATTGGTCCCTAAGAAATGGGTGCTGTCTAAAAAAAAACAGTCTGGTTGAAAACGTGGAGTTTTCGTACTGCTCACTTTTTTGCAATGTGTAGGAACCAGTGGGGAATCCCCCCGCTCATCTGGAAAGGTGCCAAGGAAAGGCAAGCAAATAGCATCTAGTTTCAAAACGTGTTTAATCACGCTTCTTGAATGAAGTATCTGTACTGTATATTCAAGAGGTGAAATCAATAAAGAGCTTGTAACTTACTTACAAATATTTTCATAATTTCTTGAATGAAATTTCCGTATTGTGTATCCAAGAGTTGACTTCAAGAAAGAAATTGTTACTTACTGAGAATTTTTTTCATAATTTCTTGAATTAAATTTCTACATCGTGTAGCTAAGTGAAAATTGTTTGTGATAAAGAGAAAAAAAAAAGTTACTTACTTGCGATTTTTTCATAATTTCTTGAATGAAGTATCTGTACTGTATATCCAAGAGGTGAAATCAAGAGTTTGTTACTTACTTACAAATATTTTCATAATTTCTTGAATTAAATTTCTGCATCGTATATCTAAGTCGTGAAAACAATTAAGAGTTTGTTACTTACTTAGAATTTTTGTCATAATTTCTTGAACGAAATGTCTTTTTGTTTATCCAGCAGGTGAATTCAAGAAAGAATTTGCTACTTACTTACAATTTTCTCATAATTTCTTTAATGAAATTTCTGTATTGTGTATCCAAGAGGTGACTTCAAGAAAGAATTTGTTACTTACTTACAATTTTTTCATAGTTTCTTTGAATGAAGTATCTGTACTGTATATCCAAGAGGTGAAATCAATAAAGAGTTTGTTACTTACTTACAAATATTTTCATAATTTCTTGAATGAAATTTCCGTATTGTGTATCCAAGAGTTGACTTCAAGAAAGAAATTGTTACTTACTGAGAATTTTTTTTTTCATAATTTCTTGAATTAAATTTCTACATCGTATATCTAAGTCGTGAAAACAATTAAGAGTTTGTTACTTACTTAGAATTTTGTCATAATTTCTTGAACGAAATGTCTTTTTGTTTATCCAGCAGGTGAATTCAAGAAAGAATTTGCTACTTACTTACAATTTTTTAATGAAAATTTCTGTATTATGTATCCAAGAGGTGACTTCAAGAAAGAATTTGTTACTTACTTACAATTTTTCATAGTTTCTTAAATGAAGTTTCTGCATTGTGTATCCAAGAGGTGACTTCAGGAAAGAGTTTGTTACTTGCTTACAATTTTTTTCATAATTTCTTAAATGAAATTTCCGTATTGTGTATCCAAGAGTTGACTTCAAGAAAGAAATTGTTACTTACTGAGAATTTTTTCATAATTTCTTGAACTAAATTTCTACATCGTGTATCTAAGTCATGAAAACAATAAAGAGTTTGTTACTTACTTGAAATTTTGTCATAATTGCTTGAACAAAATGTCTTTTTGTTTATCCAGCAGGTGAATTCAAGAAAGAATTTGCTACTTACTTACAATTTTTTCATAATTTCTTTAATGAAATTTCTGCATTGTGTGTCCACGAGGTGACTTCATGAAAGAGTTTTTTACTTGCTTACAATTTTTTCATAATTTCTTAAATGAAATTTCTGCATTGTGTATCCATGAGGTAACTTCAAGAAAGAGTTTGTTACTTACTTAGAATTTTGTCATAATTTCTTGTATGAACTGTCTTTTTTATTTACCCAGGAGGTGAATTCAAGAAAGAATTTGCTACTTACTTACAATTTTTGATAATTTCTTAAATGAAATTTCTGCATTGTGTATCCATCAGGTAACTTCAAGAAAGAGTTTGTTGCTTACTTAGAATTTTGTCATAATTTCTTGAATGAAATGTCTTTTTTATTTATCCAGGAGGTGAATTCAAGAAAGAATTTGCTGCTTACTTACAATTTTAGATAATTTCTTAAATGAAATTTCTGCATTGTGCTTACAAGAGGTGACCTCAAGAATGAGTGTGTTACCTATTTACAATTCCTTCATAATTTCTTGAATGAAATTTCAGTATTGTGTATCCAATAGGTGAAAACAATAAAGACTTTATTACTTACTTGCAATTTTTATTATGATTTCTTGAATTTAATATCTGTATTGTGTGCAGGAGCGAATTCAAGAAAGCTATTGTTACTTAATTACAATTTCTTCATAATTTAATGAAATGAATAAAACTATTCTAAAGAATAAAGACGGGTTAAGCTTAAAGATATTTATTGCTTAAACGTATTAACATATTTTTGAAAGAATTTGCTACTTACTTATAATTTTTGATAATTTCTTAAATGAAATTTCTGCATTGTGTATCCATGAGGTAACTTCAAGAAAGAGTTTGTTGCTTACTTAGAATTTTGTCATAATTTCTTGAATGAAATGTCTTTTTTTATTTATCCAGGAGGCGAATTTAAGAAAGAATTTGCTACTCACTTACAATTTTTGATAATTTCTTGAATGAAATTTCTGCATTGTGTATACAAGAGATGACTTCAAGAATGAGTGTGTTACCTATTTACAATTCCTTCATAATTTCTTGAATGAAATTTCAGTATTGTGTATCCAATAGGTGAAAACAATAAAGACTTTATTACTTACTTGCGATTTTATTACGATTTCTTGAATTAAATATCTGTATTGTGTCCAGGAAGTGAATTCAAGAAAGCTATTGTTACTTACTTACAATTTCTTCATAATTTAATGAAATGAATAAAACTATTCTAAAGAATAAAGACAGGTTAAGCTTAAAGATATTTATTGCTGAAACGTATTAACATAATTTTTTGAGAAAAAAAAAATACAACACCACATATTTACACAAAAATAGTACTTAGAGTTCACACTTAAACATCCAGAAACGATGATCTCATGATATAGAATAGTTTTTTTTTAACCATGTCTTATGGATTTATCACGATCAGGTATGTCCTTAGGTATCCACTGCGCGAAGAACCTAACCTCGTCTTCAGGACGGTGATAACCCCCTTCAAATTTAGGACACTTAAACTCTTCTAGATTGAAAAGTGGAATCCTAGGGTCACACTTTTGAATTAAAACTTTATCTGTAGGTACATTACCCTTTACGTAGAGTGCTTCAACCCCGAAAAAGCTGCAAATTTCACTGACTTCCTCCTGAACATTTCTCAGTTCCTGACCAGGATTATTAAGTGGTGTAATCACTCTATCATAGAATCCCAGTCTGTTTATATAACGTAATGTAGTACTCCATACTCAAACAGATTATAGTTCACTACTATCCAATGATAGCAGTCAATTTCTTCGAGATCCATAGACAATAATAAAAAAGCACATTCGAATATAACACCACAAGATGATTTTTTCAAACTGATAAATTCGGTGTCATACAGTCCTATCATCTTGGAGGCTATTAATGTAGTTGTTAAGTAGAGAAATACTTCATCAAACTTTTATACCTTCACTCAAGGTTGAATGGAGTTATGACTAGTGAGATGAGTCTTAAAACCATCTGAATTCATTGTGGGGAGGAGTCATAAAACCTTTGGAAGTCATTGCGGGGAGGAGTCATTGAACTCTCGGTAACTGATAAATTCTGTGTCATACTTTCCTATCATCTTGGAAGTTATTAATGTAGTTGTTAAGTAGAAAAATACTTCATCAAACTTTTATATCTTCGCTCAAGGTTGAATGGAGTTATGGCTAGGGGGACGAGTCCTAAAACCATCTAAATTCATTGAGATGAGGAGTCATAAAACCCTCCAGGAACCCAACACCCATGAACATCTAAAAAAACTATGTCTGAAAACCTAAACAGCTAATTAAATATTCTAATTCAAGATTTCAGGCACGTAAAACCACAAAATACTAAAGTTAACTTCTCAAATAATAAACCCCAGGAGTCGAACACGCACGAAAATCTAAAAAACCTAGGTCTGAAAACCCTAAACAGATAATTAACTATTCTAATTCATGGTTTCAGGCACATAAAACCATAAAATACTAAAGTTAACTTCTCAGCAAACTATTCATCCCAAACTAGAAGTTTCAGACAACAAACGCCTATGAGAGACTAAGAATCATAGCTCTGAAAAGTCCTAAAAGCAAACTACACATCCCAAATCATAATTTTCTGACAATACACACCTATGAAAGACTAAGAAATCTAGCTTAGAAAAGTCAAAAAATAGCAAAACCACCCATCCCAGATCATAGGCTTCAGTCAACACACCCCTATGAAAGGCTAAGAAAACCAGCTCAGAAAAGTCAAAAAAATAGCAAACCACCCACTCCAAATCATAGGTTTCAGAAAACACACACCTACGAAAGACTAAGAAATCTGGCTATGAAAAGTCGGAAATAGCAAAGTACACACCTCAAATCATAAGTTTCAGACAACACACGCCTACGAAATACTAAGAAACCTTAGCTCAGATTCATCTGAAAGCAGTCAATTTCCAACTTAATATATTTACAATCTAAAACAACGCTTTACATAGAAGGCGGCAATTTGTTAAAAAAATAGTTTATTTTCAAAGTGTTCAAATCATCCATGCTTTTTTTTGTTTTTTTTTGCGGCGCTTTTCGGGCCCGTGGCGCTTTCTGGGCCCGCGGCGCATCCTTGCGGCACATCCCTGCGGTGCTTCACGGGCCCTCGGGCCCGCAACACATCCCGTGGCGCATCTCGCAGCGCTTCCCGTGGCGCTTCTCGGTCCCATAGCATATCTTATATTAGTATAAGGTATTTACAGTCTAAAACGTCGCATGACATAGAAGGCGGCAATTTGATATTGTTCAAACAATCCCTCCAAATAAAATTTCATATTAATACTCTTTATCTGCTCTGGAAAAAAAAACATGATTTGAAATAGATAGCCATCTCCTCTCATGATACACAACTCATTCCGATAGAAAGTTGTTTTTTTTTATTGTAGAGGCAATGTGAACCATTCGCTAATAAAGCAATTTATAATGCAAAGGATTTTGCTACTTATTATGAGCGGGATATAGTGCATTTTTTTTGGCTTCACTAATCTAATTTAGCAAGGGTGAATGCATGCACTTGACATGATTCAAAAGGGAGAACATTATATTTCCTTAGGGGAGAAAAATTCTTTCAATATCCTGCTGAGATACACTTTTACATAGTGTTCCAAAATGGTGCATGTAGAAAAGGCCTAAAAAAGTTGGAAGAAATTGGTAGATATTTCTATATGATAGGTAGGAAAAAATGCTTACATTTGCAAAATCCGTCTGGGCTTGGGTGCCGGATGGTCCAGGTAGTGCGTGTTGGAGGGCGGACGGGGCGGCAGCGCTATGTTCTTGCGCAGCTGGGCCAGCAATGTCATGGGCTTGCATAGATGAGCCAGCGAGGTTAACCATCCTTATGGCCCATTCTCTTTTTGGTTTATGCCCAGACTGTACGGGGGCTGGCACTGATGGGGCTGCCTCACCCTCTCTTGCTCTCTTACTGGGTGGCGGCGACAGGCATTCTTCACAATTTGCCTTAAAGAAGAGAAAAAATTTAGTATCGAAATAATTTCCCCCTTTTTACAGAAAAGAAAGTTAGTATCCTCATCCACATAATTTTGTCTAGAAAAGCATTTATCACTAAGAAAGGCCCCCCTACGCCAGCATTTTCAGTAAAGCAAAAGCAAAAAATATACTAAACTCAGAAATCAAATGCTATTTTAATTAATTAAAAAAGGCTTATTCATAGACATCCCAACCTAACCTTACTTTTCATGCAAATCTTTGTTTTCATTTTACAATATTGGCGATAGAATTGAGGCATGTCAAACCCCCCCCCCCCTTTCATCAATGTCCTAAATATATTGTTAGTAATTATTTATGGAAATCATCCCGTTTCACCACTTCTCCGGCAAATACAGGTTACGAATCCACAAGCTTAATAAACAGCAATCTCTTTTTGCTTAAAACTGCTTTAATTTGATAAAGAGGGAAACAGATCCTTTTTATCGTTGAAACCTTTTGGTTAAGTCGCTAACGTAAAGGATTAACAAGCAGGAAGTGCAATTGTGGGGTGTCAGCTGTTTAAATCATTGTGGAAAAATGTTTTTAAGTCTAGTAAGTGGCGGCGGCTTAAATGGAAACGGTTTATTAATAGCTATGGGATAGACAGAAGTTGATTGTCACTTTTTGATAGGCTTACAGAAAGAATAAATTTATTGAAAAAAGAGAAATATTTCTATTGGCAAGAATTATACTTGTAAAAACAGTGGGGGGGGGGGGGGTTGAGGGGGTTTAGGTAATAAAAAGAACATATTTTATGTTTCCTAGTGAGTATAAAGATTGCATGGTGGTTAGGTTTGTGGGGGAGGGGGTACTTACCTAAATATACTAGAGGGTGACCAAGGAAAATAATTTTATTTTGAAAATAAAAATGTATTAAATCAGAACTTACATTGCTAATTGTGGCTGTCAAGGCTTCTAATTCATCAAATTTATCCATTGTAGTATCAACTATGTCAAAATACTTTCTGATAATTTAATCACACTGCATGCCCGTTATATACGAAATCTCAAGGGTGAATTGTTATGTAACGGGGAAAATCATATGTAAGCAGCTCTCTGATTGGCTGAGAAAGGATATGTATCGGACTCGCTGATTGGCTGAGAAGGATACACGTGATCTAACTGTTTCCAGGATTCCATTAGGTCTTGCGTACACATGACCAAAACAACAACAAGATCTTGAAGGAAGTGTCATTGACCCGGTTCCACATTAGACTCAATAATCCATCAAAGTGAGAAAGTTCCTGTTTTTCCATTCTCACTGACAAAAACCATAAAACAGACATGAACTGCTGTTGACATCCATGAAAAACATCAAATAAATTGACCAACACACATAACCGTCCAAGAAAACAACCATCAATGTGAGAAAATTCCTGTTTTTTTTCAAGTGAGAAAAATTCTGTTTTTTTTCATTCTCGGTGAGAAAACCATAAACCACGTGGTCCTGATCGTATCAATAGGGTCATCTCTACTTACATGCTCTGAAAAGGTGCCAAGGAAGTATAGGTGTGAGAGGATACTCACTCTCATTGAACGTAATCTCCCCAATTGTTTTCATAACATGCATTATAGCGTGCCAACTTTTAAAAATGCACATGTCTAAGTATAGTGTCAAAGGCGTAGTTTTCTTGTGCAATTCCATGTATTTTTTCATGTATTTTTCGAATATATAGATACATTACTACTTGTCTTAACGGCTCAGTGAACTGCACGTCGTTACTTACCTGGATAAAATAAGAAGTGCCTAATCCAGTGAGAATATTCTAATTTTTTCTACTGGTTTGTGTGACGAGGAACAAGTATAAATTTAAAACAGGACCAAATTTTGAGCAGTTTTGCATGGCGAATCTGAACATTCATCTTCAACGCGAGGATCAATAAATCGTACTTCGATCCAGTCTTTATCGGACTATTCCTAGAAATTAAGAAACATCTTACTCAGATTGATAGTAAACATAACTCTTAAAAAAGTAGTTTTTATAGCAGTACCCATATTTTAAGAATGCATTTTATGGTGATTTCAAATATTTAAAAATGACCAAGTTTAAAAGCTGTCCATCAAAACCGAGGAGCCTGCGGAAATTAGCCTGATTAAGAAAAAATGAGAAATACATCTATAAAAGAAAGTTAAAAAATCAACAATCCGCTTTGGCATATCAGAAAACCCTATAATAGAGGTTTTAAATTAATATCAACAAAAATATGGATTTTTTTTTTAGTAGGAAGATGAACAAAGCAAGTTTATTTAAAAAAATTTTTGCTTGTTGATTTTTTGAAACAGAGGCTATTTTATCACACCAATTTTCCCTGGAAATTTGGATTTTTCCTTTGAACGAATATTAAAAGTGTTAGTTCGATTTAAAATTAGCCAAAAAGATCTTGGAGCATCGAAATTGTTTTCCTGCCATTTTGTTCTAAAAACAACAATTTTTATCCAAAGAGAGCCAAGTTGCTATCGATGGAAAATTCTGAGATTGTCAATCAATTTAAAGTGATTGAAAAACTACGCATTAAATATCCCAGTTTCAGGTGGCGTATTCGTCCTTAAAGAGTCACGTAATCAGGGTTGAGACTTCGTAGCGTCCAATCGCACAAAAAGTAATTTTCGGGAACTTTTGATAGAAAAATCTCTTTTTAAGGCAAGGTATCTTTATTTCACTATCAATAGCAGCATTAAGACGGGACAGTCGTTGCCTCGTTAGTTCGCAAAATATATTTTTATGTAATCTAGTTAAAGAATCCCTCCCTCCTCCTCCAAATTGCAAGAAATATCTTTGTTTTTTTTTTCAAAAAAAATTGAAATGCCCCTTTTCTCTTTTCTAAGTTTGTACAGATCGCGACTCCTTGTTGCTTTTGCAGCCGATATGGTAATTTTTCGTAATTAAGTAAGTTTCCTTTGTTTTATCTACGCTGTATTATGTTTTAATTTTTGAGTCCTTGTCTAACCAGTCCTTGTCTTCATTCTTAATATTACATAGATAATATTATTATCTCCGAAGATAATAGGAGAAAAAATGGAACCTAGGGTAAGCTCTGAATACGGATTATGTTGTTGTATTTTCGATATTTCGGAGACATAAAATATGCTTAATATAAATGTAAGAACTAAAACCAGTCTTTATGTCTCTTTATTAGCAAGAGACTTTGCAAAAAGTCTCTTTTCTAAGTCTTGTACAGATTGCAATTCTTTGTTGCTTTTGCCGCAGAAATAGTAATGCATTAACAAAATCTAAGTTGATTCAGGTGCGATTTTGCCTTTTTCTTGAGTAATTTTGAGTGACATTTTATTCCTGCGCTAGAAAAATAAAAATGAATAGCCCATAGCGGCAAATTGATCAACCACCTTTTGTAGACAAAATAATTCCCTAAATGTGGAGGAATAAGACAAATTAGTTGCCTATGCTTAGGGCGCATTGTTCTCAATTTGCCATTCTTTTGGATGTAATTTGGGATACTTCGAAGAAAAAAAGACAATTAAAGGCTGCATCTTTATGTAGCAAAATCTAGGATAATCATTTCTAAGAGACGCCCCAATGAAATTTTGGCACTTTTTTGTTAACTAATTATCATAACGACATCTAATAGATATTTAATAACGATAAAACAATGCATAGCCCCACGATCTTTACAAATAATGAATAAAAGTGTAACTAATAGTAGAGAGGCCTCAATTGATCGTGACGGGAGTCCACAATATGGGCATAGAGTCCCTAGGTAGATGGTTTTTCTCACTGAGAATGAAAAAACAGGATTTTTCTCACTTGAAAAACAGGAGTTTTCTCACTTTGATGGATGTTTCCTGGATGGTTATGAGTGTTATTCAATTTATTTGATGTTTTTCATGGATGTCAACAGCAATTTATGAATGTTTTTTAATTTTTTTTATATATTGTCTAGGACCAGCCTGATCATTCAACATAATGCAAATGTGTTAGGCTTACTTTAGCTGTGGAAACTTAGATTTCAGCTTTTTTTTTTCTTTAGTAGGCATGCCCCAAAGAGGCTTCTGTGCAAAATAAATGTTTATATGTAGTATTAAATTAAAGTTCGAAGTTGCCTGAGGAGGCAAATTTGTAGGCAACAAGTAGTAATGTATGTAGGCAAATGTAATGTAGGCAAACTACGTACGCGCACGTACGTAGGCTAACCTAACCTAACCTAATCTAACCTAATCTAACCTAACTTAATCTAGCCTAACCTAACCATACTCGCCGGAAAATCCCCCCCCCCCCCCCATGTCGACTTTGTACCATGTTTAAGTCAGGTTAGGTTAGGTTAGCTTATCATGAGCGGTTCATGATAAGCTAACCTAACCTAACTTAAACGTAGTGAAACCTGGGACTGTGCTGCCATCTATAGCTATAGGTTGGTAGATGGCAATTTTAGTCTCTCGATTCTGTGAAATGTTGTAAGATCCTTTTGATGCTATGAATAACTGTATAGTTGAATTTGTTCTATGCAAAAGTACTTTTTTTCCTATTAATTTTGACACTCAGTCAATAATTAATGGTTTTATGAGTCTGCTAGTAGCATCGATTTCATTGAAAATTCCTTTTTCGGACATCTCTGACTTTTTAATAAACATTCTAAACGTTTTTATCTGACATTGACGATCCACACAGAAGCGATCTGAATGGTGTTTTAAATTGATATATACTGTTGCTATTGAGAATAGTCGGTCTACAACTAACTGTAAACCATACTCTTCTAATGAATAAATAATAATTTTCCCTTAGATCTACCTAGTACGTTATTCAAAAACAAGAACAACAATACAATATTTCATTCATTTATTCAACATGAAAACTCTATTTGTTCAACATGAACAACAACATAAGAATAACACTTTATGTTCAACAAGAACCTGACAATATTTCATGGCAGTATTTATTTCAACAACATGAAAACTCTATTTGTTCAACATGAACAATGATAAAAATGACACTTTCTGTACAACACTTTTGTCCATCAACAGCACTTATTGTCTTTAAACACTTTTTTGTACAAAAAACACTTGGAACATGAACTAGCACAGTTGAACATTACACTGAATTTAAAGGTAGGGCCCCCCACCCCCGGGGGCGGCCGCGGGACGCGAGGGTGAAAAACAGTACAATAGTTGTCGTCACTGCTGCTACAGGTTAGGTTGAGATTGGGTTAGTTGAGGTTAGTTATTTATGAACGGGTTGGTGGTGGTTAGTTAATTTATGAATGGGTTGGTGGTGTTGGTTAGTGGTTGGGTTAGTTGGTTAGTTAGGTTAGTTTATCCAGACCAAGTTGATTGCAATAGTCTATGCATTCAACTCGGTCTGAAAATACGGTAGTGGCCATGAGGCAAAGACACTCACACCATTCTCGAGCACATAGACTTTGTCGGATATACACGACATTGCATTTTTTTCCACTCTCACAGTATAATTTCTATGCTGTAGAGAGCGAATTGCAAGCACTTGTGCTCTTGGCACTAGGCTACTTTCTCTACACAGTCTCTGTGCACGCTCATGTTGAAATTGCTCTTTACAAAATGTGTAGGCACCCCTTTACACGCCTTCTTTTCATCCCCACTATGTGTTTCAACGCAATAAACTTTGGGACCCGGGAACATACCCCCTGGATATCAAATCACTCCCCGTCTCTGATTTTAACATTAATAGTTGGTTGGGAGCTTGACGTTTCACCAACTCGGGGTAGGGGGATGGATTCCAGTTGGTGAAATCCATCCGCGAGCTGATTTGCTCCCCCTTTTCTAAATCACCCAATAAATCTTCAGTCCCATTTACCTTTAACAGCAGAGAATCTGTATCCCTATAGTAAACTTGAACCTCCCCCTCCCGTGGCCATTGCACCTTGCACACATTGTAAAAGAACGACAACATGAGCTTTTTTGAAATTTCTAGCACTGAACTACCGCCTGCTATATTCTTGTTCAGTATCACATTTCGCTTTCGCCTGTGTAGAAGAACCATGCTAGCCTCTATGCTCGTGAATGATGTAAAATTGGGATCGGCAATAATTCGTGCACACTCTAGAGGGTCAGTCACGACGTCGCAGCGAGATCTATTACGTACGCTTTCACACATTTTGCCAAACGCTGAATTTAGAATGAGCTTGTGCAATTCCTTCTCTACCTTGGAGTTTGCCCTAGAGTGATTATCGACAAAACTATCGATAAACGTTTTCAAATAAGGTTTGTGATTGAACTGCAGGACCCTATGTATTTTGGTGGTCTTGAAACCATTGTTCACCATCCAGTGCAAAAGCACATGGTGAACAACGATATTCTCCTTAGGGTCCAAATCAGCAATCAGTTTTTTGTTTAGAGGGGGTCCAATGCATCCCCATATCCTCAATCAATGATCGATTGTAGGGGCTCAGCGAGTCCCTGGTCACTGGTCGATTGATACAGGGAAAAACAAAATCTTTGACTGAGTCGTGAAGCGCCAGCGGAATGTGACCATCAATTTCAAAGAACCATCCTTGTGGCCCATTGTCCTCGACGGTGTTAATGTCGGGGAACTCACAAGGATTCTCAAGCCATTGATAGTTCCAACACGGCAAAGAGTAGTGAGACATTGCCGAGGGGTATAACGAGTTCATGTCCAAGAACACTGCATTTGACTTTACACCGGTGCTTTGTCCGCTCGGATCGGTTGACAAGACGCGGTCCCCGTGAAAAACATACCCTCCCCTCATTGAACGCTCTACAAAAAGGTGTTGATCTACATCTGTGATTAGGCCTATATCCTCCCTACTAATTTTTAAAATTAAATCCATTTTTACAATTCCCCTTAGCCCACACCTTCTTGGCAAACTCATAATCCTCGGCTGTGCATTCACTGTTGATCAGTGAATTGTAAAAAGCTTCAATTGGAGGTAGTTTCACCTCGCTTAAGCGAGTGCCAGAACAGTAATAATCATATGCGTATACACCTTTGCTGGTTAATAAGTCATACATTTCACTGTCTGGAAAGTGCTGTTTAAGCAAGGGAAAGCTATCAAAATTGTCGCTTTTCTGCACTTGAATCAATTGACTCAATGCCTTGGGAAAAAAACTAAAAGAATCTAAAAACCTGATTTTATTCCAGCACGTATGTCCATTATCCACTACCTGCCATTTCAGCTCGAGAAGCAACAACTTCTCGGCTGATTTGGGAATAATGTTATAGGTAAATGAATTATTTACCCATGGACTATCTACTCCCCCTCCCTCCCTGTGCATACGTGCCAGTGCCGGTAAAATAAATTTTAAGTCATAATTAGAGTTGTGGATAAAAACAGGGATAAAAAACTGTTGGCTAACATTTAAATTACACGATTGATGCGCTACCCCCTAAAATTACTACCCCCAGATGATATTTCCTGCCACAAGTGATCATGGTCTCTGACTTTCCCCCTCCCCCCTCTTTTCCCTTTAGTCCCCTTATCCTCCTCTACAAACTCCCCCTTACAAACCCAACATATTTTTTGATTTTTAATCGCGACACGATCCTCTGCAGACAGCACCATTGGATAATGCGTATTTCTCAAACGAGAAATAGCGCCATTAGCCGTGCCAATTAGTTTAGTCAATGCCTTGACCATGCACTCGTTCTCATCCAATGTCTCAACTATTTCTAACAACCGCATGGTGTTAGAACTGTCTCTTTGCTTATGAGCATAAGACACTGCAATGGCCTGGTGTTCTTTGATACGGTTTGGATTTTGGGGATCGTTCACCTCCACCAGCTTAGCTTCACAGTCTAAAGATATTTTGTTGCATTGGAGGAGGGTGTTTTGGAAATTTTAAAGCGTAGAATGGCCCTATCCCCTGAAACCGTTTCCACTGTCTGATATCCATACCGTCTACAGTGCTTCATGTGATCCCGTAGTTTTTTATATCAGTCCAAAATCTAGAGAGGCATGTCGGGCAGTAGAAACGGGCACTCTGTTTCTTACCCTCCCCCAGAACTCTACTAATGTCAGTGATAGGGTTAAAAATTGCCAATTGCATTCGGATGACTAGGTGGTGTATATAACAACCAAACCCAGTGTTTAACCAAATCAACTGACGAGCCCCTTACAGGGAAGACCACCCCCTTCTTTTTAGAACGAACCCCATCTTCAAATTCAGTTTCATACTGAACCACAGTAACGCCGATATTTAAATGGGCATTAGCCCTTTTAAAAAATATCAATAGATCGTAGCGTTACTGGGTATTTTCCTTCTAAACAAGAGAAATCTACAATTGGGAAATTGGATCCGTCATTGGGAAATTGTTCATATTAATACTCTTTATCTGCTCTGGAAAAAAAAACATGATTTGAAATAGATAGCCATCTCCTCTCATGATACACAACTCATTCCGATAGAAAGTTGTTTTTTCTTTATTGTAGAGGCAATGTGAACCATTCGCTAATAAAGCAATTTATAATGCAAAGGATTTTGCTACTTATTATGAGCGGGATATAGTGCATTTTTTTTTGGCTTCACTAATCTAATTTAGCAAGGGTGAATGCATGCACTTGACACGATTCAAAAGGGAGAACATTATATTTCCTTAGGGGAGAAAAAATCTTTCAATATCCTGCTGAGATACACTTTTACATAGTGTTCCAAAATGGTGCATGTAGAAAAGGCCTAAAAAAGTTGGAAGAAATTGGTAGATATTTCTATATGATAGGTAGGAAAAAAATGCTTACATTTGCAAAATCCGTCTGGGCTTGGGTGCCGGATGGTCCAGGTAGTGCGTGTTGGAGGGCGGACGGGGCGGCAGCGCTATGTTCTTGCGCAGCTGGGCCAGCAATGTCATGGACTTGCATAGATGAGCCAGCGAGGTTAACCATCCTTATGGCCCATTCTCTTTTTGGTTTATGCCCAGACTGTATGGGGGCTGGCACTGATGGGGCTGCCTCACCCTCTCTTGCTCTCTTACTGGGTGGCGGCGACAGGCATTCTTCACAATTTGCCTTAAAGAAGAGAAAAAATTTAGTATCGAAATAATTTCCCCCTTTTTACAGAAAAGAAAGTTAGTGTCCTCATCCACATAATTTTGTCTAGAAAAGCATTTATCACTAAGAAAGGCCCCCCTACGCAGCATTTTCAGTAAAGCAAAAAGTAAAAATATACTAAACTCAGAAATCAAATGCTATTTTAATTAATTAAAAAAGGCTTATTCATAGACATCCCAACCTAACCTTACTTTTCATGCAAATCTTTGTTTTCATTTTACATATTGGCGATAGAATTGAGGCATGTCAACCCCCCCCCCTTTCATCAACGTCCTAAATATATTGTTAGTAATTATTTTTGGAAATCATCCCGTTTCACCACTTCTCTGGCAAATACTGGTTACGAATCCACAAGCTTAATAAACAGCAATCTCTTTTTGCTAAAACTGCTTTAATTTGATAAAGAGGGAAACAGATCCTTTTTATCGTTGAAACCTTTTGGTTAAGTCGCTAACGTAAAGGATTAACAAGCAGGAAGTGCAATTGTGGGGTGTCAGCTGTTTAAATCATTGTGGGAAAATGTTTTTAAGTCAAGTAAGCGGCGGCGGCTTAAATGGAAACGGTTTATTAATAGCTATGTGATAGACAGAAGTTGGTTGTCACTTTTTGATAGGCTTACAGAAAGAATAAATTTAGTGAAAAAAGAGAAATATTTCTATTGGCAAGAATTATACTTGTAAAAACAGTGGAGGGGGGGGGGGGGTTGAGGGGGTTTAGGTAATAAAAAAGAACATATTTTATGTTTCCTAGTGAGTATGAAGATTGCATGGTGGTTAGGTTTGTGGGGGAGGGGGTACTTACCTAAATATACTAGAGGGTGACCAAGGAAAATAATTTTATTATGAAAATAAAAATGTATTAAATCAGAACTTACATTGCTAATTGTGGCTGTCAAGGCTTCTAATTCATCAAATTTATCCATTGTAGTATCAACTATGTCAAAATACTTTCTGATAATTTAATCACATTGCATGCCCGTTATATACGAAATCTCAAGGGTGAATTGTTATGTAACGGGGAAAATCATATGTAAGCAGCTCTCTGATTGGCTGAGAAAGGATATGTATCGGACCCACTGATTGGCTGAGAAGGATACACGTGATCTAACTGTTTCCAGGATTCCATTAGGTCTTGCGTACACATGACCAAAACAACAACAAGATCTTGAAGGATGTGTCATTGACCCGGTTCCACATTAGACTCAATAATCCATCAAAGTGAGAAAGTTCCTGTTTTTTCCATTCTCACTGACAAAAACCATAAAACAGACATGAACTGCTGTTGACATCCATGAAAAACATCAAATAAATTGACCAACACACATAACCGTCCAAGAAAACAACCATCAATGTGAGAAAATTCCTGTTTTTTGAAGTGTGAGAAAAATTCTGTTTTTTCATTCTCAGTGAGAAAACCATAAACCACGTGGTCCTGATCGTATCAATAGGGTCATCTCTACTTACATGCTCTGAAAAGGTGCCAAGGAAGTATAGGTGTGAGAGGATACTCACTCTCATTGAACGTAATCTCCCAATTGTTTCATAACATGCATTATAGCGTGCCAACTTTTAAAATGCACATGTCTAAGTATAGTGTCAAAGGCGTAGGTTTTCTTGTGCAATTCCATGTATTTTTTCATGTATTTTTCGAATATATAGATATATTACTACTTGTCTTAACGGCTCAGTGAACTGCACGTCGTTACTTACCTGGATAAATAAGAAGTGCCTAATCCAGTGAGAATATTCTAATTTTTTCTACTGGTTTGTGTGACGAGGAACACAAGTATAAATTTAAAACAAGACCAATTTTGAGCAGTTTTGCATGGCGAATCTGAACATTCATCTTCAACGCAAGGATCAATAAATCGTATTTCGATCCAGTCTTTATCGGACTATTCCTAGAAATTAAGAAACATGTTACTCAGATTGATAGTAAACATAACTCTAAAAAAGTAGTTTTTATAGCAGTACCCATATTTTAAGAATGCATTTTATGGTGATTTCAAATATTTAAAAATGACCAAGTTTAAAGCTGTCCATCAAAACCGAGGAGCCTGCGCAAATTAGCCTGATTAAGAAAAAATGAGAAAACACATCTATAAAAGAAAGTTAAAAAAATCAACAATCCGCTATGGCATATCAGAAAACCCTATAATAGAGGTTTTAAGTTAATATCAACAAAAATGCGGATTTTTTTTTTAGTAGGAAGATCAACAAAGCAAGTTTATTTAAATAATTTTTTGCTTGTAGATTTTTTAAAACAGAGGCTATGTTATCACACCAATTTTCCCTGGAAATTTGGATTTTTCCTTTGAACGTATATTAAAAGTTTTAGTTCGATTTAAAATTAGCCAAAAAGATCTTGGAGCATCGAAATTGTTTTCTACCATTTTGTTCTAAAAACAGCAATTTTTATCCAAAGAGAGCCAAGTTTCTATCGATGGAAAATTCTGAGATTGTCAATCAATTTAAAGTGATTGAAAAACTACGCATTAAATTTCCCAGTTTCAGGTGGCGTATTCGTCCTTAAAGAGTCACGTAATCAGGGTTGAGACTTCGTAGCGTCCAATCGCACAAAAAGTAATTTTCGGGAACTTTTGATAGAAAAATCTGTTTTTAAGGCAAGGTATCTTTATTTCACTATCAATAGCAGCATTAAGACGGGGCAGTCGTTGCCTCGTTAGTTCGCAAAATATATTTTTATGTAATCTAGTTAAAGAATCCCTCCCTCCTCCAAATTGCAAGAAATATCTTTGTATTTTCAAAAAAAATTGAAATGCCCCTTTTCTCTTTTCTAAGTTTGTACAGATCGCGACTCCTTGTTGCTTTTGCAGCCGATATGGTAATTTTCGTAATTAAGTAAGTTTCCTTTGTTTTATCTACGCTGTATTATGCTTTAATTTTTGAGTCCTTGTCTAACCAGTCCTTGTCTTCATTCTTAATATTACATAGATAATATTATTATCTCCGAAGATAATAGGAGTAAAAATGGAACCTAGGGTAAGCTCTGAATGCGGATTATGTTGTATTTTCGATATTTCGGAGACATAAAATATGCTTGATATAAATGTAAGAACTAAAACCAGTCTTTATGTCTCTTTATTAGCAAGAGACTTTGCAAAAAGTCTCTTTTCTAAGTCTTGTACAGATTGCAATTCTTTGTTGCTTTTGCCGCCGAAATAGTAATGCATTAACAAAATCTAAGTTGATTCAGGTGCGATTTTGCCTTTTTCTTGAGTAATTTTGAGTGACATTTTATTCCTGCGCTAGAAAAATAAAAATAAATAGCCCAATGCGGCAAATTGATCAACCACCTTTTGTAGACAAAATATCTCCCAAAATGTGGAGGAATAAGACAAATTAGTAGTCTATGCTTAGGGTGCATTGTTCTCAATTTGCCATTCTTTTGGATGTAATTTGGGATACATCGAAGAAAAAGACAATTAAAGGCTGCATCTTTATGTAGCAAAATCTAGGATAATCATTTCTAAGAGACGCCCCAATTAAATTTTGGCACTTTTTTTGTTAACTAATTACCATAACGACATCTAATAGATATTTAATAACGATAAAACAATGCATAGCCCAACGATCTTTACAAATAATGAATAAAAGTGTAACTAATAGTAGAGAGGCCTCAATTGATCGTGACGGGAGTCCACAATATGGGCATAGAGTCCCTAGGTAGATGGTTTTTCTCACTGAGAATGAAAAAACAGGATTTTTTCTCACTTGAAAAACGGGATTTTTCTCACTTTGATGGATGTTTCATGGATGGTTATGAGTGTTATTCAATTTATTTGATGTTTTTTCATGGATGTCAACAGCAATTTATGCATGTTTTATGGTTTTTGTCACTGAGAATGAAAAAACAGGATTTTTCTCACTTTGATGTATTTCACTTTGAAGTTTGCAAATGCGCATTAAAGGTGGGGAAGAGATATTTTGATCTTAGAGATGAAGAGATTAACGCGGGAAAGGGTTTCCTAGGAATTCAAATGTGACAGGGCAGGGATGCCAAAACAAAAGGAACATGCAGAAATTACGTTTAGGGGTTATTTGGGCGAAACTGTTTTAGACATTTTAGGGAATTATTTTGGCGAAACAGTTAGAGACATTTTAAAAGATGGTTTAGAAGATGTTTTAGAAGAGGATTTGAGGGTGAAATGGTCGTTATAATACACAAGTTGTATTTGAACAGTGTTGTGAGGTCCTCTACCCAGCCACCCAAAAGGCTCCAATCCCCCTACCCCAACCCCGAAGGAAGCCCCCGGCCCCCAAAGGTCATCCGGGTTCCTAAAGGACCACCAGACCCCCCCAAGGGCCCCCTTGACCTCCAACGGCCCCCCGGGCCCCCTCCCCATTTTTGTAATACTTTTTTTGTGCATTTGAGAATCAAAACGGCCCCCACATTTCAAAAGACTTTATTATATCTTTTCAGAACAAGTTCCTTTTTAATGTCATTCCTAAACCCATTTTACAAGTTGAAGTACTCATTTTTTCCCCCACAACTTTACTATAAGGCTTATCGAATACCCAAAACATCAAGCAATACTTTCCAAAAGGCTTTATTATATCTTTTCAGAACATGTTTTTCTTAATGTCCTTCCTAAACCAATTTTACAAGTTGAAGTAGTTATCTTTTTCACCACAACTTTACTTTACGACTTTTTTGCACACCCCAAGATCAAGCAATACTTTTCAAAGGCTTTATTATATTTTTCAGAACAAGTTCTTTTCTTAATATCCTTCTCAAACCAATTTTATAAGTTCTAAATTTTTTCCTTAGTAGATAGAAAAAGCTATATCAAAGTTGTGAATATTTTCTCGAAAGATAAGCAGTTCTATTTCAATTTTAAATTTTCTCAATGAAGTGAAGAAAATTTCAAGTTCTCTTCTGAATTTTTTCTATGAAAAAGAAATTAGTTATTAATCAATTCTATTTTTTCAAAAATAATATGAAATTTTCCACTTCGTTCAGATTTTCTCAAAGGGATGAAAAAATTTAAAATACTGTTCCAAATTTTTCATAGAAGATAGAAAACTTCATGTTCTCTTCTGAATTTTACCAAAGAACACAATTCAATTCTAATTTCTCCAGAGAAAATAAAAATCTTCCACTTCAGATTTATTTTCACCAAAGACATAAAGAACTTTAAAGTTATATTCTAAATTTATCTGTAGTAGATAGAAAAAGCTATACCATAGTTGTGAATATTTTCCCGGAAAGACAAAAAGTTCTAGTTCAATTTTCAATTTTCTCAACGAAGTCAAGGAAATTTCAAGTTCTATTCTGAATTTCATAATGAAACAGAAGTTAGTTATTGATCATTTCTATTTTTCCAAATAATATAAAAATTTTCCACTGTAGTTCAGATCTGTCTCGAAAAGATGAAAAATTTAAAATACTGTAATAAAATAAAAATAAATATCTTCCACTTCAGTTTTAAGTTCCCCAAAGACATAAAGAAATTTAAAGTTCTATTCTAAATTTTTCTGTAGTAAATAGAAAAGCTATACCATAGTTGTGAATATTTTCCCGTAAGATCAAAAGTTCTAGTTCAATTTTTTAATTTTCTCAACGAACTGAAGAAAAGTTCAAGTTCTATTCTGAATTTTCTCAATGAAAAAGAAATTAGTTATTGATCATTTCTATTTTTCCAAATAATATAAAAATTTTCCACTTTAGTTCAGATCTGTCTCGAAGAGATGAAAAATTTAAAACACTGTTCCAAATTTTTCACAGAAGATAAAAAAGTTCAAGTTCTCTTCTGAATTTTACCAAAGAACACAATTCAATTCTAATTTCTCCAGAGAAAACAAAAATCTTCCAATTCAGTTCTTTATTTCACAAAGACATAAAGAAATTTAAAGTTCAATTCTAAAATTTTTCGGTGGGAAGATAGAAAAAGTAATTACAGACTTGTGAGTATTTTCCCAGAAGATAAAAAGTTCTAGTTCAATTTTTAATTTTCTCAACGAAGTGAAGAAAAGTTAAAGTTCTATTCTGAATTTTCTCAATGAAAAAGAAATTAGTTATTGATCATTTCTATTTTTCCAAATAATATAAAAATTTTCCACTTTAGTTCAGATCTGTCTCGAAGAGATGAAAAATTTAAAACACTGTTCCAAATTTTCACAGAAGATAAAAAAGTTCAAGTTCTCTTGAATTTTACCAAAGAACACAATTCAATTCTAATTTCTCCAGAGAAAATAAAAATCTTCCACTTCAGTTCTCTATTTCACAAAGACATAAAGAAATTTGAAGTTCAATTCTAAATTTTTCGGTGGAAGATAGAAAAAGTAATACCATACTTGTGAGTATTTTCACGGAAGATAAAAAGTTCTAGTTCAATTTTAAATTTTCTCAAAACGAAGTGAAGAAAAAGTTCAAGTTCTCTTCTGAATTTTCTCTATGAAAAAGAAATAAGTTATTGATCATTTCTATTTTTCCAAATAATATAAAAATTTTCCACTTCAGTTCAGATCTGTCTCAAAAGGGATGAAAAATTTTTTAAAACTGTGTTCCAAATTTTTCATAGAAGATAGAAAAGTTCAAGTTCTCTTCTGAATTTTACCAAAGAACTTACTTCAATTCTAATTTCTCCAGAGAAAATAAAAATCTTAAACTTCAGTTTTATGTTCCCCAAAGACATAAAGAAATTTAAAGTTCTATTTAAATTTATCCGTAGTAGATAGAAAAAGCTATACCATAGTTCTGAATATTTTCCCTGAAGATAAGAAGTTCTAGTTCAATTTTTAATTTTCTCAACGAAGTGAAGAAAAGTTCAAGTTCTGTTCTGAATTTTCTCAATGAAAAAGAAATTAGTTATTGATCAATTCTATTTTTCCAAATAATATAAAAATTTTCCATTTCAACTCAGATCTTACTCAAAGAGATGAAAAAATTTAAAATACAGTTCCAATTTTGTCACAGAATATAAAAAAGTTCAAATTTCTCTTCTGAATTTTACCAAAGAACACAATTCAATTCTAATTTCTCCAGAGAAAATAAAAATCTTCCACTTCAGTTCTTTATTTCACAAAGACATAAAGAAATTTAAAGTTCTATTCTAAATTTTGCGGTGGAAGATAGAAAAAGTAATACCATACTTGTGAGTATTTTCACGGAAGATAAAAAGTTCTACTTCAATTTTAAATTTTCTCAACGAAGTGAAGAAAAGTTCAACTTCTCTTCTGAATTTTCTCTATGGAAAAGAAATAAGTTATTGTTTAACTATATTTTTCTAGGGAAAATAAAGATTTTCAACTTCAGTTCTTTATTTCACAAAGACATAAAGAAATCTAAAGTTCTATTCTAAATTTTTAGATGGAAGATAAAAAAAGTAATACTATGATTGTGATTTTTTTCCATGAAGATCAAAAGTTTCACTTTATTTCTAATTTTTCTTAAATTCAGTTCCGATTTTTCTCAAAGAGATGAAAAATTTAAAGTTATGTTCCAAATTTTTCATAGAAGATAGAAAAAGTTATACATTGATTGTGAATATTCGACAGAAGATAAGGAGCTCCACTTTAATTCTGAGTTTTATCGAAGAAGTGCAAAATGTTCAAGTTCTCTTCTGAATTTTCTTAAAGAAGAGAAAAAAAGTTAGCTCAAGTCTGAATTTTACCAATGAAAATGAAAAAAAACCTTCCACTTCAGTTCTCAATTTCTCAAAGACATAAAAAAATTTAAGGTTCAGTTCTAATTTTTCTGTAGAAGATAGGAAAAGTTATACTATGATTGTGATTATTTTCCAGTGAAGATAAAAAGTTTCACTTTAATTCTAATTTTCTTAAATTCAGGTCCGATTTTTCTCAAAGAGATGAAAAATTTAAAGTTCTGTTCCAAATTTTTCATAGAAGATAGAAAAAGTTATACATTGATTGTGAATAAGTGGAAATTTTTATCTTCATGGTGAATATTCACGATCAATGTATAACTTTTTCTATCTTCTATGAAAAACTTGGAACAGAACTTTAAATTTTTTCATCTCTTTGAGAAAAATCGGAACTGTATTCAAGAAAATTTAGAATTAAAGTGAAACTTTTTATCTTCACTGGAAAATAATCACAATCATAGTATAACTTTTCCTATCTTCTACGGAAAAATTTAGAACTGAACTTTTAAATTTTTTATGTCTTTGAGAAATTAAGAACTGAAGTGGAAGTTTTTTTTTCATTTTCATTGGTAAAATTCAGAATTAAGCTAACTTTTTTCTCTTCTTTAAGAAAATTCAGAAGAGAACTTGAACATTTTGCACTTCTTCGAGAAAACTCAGAATTAAAGTGGAGCTCCTTATCTTCATATCGAATATTCGCAATCAATGTATAACTTTTTCTATCTTCTATGAAAAGTTTGGAACAGGACTTTAAATTTTTCATCTCTTTGAGAAAAATCGGAACTGAATTTAAGAAAATTAGAATTAAAGTGAAAATGTTTATCTTCATTGGAAAATAATCACAATCCTTGTATAACTTTTCCTATCTTCTACAGAAAAATTTAGAACTGAACCTTAAATTTTTTATGTCTGAGAAATTAAGAACTGAAGTGTTTTTCATTTTCATTGGTAAAATTCAGAATTCAGCTAACTTTTTTCTCTCTTTAAGAAAATTCAGAAGAGAACTTGAACATTTTGCACTTCTTCGAGAAAACTCAGAATTAAAGTGGAGCTCCTTATCTTCATGTCGAATATTCACAATCAATGTATAACTTTTTCTATCTTCTATGAAAAATTTGGAACAGAACTTTAAATTTTTCATCTCTTTGAGAAAAATCGGAACTGAATTTAAGAAAAATTAGAAATAAAGTGAAACTTTTGATCTTCATGAAAATAATCACAATCATAGTATTACTTTTTCTATTTTCCATCTAAAAATTTAGAATAGAACTTTAAATTTCTTTATGTCTTTGTGAAATAAAGAACTGAAGTGGAAAATTTTTATATTATTTGGAAAAATAGAATTGATCAATAACTAATTTCTTTTTCATTGAGAAAATTCAGAACAGAACTTGAACTTTTCTTCACTTCGTTGAGAAAATTAAAATTGAACTAGAACTTTTTATCTTCAGGGAAAAAATTCAGAACTATGGTATAGCTTTTTCTATCTACTACGGATAAATTTAGAATAGAAATTTAAATTTCTTTATGTCTTTTGGGAACTTAAAACTGAAGTTTAAGATTTTTATTTTCTCTGGAGAAATTAGAATTGAAGTTTGTTCTTTGGTAAAATTCAGAAGAGAACTTGAACTTTTCTATCTTCTATGAAAAATTTGGAACAGTTTTAAAAATTTTTTCATCCCTTTGAGACAGATCTGAACTGAAGTGGAAAATTTTTATATTATTTGGAAAAATAGAAATGATCAATAAACATATTTCTTTTTCATAGAGAAAATTCAGAAGAGAACTTGAACTTTTCTTCACCTCGTTGAGAAAATTTAAAATTGAATTAGAACTTTTATCTTCCGTGAAAATACTCACAAGTATGGTATTACTTTTTCTATCTTCCACCGAAAAAATTTAGAATTGAACTTTAAATTTCTTTTTGTCTTTGTGAAATAGAAAACTGAAGTGGAAGATTTTTGTTTTCTCTGGAGAAATTAGAGTTGAATTGTGTTCTTTGGTAAAATTCAGAAGAGAACTTGAACTTTTTTTCTTCTGTGAAAAATTTGGAACAGTGTTTTAAATTTTTCATCTCTTCGAGACAGATCTGAACTAAAGTGGAAAATTTATATATTATTTGGAAAAATAGAAATGATCAATAACTAATTTCTTTTCATTGAGAAAATTCAGAATAGAACTTGAACTTTTCTTCACTTCGTTGAGAAAATCAAAAATTGAACTAGAACTTTTGATCTTACGGGAAAATATTCACAACTATGGTATAGCTTTTTCTATTTACTACAGAAAAATTTAGAATAGAACTTTAAATTTCTTTATGTCTTTGAGGAACTTAAAACAGAAGTGGAAGATTTTTACTTTCTCTGGAGAAATTAGAATTGAATTGTGAATTTCTTTGGTAAAATTCAGAAGAGAACCAGAACTTTTTTATCTTCTGTGAAAAATTTGGAACAGTATTTTAAATTTTTCTTCTCTTCGAGACAGATCTGAACTAAAGTGGAAAATTTTTATATTATTTGAAAAATAGAAATGATTAATAACTAAAACTAATTTCTTTGTCATTGAAAAAATTCAGAATAGAACTTGAACTTTTCTTCACTTCGTTGAGGAAATTAAAAATTGAACTAGAACTTTTTATCTTCCGGGAAAATATTCACAACTATGGTGTAGCTTTTTTTTTTTTTTACTACGGAAAAAATTTAGAATAGAACCTTAAATTTCTTTATGTCTTTGGGGAACTTAAAACTGAAGTGGAAGATTTTTATTTTCTCTGGAGAAATTAGAATTGAAGTGTGTTCTTTGCTAAAATTCAGAAGAGAACTTGAACTTTTCTTCACTTCATTGAGAAAATTTTAAATTGAACTAGAACTTTTTATCTTCCGGGAAAATATTCACAAGAAAATGGTATTACTTTTTCTATCTTCCACCGAAAAATTTAGATTTGAACTTTAAATTTATTTATGTCTTTGTGAAATAGAGAACTGAAGTGGAGGATTTTTGTTTTCTCTGGAGAAATTAGAATTGAATTGTGTTCTTTGGTAAAATTCAGAAGAGAACTTGAACTTTTTTATCTTCTGTGAAAAATTTGGAACAGTATTTTAAATTTTTCATCTCTTCGAGACAGATCTGAACTAAAGTGGAAAATTTTTATATTATTTGGAAAAATAGAAATGATCAATAACTAATTTCTTTTTCATTGAGAAAATTCAGAATAGAACTTGAACTTTTCTTCACTTCGTTGGAAAAATTAAAAATTGAACTGGAACTTTTTATCTTCCGGGAAAATATTCACAACTATGATATAGCTTTTTCTATCTACTACGGAAAAGTTTAGAATAGAACTTTAAATTTCTTTATGTGAACTTAAAACTGAAGTGGAAGATTTTATTTTCTCTGGAGAAATTACAATTGAAGTGTGTTCTTTAACAAAATTCAGAAGAGAACTTGAACTTTTCTATCTACATGAAAAAGTTGGAACAGTATTTAAAATTTTTTTATTTCTTTGAGAAAAATCTGATCCGAAGTGAAAAATTTTTATATTATTTGGAAAAATAGAATTGATCAATAGCTAATTTATTTTTCATTGAGAAAATTCAGAAGAATGAACTTTTTTTTATCTTCTGTGAAAAATTTGGAAGAGTATTTAAAATTTTTCATCTCTGAGATAGATCTGAAATGAAGTGGAAAATTTTTATATTATTTGGAAAAATAGAAAAGATCAATAACTAATTTCTTTTTCATTGAGAAAATTCAGAATAGAACTTGAACTTTCCTTGACTTCGTTGAGAAAATTGAAAATTGAACTAGAACTTTTTGTCTTCGGGAAAATATTCACAACTATGGTATAGCTTTTTCTATCTACTACAGATAAATTTAGAGTAGAACTTTAAAGTTCTTTATGTCTTTGGTGAACTTAAAACTGAAGTGGAAGATTTTTATTTTCTCTGGAGAAATTAGAATTGAATTGTGTTCTTTGGTAAAATTCAGAAGAGAGAATGAACTTTTATATCTTCTATGAAAAATTTGGAACAGTATTTTAAATTTTTTCATCCCTTTGAGAAAAATCTGAACCGAAGTGGAAAATTTTTTATATTTGGAAAAATAGAATTGATTAATAACTAATTTCTTTTTCATAGAGAAAATTCAGAAGAGAACTTGAAATTTTCTTTACTTCATTGAGAAAATTAAAAATTGAAATAGAACTGCTTATCTTTCGAGAAAATATTCACAACTATGATATAGCTTTTTCTATCTACTAAGGAAAAATTTAGAACTTGTAAATCTGGTTTAAGAAGGATATTAAGAAAAGAACTTGTTCTGAAAAGATATAATAAAGCCTTTTGAAAAGTATTGCTTGATCTTGGGGTGTGCAAAAAAGTCGTAAAGTAAAGTTGTGGTGAAAAAGATAACTACTTCAACTTGTAAAATTGGTTTAGGAAGGACATTAAGAAAAAAAATATTCTGAAAAGATATAATAAAGACTTTTGGAAAGTATTGCTTGATGTTGGGGTATTCGAAAAGCCTTATAGTAAAGTTTTTGGGGAAAAGATGAGTACTTCAACTTGTAAAATGGGTTTAGGAATGACATTAAGAAAGAAACTTGTTCTGAAAAGATATAATAAAGCCTTTTGAAATGTGGGGGCCGTTTTGAGTCTCAAGAACACAAAAGAGTATTAAAAAATGGGAAGGGGGCTCTTTGGGGGCCCGGGGGGCCTTTGGGGGTCCGGGGGGCCTTTGGGGGTCCGGGGGGCCCTTGGGGGCCGGATGGTCCTTTCGGAGCCCGAGGGACCTTTGGGGGACGGGGGCTTCCTTCGGGGTGGGGTAGGGGGATCGGAGCCCTTTGGGGCTGGGGTAGAGGACCTCACAACACTGTTCAAATACAACTTGTGTATTATAACGACCACAGAGTTTCACCCTCATATCCTCTTCTAAAACATCTTCTAAAATCATCTTTTAAAATGTCTCTAACTGTTTCGCCGAAATAATTCCCTAAAATGTCTACAACGGTTTCACCCAAATAACCCCTAAACGTAATTTCTGCGTGTTCCTTTTGTTTTGGCATCCCTGCGCTGTCACATTTGAATTCCTAGGAAACCCTTTCCCGCGTTAATCTCTTCATCTCTAAGATCAAAATATCTCTTCCCCACCGTTAATGCGCATTTGCAAACTTCACCCGGAAACAATTCTCCTGGACGAACTCCAAAGACATTAATAAACTTCGCCCGGAGACAATTCTCCTTGGAAATACATCAAAGTTAGAAAAATCCTGTTTTTTCATTCTCAGTGACAAAAACCATAAAACATGTATAAATTGCTGTTGACATCCATGAAAAACATCAAATAAATTGACTAACACTCATAACCATCCATGAAACATCCATCAAAGTGAGAAAAATCCTGTTTTTCAAGTGAGGAAAAATCCTGTTTTTTCATTCTCAGTGAGAAAAACCATCTCCCTATGGACTCTATGCCCATATATGGACTCCCGTTACGATAAATTGAGGCCTCTCTACTACTAATTCCACATATATTAGCCAAAAGTCAAATATATCATCGCTAGATTCATTTTCGAACATTTCACGGTCTCACTTACAATTTGCTTCGTTTCACGGAGCCCAACGTCAAACAGACAAATAGTTTTTTTCGTAGAAAACAGGCTTTATCCAAAATTCTACAAATCCAAAATTTATTCCGAAAAAATATTAATTTTTTTGTATTTAAATCTTATCTCTGTTCCTAAAAATTAGGCGCATGTTACAGATCAACTGTTGGGTATCTCAGTTTTTGCGTTTCAAATGGACATTACCTGCGCAGAAACCAAATGGAATTTTGCAACTATTTTTAGTTATACATGCATTGGAATACCCAATGGAGTATACTCTAGTGCTAAAAAATCTGAGTGAATTTACAGTCGCAGAAAAAGCACTATTTTTAGTTAGTTATTTATAAGAAATATACACATTGTAAAAAAAAAGTTAACTTATTCAGCTAATCCATGTTTTGAAGTAATAAAAAATTCAGCTAATCCGTGTTTTGAAGTAATAAGATAGTTGTTCTGTGCTTAATTTAAAACTAGCTGTTTACACAGATTAAAGACACGATATATTAGAAGAGAAAACATAATCAGTTTGGGAACATGGTTAGCAGGGGAGTTTAGACTTTCCACTTTTTTGCTTTCCTTACAGGACTATCCGGGACTTCTCAAAAACTTGGGTCAAGAACCCCTCCTTTCATATGCAATAGCTGAGAAGTTCAAAAATGGTTTTCGGATTGAGTCTATTGCGTATTCGGAGTTTGTATTATTTTTAACTCAGAACACGAACGCTCTGCCACGGCATTGGAATCGGATAGACGAGCCAATATCAGTGTAGAATTGGAAAAAAAAAAATTTTAAGGAAGGATTGTCAGCTTCAATTTTAAATTTGCAACACACTTCTAAAGATTAACTACAGACTGACTAAAATCCAAATCTGCCTCACTTATTATAAAAAGACACGTCTCCACTCTGTGTTTAACTTCTCAAGATCGACATGAACAAAGCATTCTTTACACAGAGGAACGATTGACTTTATTTGCCTAGACTTTGCGACGCTTGGAGAAGACTTCTAAGTATATTCAATAAAGAATCTTTTGAGTTAATTTTCATAATCAAACGTCTTAATCGTTTGAATGCAAATTTACCTTTTTGAGAAAAGAAAATCAGGGGTCTCACACTCTGTTATCAACATGACTGAATAGTCGAAACTTTAATTTCTGAGAACCCAGTGGCCGTTTTACTCATTAATAATTTAAAAAAACTTTTTCCACAAAATATGGTTTTCAAAGAAAAGTAAAGAGCTCCATTAAGCCAAAAATCAGCGTAAATAGAGTCAAATAATCTTATAAACGTAAATCTACCACAAATTCCTTTTTCTGCAGACAGTCTTTGAAATTTCCCCAATTTCAGTGAAGATTATGCAAGTTAAATTTTCTAAAAAACAAAATATTGTGCTTTTGAAATGTTTGCAATAATTTGATTTTTTAGAAAATTTGACTTGGCATAATCTTCACTGAAATTTGGAAAATTTCAAAGACTGTCTGTAGAAAAAGGGATTACAGATTTCGACTCTTCACCAATTGCTCTATCGATCCATATTAATCACATGTTCAATATTACATTACGTGTTAACAGTTACCGCAGAACAGGGGCAAGGCAACAGCCTGAGCTCCAAGTGGCTAGGAAGGATGCGAGTTCCAGCCACTTTGCAGTAACGATGTCTTCAGATTGGTACTGCGTGTGTCTTTGCTCTTCATTTTACTTTTGACACGTCACCGCTTTTCTTCTAGCCACGTGCGACTTTGCTCTTCGTTTTTGACTCGCTCATATGATCGGCGTCACATGTCTTCTAACCACGCGTGGCTTTGGTCTTCATTTTTTGACAAGCTCTAACTGTCGCTTTCGCATATCTGGCTATTGGCTTTTTCACCATCAACTTTTGTAAATTAGATACAATCTTTCTCCTTTTTTTCAGATGAAAAAGATATGATTTTCATTATATTTAAGGACTAGGAAAATACAGGAGTGGTTTCTATTAAGTTGGAAACACCCAATATTCCTATAATAGATTCGGTTTCCCCTCGAAAGGGGTTGGCCGATCCCTGAAATACTGCAATACTGGGCGAACACGTGGAGGGAGCGGGCCAAGCTCCGTCATCCCTACGGTCCTGTTTCCAAAAAATCAGTTTAATATTCGAGGCCCCATGTAGGGGTCGTATCAGATATTAAGCTGATAGGAACAGATACTACACTTTGATCTTAGCCTAAAGGCCGAGAAGCAGGGTTGCCGCCACAACCAAATAAATATAACCAGTTTTTCACCAAGAAAATCACCAGATTTTCACCAAGAAAATCACCAGTATTTCACGAAAATTACCCAAAAAACACCAGAAATTGGTGGTCAATAATGATAAGCTATACACCAAAAAGACGCGCTGGGCACCCTGAGCTAATACATTATGTTTTTGAAAGGCTGTCAACTGCTCAAGAAGGAAGAGAATTTATACCTAAAACCAGAATTCCAGCAAAGGGGGATGCAGGGGGCAAAGACTGAAATTGTTACCTAAAATCCTGTTACTGGACATGAAGAGCCTTTTTATTTATTTAACTACTTTTATACTTTTCTTTGTCTTATACTTTTTTTTCTAGGTTTCCGTTGAAAAGAACAACCCCAATAATCCTCTTTCGTTCTCAAATCGAATTTCATTTGCTTATGAGCGTTTTTAATCCCCCTGCCATAGTTGGTATCCTTTGTGCTAAACTTTAACTCTGAAAAAGACGACTCAAATGGTGTCAATTTCTTATATATTTATTTTACTTCCGGAAAATTGTCGTGGGTCAAGTCTAAGCTGAAATATAAGACAAGCGGTGATAAATCTTGTTTCCTTGGTGAGATCTTATTCCCCCAGTGGTGATAGTATCAACCCACTGGGCCTAGAACGTCGAAAAATTGTTCATTCTTGATCTAGTACCCTTTTTAAGTGACAACAAAAATTGGAGGGTAACTAGGCTCCCTCCCACGCCACTTTTTTCCCAAAGACGTCCAATCAAAATTTTGAGATAGCTTTTTTGTTCAGCATAGTTGAAGGGCCCAGTAACTATGTCTTTGGACATAAAATGACCCTAAAGCCCCTGGAGAAAGTTTTTTAAGTTATAAAATTTGCCCATTGTTTTATTTTTTATTGGGAAGTATGTATGTATTTTTTGGGTGGGAGGGGAGGGCGATTTTTTTGCGGGGAGAATTTTTATTGGAAAGGGAAGTTTCTAGGGGGTGAACTTTTCAGGAAAAATTTACACTGAGTGAATTTGCTAGAATTCCTATACGAAATTTCTTTATATGCCTTGCTTTCTCTTTACCGATTCAATTTTACGCGTGGAGATGTTAAAGGTAATTGTCTGGGGTAAATTTTTGCCAGAATTGAATTGTCAAGAGGATATTTCAATGGGGGAAAAAGATTTTTCTGTGAAGGTGGAGCCGGGTATCCTGGCGTTATTTAAAAAAACGATCAAAAATTCAACAAAATAAACCAATTTTTTCAACTGAAAGTAAGGAGCAGCATTAAAACTTAAAACAAACAGACATTATTACGTATATGAGGGGGATTGCCCCCTTCTCAACACCTGGCTCTTTGCGCTAAAGTTTAAATTTTGTAAATTTTGTTAATATTTTAATTAATTGCTACTCCCCCCCCCCTACCTCTCAACATTTATCTAAAGCCTCAGGAAGAGTAAGCAGTTTGTCCATTAAATGTACTTTTTTAGGAATCTACCCTACTCCCACCTAAAGAATGACTCGCCCCCCCCTTCATTATAGCTGATACGCAATTACAGATCACCAAACCTAGCCTAATTTCATTACAAACAAAGCGAATCAACTTGGTTGAATCCAGTACTGCCATCGTTTGGCATTACTTCTTTTGCAACTGGGAAGCCTAAAACGTGTCCTTTTTTGCTCTTTTATGTCATTTTGTCCCGGAACATGAGAAAGTCAAGTTGACACCCCTGCTTATCCATGAAAATAACGATTTATCTATCCCTGCCATGGATATTGGAAATGCCTTGGATTTAATTTTAAAAACATGAATTTCTCGTGAAATCATGGATTTTGTTTTGAATCATGAGTTCTACTTTGTTTCATACGTTATAAATTACTGTCACTCTGAAACAGCAAAACTATTTTAACACGGTACGAAATGGGCTCACATGGCTCACAGAAGGCTTCACCAGCTCACTGAAGATGCTGGGGGGATTCAAAAGTTTCAGCGCAAAAGTTTGTGATTTCTCTCTTCTGTGCCTAAAAACAAGAAGTTTGTCCCTGTTCTTGCCCCTGCTAAGGTAAATTAGACATCTTCTGTCCAAGTACAGGAGAGCTGTACTGGTTCAGTGTTGTCCTTTAGGCTCTTTGCAGAAGAGATACTGAGAAAATGGAAAACAGCTTAAAAGATTAAGAAAAAGATTTCAGCACACCTTTATCCAAGTGACTCATAAATCTGTCAAACTTTATTTTTATTAATAGAATTCTATTAATTCTATTAATATTTGTTTATGATGTAAGTTGTTTCTTTTTTATTTATCTTCGTGTTTTTAGTTGTCGTATCTTTTTTTATGCGTGTGTTTTTTTTTAACATTTATTTTCCGATTTTTCGTTTTTTCCCGTTGAGAAAGGCTCCCGGACATGGGGCCGAAATATTTGAAATATTTTTTAATTAAAGTGTTAATTTATTTTTATTTATTTTTTGTTTCACTGATTTATTAAAATTAAAACTGTTTTTTTCTTGCTTAAGTTTTCGTAATTAATTAAGTTTCCTTTGTTTTATCTAGGCTGTATTATGCTTTAATTTGTGAGTCCTTGTCGAACACCCGCCTTCTTCATTCCTAATATTATCTACGATAATAAATAATATTATATTATCTACGAAGATAATAAGAGAAAAAGGAGACTAGGGTAAGCTCTGAACAGGGATTATGTTGTATTTTCGATAGTTTGGAGACATAAAATATGGTTGATATAAAAGTAAGAACTAGAACCAGTCTTTTTGTCTCTTTATTAGCAAGAGACTTTGCAAAAAGTCTCTTTTCTAATTTGTGTACAGATTACAATTCTTTTTTGCTTTTGCAGCCGAAATAGTAATGCATTAACAAAATCCAAGTTGATTCAGGTGCGATTTTGCCTTTTTCTTGAGTAATTTTGAGTGACATTTTATTCCTGCACTAGAAAAATAAAAATAAATAGCCCATAGCGTTAAATAGATTAGTCACCTTTTGTAGACAGAATATTTCCCAGAATGTGGAGGAATAAAACAAATCAGTTGCTTATACTTAGGGCGCTTTGTTCTCAATTTGCCATTCATTTGGATATAATTTGGGATGCTTCGAAGAAAAAGACAATTAAAGGCTGCATCTTTATTTAGCAAAATCTAGGATAAAACATCTCCAAGAGATAGTTGTTCTGTACTTAATTTAAAACTAACTTTTTACACAGATTAAAGACACGATATATTAGAAGATAAAACCCAATCAATTTGGGAACATTGTTAGCAAGGGAGTTTAGTCTTTCCACTTTCTTGCTTTTCTTACAGGAGTATCCGGGATTACCCAAAAACTTGGTTTAAGGATCCCTCTCCTCACTTGCAAGAGCTCAGAAGTTCAGAAATAGTTTTCGGATTGAGTCTATTGCGTACTGGAGTTTTCATTATTTTCAACTCAGAACACGAACGCTCTGCCACGGCACTGGAATTAGATAAACGAGTCAATGTCAGTGTAGAATTGGAACAAGATTTTAAGGAAGGATTGTCAGATTCAATTTTAAATTTGCAACACACTTCTAAAAATTAATTAAAGACTGAATAAAATCCAAATCTGCCTCACTTATTATAAATAGAACACGTCTCTACTCTCTGTTTAACTTTTCAAGATAGACATGAACGAAGCATTCTTTATATAGAGGAACGATTGACTCTACTTGCCCAGACTTTGCGAAGCTTGGAGAAGACTTCTAACTATATACAGTAAAAGATCTTTTGAGTTAATTTTCATAGTCAAACGTCTTAATCTTTTGAATACAAATTTACCTTTTTGAGAAAAAAAAATCAGGGGTTTCTCACTCTGTTATCAACATGACTGAATAGTCGAAACTTTAATTATCCGAGAACCCAGTGGCCGTTTCACTCATTAATAATTTAAGAACTTTTTCCATAAAATATTTTTGTCAAAGAAAAGTAAAGAGCTCCATTAAGGCAAAAATGAGCGGAAATAGAGTCAAATAATATTATAAGCGTAAAACTACCACAAATACCTTCTTCTGCAGACAGTCTTTGAAATTTCTCCAATTTCAGGGAAGATTATGCCAAGTTAAATTTTCTAAAAACCAAATTATTGTGTTATTGAAATCTTTGCAATAATTCAATTTTTAAAAAATTTAACTTGGCATAATCTTCACTGAAATATTGGAAATCTCAAAGACTGTCTGTAGAAAAAGGGTTTACAGATTTCGACTCTTCACCAATTGCTCTGTCGATCCATATTAATCATATGTTCAATGTTGCATTTTGTGTTAACAGTTACCGCAGCACAGTGGCAAGGCGACAGCCTGAGCCCCAAGTGACTAGAAAGGATGCAAGTTCAAGCTACTTTGCGGTTATGATGTCTTCCTTTGTCTTTGCTCTTTGGGACCGCGTTTGTCTTTGCTCTTCATTTTACTTTTGACACGTCACCGCTTTTCTTCTAACCGCGTGTGTCTTGCTCTTCATTTTCATTTTTGACTGGCTCAAATGATTGGGGCCACATCTCTTCTAACCACGTGTGTCTTTGGTCTTCATTTTTTGACACACTCTAACTGTCACTTTCGCATATCTGGTTATTGGCTTTTTCACCATAAACTTTTTTAAACTAGATAACAGTTTTTCTCCTTTTTTTTAGATGAAAAAGAAATATGATTTTTAATAGATTCAAGAACTAGGAAATTACAGGAGTGGTTTCTATTAAGTTGGAAAAACGCAATATTCCTATAATAGATCTGGTTTCCCCTCGGAAGGGGTGTGCCGATCCCAGAAGTACTGCAATCAGTGTTACCACTTGACCGATACCGAAAAGTGGTGTCGGTCAATGAAAAAAACGGTGTTTTTTGCGGTATCCTTTTCACCGAAACATGGTATAATTTATGGTATATTTTGGTACCCGTAATGCAAATACGTTGTAACTAGTTTCAACAAAAAAACTCACTTTTTAAAAGCAATTAGTTTCTTGCTACTTTTCTAGCAAATGGATACTATTCTTTGTTATTTTTGTAAGTGGTGGATCTTGCTATGGACTTTGAACAAGAAAGGTAGAATAAAATGAAAAGAGACATCCCCCAGATATCCACTCCATATAAAAAAGGGAAAAATAGTCCCAAATGATACATTCGTATCTTTTTGTCACTTTCTGGCACTCTCACCCGTTCTTCATCCTAATAGCTCGTCCAGACCATCCGTTCTCTAGAGTAAGCAGGATAATCTACTCTTTTCTGTTTTAAACTAGATTAAATGTTAATTTATCAATATTTGTTTCATTTTTGGCGCTTTCTCTAGAAGTACTGTGTATTCCGTCGTTTTGTCCCAATTTTCTTTTTTTGGATCCTCTGATATAGGCTACCGACCTTGAAAACGAAAAAAAAAAAAGAGACAAATGTGCCAGTCTACACTTCCAGTCTTCCGCCACATTCTTTTTTAAAGAAAGTAGACAGTTGGAGACACTCCAAAAGACGAGAATGCTAGATTAAAAAGTTTTTACTGGCTCAGCAAACATGTCAAGTGACATTTTCGAACCAGATGCTCGTTTTTTCCTCTTTTTAATTTTAGACGCTTTGCGCAACAGAAGCAGTTTTTACACAACTTATGTCCTTAAAATATATATATAAAAAATCTCTTGATTCTCTTTCTCCCTCCATACAGAGCACTGTTTCTTGAATCGCGTTTTTCCCGTCACACAGAGCATTGTGTCTGAAAACAAGATAAAGAACCAAAGAGACTAAAATATGTTATGTTTATTGGGACGTAGAGTAGACGTTCTACATATTTTTATTTTCATGGAATGGTGATGAAAATATGGGGTAGGGTACCCAAAAATTAGAAGGGGATAACCACAGTCAAGACACATTATATTAATATTGTGGTTCAAATCTACAAAGAAGGTAAATGACCAAATAGGTAAAATTTTCAAAAATGATTTGTTTGGGTTTGTAGCGAATTCAATTTTTAAACCAAAAGTAGCAAGATTTAAAACATTATAGCCCAAAAAACCGCCTCGCGGGCTTTTAGTAAACTTGTCCCACGAAGCTGAAAAATTTATAACTCAATTGGCGGGAAATAGCCCAACCTAGCAACTAGTGGTAAGTGATAACCCTGGATGTGCTAGTCGAAGCCTCAATGTAGCGAGACCGGCGTTAACTGGATCTCACTATTGAGGCTATTCAAAAATTGTCTAATACAAACAAACAATAAGATATAATTTAATAAGAATCCTTAGCAGTATTTATAACAATTTAATACTAAACTATTTAAATCGATACATAGATTTTAAATTACATTGTCACATGTAAAATTTCATTAAAAACTCTTTATTAGTTTTTCATTTATCTATACAATGTTTTTCAAATTATATTTAACCAAGATTCAACTTGAAATTAGACTTTTAACGCATGAGTCGCATGCATTGAAAATATTAACGCCGAAACAAGAAATTGCAACATGTATTAAAATACTTCCCCGCTAATTAAAACCAAATTCACCGATTGATTTTCCATGCAGCTCAAAGGAATAGATGTAAAAATAAAACAAGTGCTGTTTAAAAAAATGTTGAATAACACCTAAGGGAGGGGGTATTAAAAAAAAAACAGGGTACTTTGTTTTTATCGAGGTATGAAGAGAAAATGTTTTTAATTTCCTTATTCAAATGTCATCTTTCCTTTCCATAGGGAGGAAGGAAACCCCTCAAATCAGAGGCAACGCTATAGCGTTGCCTATAGTAAAGGCCATACGGCTCCAATGTTTTATTATTTATTTATTTATTTTATCATTATTATTTTTTCCCAGAGGCACTTCATATGGAAGGGGTCGTCGTAAAAACTTCAAAGGGGGCTCATTTGATTAGAAATCAAGAGTTCTAGTGCCCTTATAAGGGCCAAAAGTGATTAGAAGGCAACTAACACCCCTTCCACGCCCACCAGTTCCCCCCAAACACATCCAATCAAAATTTGAGATAGCCATTTTGTTCAGCTTAGGTAATCTTCAGATAGAAATTATTTTTTCTGGAGGACACTCCCCTACGGCCCTCAGGGCAAGAGTTGTAAGTATGCCATGGGGGCATATAAGGTTTTTTATAGAAAGCTTTGTCGTAGAAACTTCAAAAATGACTCACTCGATTGGAAATTCAAAGGGCTAGTGCCCATTTTAATAGTCGAAAGTGATTGGACGGCAACTAACCCCCCTCTCACGCCCACCTTTTCCCCAAACACATCCAATCAAAATTTTGAGATAGCCATTTTGTTAAATGTAGTTGAAAATTCAGGGAATTGGGTCTTTTAGATAGACACGCCCCCCCCCCCAGCCCTCAGGGCAAGGGTTCTAATTTATGCTCTGGGGGCATGTAAGTTTTTTTTTATAGAAAGCGGTGTCGTAAAAACTTCAAAAAGGGCTCATTGGATTGGAAATTTAAATGGCTAGTGCCTTATTTAATAGTCAAAAGAGATTGGAAGGCAACTAACAGCCCGTCCACGCCCACCATTTTCCCAAACACATCAAATCAAAATTTCGAGATAGCCATTTTGTTCAACGTAGTTGAAAGTTCTGGAAATTATATCTTTAAGCAGAACACTTCCCCCACAGTCTTCATGGCAAGGGTTATAAGTTATACCCTGGAGGCATATATGGTTTTTAAGGAGGGAATACTCTTATAAACTTCAGAGGGCTCATTTGATTGGAAATTGAAAGTTTTAGTTCACTTTTTAACGTCAAAAGATATTGGAGGGTAACCAGCCCCTCCCCACGCTCTTTTTTCCCAAATGCATCTGATAAAAAACTTTAGATAGCTATTTTGTTAAAAATAGTTCAAAGATCATAAAACAAAAACTCCAGTGTCGACATAGCCCCCAGC
Organism: Artemia sinica; assembly: GCA_027921565.1. NCBI lineage: Eukaryota > Metazoa > Arthropoda > Branchiopoda > Anostraca > Artemiidae > Artemia > Artemia sinica. The sequence goes on from CM051270.1 coordinate 47,729,102, forward strand.
GTCCGGGGGCAGGCGTTGTAAGTTATGCCCTGGGGGCATATATGGTTCTTATGGAATGGGTGCTCATGTAAACTTCAAAGAGGGCTCATTTGATTGGAAATTGAAAGTTCGAGTTCACTTTTTAAGAGTCAAAAGAGATTGGAGGGGACCTAGCCCCCCTCCCTCTCAACGCCTTTTTTTCTCAAGCCCATCTGATAAGAACTTTGAGGTATCCATTTATTTAAAAATAGTTCAAAGACCATATAACAAAAACTCCGGGGTCGACGCGGCCCCCCAGGGTCCGAGGGCGGGCGTTGTAAGTTATGCCCTGGGGGAATATATGGTTGTTATGGAAGGGATGCTCGTAAAAACTTCAAAGATGACTCATTTGATTGGAAATTGAAAGTTCTAGTTCAGTTTTTGAGAGTCGAAACAGATTGGAGGGCAACTTGCCCCTCCCCCCCCCTTCTTCCCGAATGCATCCGATACAAAATTTTAGATAGCCATTAAGTTTAAAAATTGTTTCAAAAGTCAGATAACAAAAAACTCAGGCGTCGACACTAACCCCAGGGCCCGGGGGCAGACGATATAAGTTATGCCCTGGGGTATATATGGTTTCTTATGAAAGGGATGCTCGTATAAACTTCAGACAGTGCTCATTTGATTGGAAATTAAAAGTTCGAGTTCACTTTTTAATAGTAAAAAGAGATCCGAGGGCAACTAACACCCCCCCCCCCCACCTTCTTTTTCCAAAGCCATCTGATGAAAATTTTGAGATAGACATTTTGTTAAAAAAAAATTATACAGTTTTTTAACTTTAGTTTGTTGACACTTATTTTCTTTTCCAAAACCTCTTCAAAGATTCACTTTATATGATTTTGCAAATAGCTTTTGCCAAGTTCTCGCTTTGGTGAACTAGAGAGTTGGAAATCTCTTAGCAAATGATGAACGGATTCTTTTAATATTGGTATAAACCCCCCAGGGCCCTGCGACAGGCGTTGTAAGTTATGCCCTGCGGGTATTTATGGTTCTTGTGGAAGGGATGGTCGTATAAACTTCAAAGAGGGCTCAATTGTTTGGAAAGTGTAAGTTTTACTTCACTTTTTAAGAGTCAAAAGAGATCAGTGGGCAAGTAGCCCCCCCCCCTCCACACCCTTTTTCCCCAAATGCATCAAAATAAAAAATTTAATGCATAAATAAAATATAACCAAATAATAAATAGTTCAAACATAAGGTATTAAAACTTCTGGGTTGACACAACAGTAGGGATGACAGTGCCAGCGCGGATCTAACATAATTTATGCATGTTTTCATACTACTACTGCGAATATTATTTCTACGACTACTATTACTATCACTACTGCAACTACTACTTCTAATTATCGTTAAGGTTATCAATTTTTTTTAAATACTGGCAAGCCTAGATCTAAGCTCTTTTAATCATTAATATCTTTTTAAAAAAACTTATGAGCCCCTGTTTCAGTCTTCAAAATAATTCCCTTTAATGGGATTTGAGAAGTATTTTGTTCAAATTTGACCCCTTTTTATCTGTATGTAAACATTTAAAAAAAAAATTCGATGATTTTAAAGAAAATTCAAATACTCAAGATATTAAAATTTCAAAAGACCTAAGGAGGATAGTTCTTTAATATTAGCGATAGAAGGTATGCAATAGGTATTTTAGAAAAGGATGATTTTGCAGTAGTAAAACAGAAACTTCTCTCAACGATAATTAAACTTAATTTTTTTTTTTAAGAACCCCTACTCTAACTTGTGAAGCAAATTCTAGAAAAGATAGAGCAAATCTTTTGAGTTATGGAAATATTACACCACAATTGTATTCAAGGCATTATCCAGGGGGGTGAAGTTGGGGGGTTGGACTTTCCCCCGAAATTTTTGTCTGACTTTTAAAAATAAAAAGTGCACATAAACAATTTTGTGATGTGTTTTTTACAGTTTTTCCGTCATTTTTTGTCATATAAGTGGTTTAACGATGGGGGGGGACTATAAGTCCACTTTTAGCAAATATTTATTTTAATTATTTTGAAACATTGATTTTGGATTCATATATTTAAAAAATAATTTCTTGGGGGCGTACATGAAAGATGTTTTCATTATTTTCAATTACGGAGAATCTGAAAATGAAGGCTTTAGAAATATCAAATATTTTAGGGGGGGGATCTAGTCTTTACAATTTGTTACCATTTTTAGATATGTGGATACATAGAGAACAAACAAATAACCATTATTTATCTTTTAAGTCGAAAGTTGAAAGTTCAGTTCAAAGTAATTGCCTTGTTCTTGTGGAGAATTATATATTGGGAGAACCCCAAAAAATTTAGAAACAGACTCTAACAGCAAAATATAACATTAGGTTCTCCTTAATGTATAATAAAATGCCAGAAACTTTCGATTTAGCAGCACATCCTTAGCGGCACCGCGCCGGCGGATCGACCGAACGCCGCCAACGAGAGGCCTGGTTGAACGACACCGAAGTGTCGTAACACCGCCGGCGCGCCGCAGGCACGTCGCCGCCGGCGGAGGCGGCGGCGTTCGGTCGACTTTGAATTATTTTTACGGGAATTCTTTAATGGGTCAACTGCAAAGTTGGAGCTTTTCCTTCTCGTGTGGTTTAGTATTTCGATTTTCCTGCTTAGAAATCAAGCAGAACTTGCACTTTCCCAGAATTTTCGGGTATTTCCCCCGAAAATCTATGCGTCACCCCCCAAAAAAAATTTGGTTTCCCGAAAATCACGCAATCTCGGTGCCACCCCTAGTGATTTATCACCAGTGACTTTCCCTGCCAAATATTACTTTGTATACCATAATTCTTCACTGCTCGCGTGTTCATTAATTTTCGTCTCTTTTGTTACTTTGCATAAAAACCAGACAGATGCAATATGCTATTGCAAATATTGCAATATACACAGTTCTTCATATGTTGACAAAAAAATATCGTCTTTATGAAATGAGTTTAAATCATTTCGAATGCAGTTTCCCAATCGCTATTTCTTACATCATTCGTAGTCAAGAATTTTATTTTCAAGTTGAATAGAGTTATAGAACGCATTCACTACTATACAGCTTCAGCCTTTTGTTGGATTTTGAGATTGACAGTCGACAGATTGTTTCTGCAGCTGAATTGTAAGTTTTGCAGATTTTTTTTTTTTTTTGCTGTTTTTAGATCAGATTTTCTTAATGTTTAATACTCAATTATTGAAACACCTGATAGAAAATACAATCTTCTTTCTGGAACATTTTTACCCCCCCCCCCCCCCCCCCCCCAAAAAAAAAAAAAACAGCCTTCGGTGAGACTAAATTTAGCTATAGACTAAGCTATGTACAAGGTTGGGGAATTAAAGATTGAACCGGAAGTTACCCCAAAAATATGATTCATAAATAAATTGTAAATTATTGCCTATAGGGGAGGGGGATAGGGGGCTATCATTTTTAAATGATAATACCTCATTTTTTTTTTATTGAAAGCAGGGATGCCAAAAGATAATTATTTTTTTCATTTAAAGTGGAGACAGGAGAAAATGATATCAAATTCCCTGGGAAACCATTGAAATATTTTGATAGACCCAGGGCCCCCCATTAGGATTTGTTCATTGTCTTGGGTATTTTGCGATTTCTCATAGGCTACTGGCCTTATTTGGCTTTTGTGTGTGCTCCCTTTTAATTTGATTCTTTGGATCTTATGGAATGCCATGGCGAATTCAATAGAATCTCACGGTTTTCCTATCACTCAGTTTTTTGAGGTAGATCTGAATAATTTCGACGTTTTTGTTGTTGTCTTTGTATCCCTTTACTCATACCCTCAATTTTTTTTTTTCAAGGAACACTAAGCTGTTTAACGTTATTTTCCGTGTTTGTTTGAACCATATAGTGACCTTGTTAATTATTCAGTAAATTATTTTTCTAATGAAAGCTGAGACGGTATCCAATCAAGGTGGTATCCAGAGGGAGGGGGGGGTATGGAGGTATTATATTTAAATGATAATAGCTCGAAATTTTATTTATTGAAAGCAGGGATCCCAAAAAGTTCATTTTTTTTAATTGAAAGCAGAGACGGCATCCTATCAAGGTGGTATCCAGAGGGGGGGGGGGGGGGGGGGTAATGAGCTATCATATTTAAACGATAATACCTTGATTTTTTTAAAGCAGGGGTGCCAATAAGTTAATTTTTTTTATTTAAAGCAGAGACGGTATCCTATCAAGATGATATCCAGAAGGGGGGCATAGGGATTTATTATATTTAAGTGATAGTACCTTGATTTTTTTATTGAAAGCAGGTATGCCAAAAAGTTGAAAAGTTGACAAAATTAATTAGATTTTCGTGAGTTATACTTCATACAACACTTGCATGGTTTTATCGTCCAAAGGGAAAGGGACATATGCGTCCAATCCGGTTTTTTTTCCTATTGATGAAACGGGTTTACTTTGAAAACATTCATTCATATGTACCAGGCAGATTCAAACTAAAACGAATTGGTGTGACGAAAGCGATATCGACATCCCCACCTAACGTTGCGCTCGAGTAACAATGGCGCCCTTGGTCCAGTGCCCAAGTTACACTAAAAGGCCAGGTCATAATAACAGCTTTCAATTTGGGAGGTTCAAGGAGGAGTCTTTGACAGTCTTATGACCTCAGGGTACTAGATGTTGCAACGTTCTTACGTATCTACAGTGGTTTAGAAAATTCGATCACCCCACAAATGACTACCAAAAATATGCACAAATGTAATATTTGGAATATTATAACACTTTTTTTCAAAGCTTTGAAGAAAAGCAAAAAAGTCTAAATACCCCTAACTACGCTTGAAAGCTATTTTTAAAAGAAACTCTTTGGAGATTTCCATGGAAATGACCATAGCAGAAGCTTTGAGCCTGGGTGGGGATCAAAGAGGAGTCTAAGTATTTTGACCACAGGTGACTTATTGTTGCGACTTTCTTAAATTTGGTAATTCTTGTGAGCATTTGGAAATCAAAGCTTAAACTCAATAACTGATACTAAGTGTCCTAACATTTTGCTTGGATTAAAAGTGACGAACTAGGATGAACATTTCAACATCTTCCTGGAGCTACTTCAGTCTGCATATTATTTCATTTAATTACACTTGAAACGGGTGAGCTTTTAATTTTTATCCTAAGAAAATAGCTGGTACTTCATTTTTCTTCATAGCCAATAAACTATTAAGTGTTTTTTGTGTCATTGTAATTGAAGTGTTCTCGTGTGAAGTGTTCATCATGTATTTTTCAATTTGATAAATTTACACCTTTTAGATACAGTTTATAATTTGACTGATATTAGGTATTTATCAGTTTATAATTTGGAATGAATCCCCAAAAGAAAAAATGAATAATATCCAAAAGAGCAGCCAAAAGCGATAAAAAAAAACAGCAGTTCAGCCTTAGCCTACATGACATATATTCTATAAAGAAGCCAAAAAAAACTTTAAAATGCATTTTTTTTTTTAATTGTAATTAAAAACCAGTTTTTTTAATACACGAAGGCTTCTTTGGAATCCAAAAGAGCAAAAAAAAACAATCGATATCAAATTCGGCAATTTCAACTGTTTTAAATGTGACAAAACAGATATAGGCAAAGGGCATTATGAAAAAATTAAGCTTCTAAGTTCAAAGTTATATTCAAAGTTTTTACCCAGATAACTGACGAATTTTGTGATACGGCATTTGAAGTTTTATGTGCAGTAATGCTCGATGAAAAAAACTACTAATTTTGATAATTATTTATGTTAAGAATACATAGCTAATAGATACTTCAACTACTCGTATTATGCAAAGGTTCTGAAACGCCACAGCCATTTCGTTTCTACCAGATTTCTACTTCTCTTGATGAATAACGAAGAAGACCAGTTTCCAGCCAGCGACTTGTGAATTTTTGAACTCATGAATAGGCTCGAATCTGTTGTAAATTGAAGCTGTGATTTGAGAAAGACTGAAGAAAAACATTAATGTTTGCAGGCTACATTGATCGCGCCGGCGGCGCGCCGCCGGTGGTGCCGCCGGCGGCGTTGCGTGCTGTTTTTTTTGCCTCCGCCACCGGTCTTCCCTCATCGGCGCGGCGCCGGGGTCTAGTCATAGTGATAAAATTAGTATAAGTACAAAAAATACAATAGAATCTATTCTAAAAATTTTGGAAGGAATTCGGCAAATATTGCCTCCGCCTGTTTAACAAAAACATCGCCTCTTAATTTTTTCAAGCTCCTATCTCCAAAATGCAGAATTTTGTATTTTTTTGCCAGAAGAAACCTCACAGATGCGTGTTTATTTGTTTGTTCGTTTTTTTTTTTATTGTTTTTGTTTTTGTTTTTCCAGGGGTGATTGTACGACTCATTGGTTTTTGAATATCGTGAGAGAGCTCATTCGAACGGATATTAAAATTTCTAGCTGCCTCTTTTAAGTGACTATAAAGATTAGAGGGCAAGTAGGGCCCCTCCACCACCCTCATAGTTGAAAGGCCCAATGCCTTTGCCTCTGGATATAACATGACCCCAACAGCCCTAGCGGAAAGGCCTTTAAGTTACAAAATTTTCCCATGGCTTACGCATAGTATTTGTTATTAGGAAGTATTCCAGGGGGTTTAACTTGTCAGGGAAAATTATACACTGGGGAATTTGACAAAATTCTTATACAAAATTATTTTGATATATCTTGCTTTTTGTTTTCCCTTTCAATTTTACGTGTGGAGTTGTTAAGGGTAATTGTCCGGGGTAAATTTTCACCGGGATTACATTTTCTAGAGGCTACTTCCATTGGGAAGGGGATTTCTCCGTCAAGGTGGGACAGATTTCCCAGCATTATTTAAAAACATGGTCAGAAATTAAAATAAAAAAAAGTTTTTTTTTACTAAAAGTAAGGAGCAACATTAAAATTAAAACGAACAAAAATTATTACGTATATGAAGGGGATATCCCCCTCCTCAATACTTCGCTCTTGACGCTAAAGTTTGAATTTGTCCCAATTCTTTAAGAATGCCTCCCGACACACAACGGTTGTTGTAATCAGAACAATCAAAAGCTTTTTTAAAAGTATTAAAAAATTTGCGTAAAGAGTGGGGTGTTGAAGAGGGGGCAACCCCCTTCATATACATAATAATTTCTGTTCGTTTTATGCCTTATTATTGTTCCTTACTTTTAGTTGAAAAAACACAATTCTTTTGATATATGAAATTTTTTTTAAAAAACATTTTTTTTCAACTGTAAGTAAAGAGAAAAATAAAACTTAAGCATAACATAAATTATTACGTATATGAAGGGGATTTACCCCTCCTCAACACCTCGCTCTTTATGCTAAAGTTTTTAACTTTATTAAACGACCCTTGTGTTTCAGGAGTCGTTCTTAAAGAATCGGGACAAACTTCAAACTTTAGCGTAAAGAGCGAGGTGTTGAGGAGGGAGAAATCCCCTTCATATACGTAATTATTTTTGTTCGTTTTAAATTTTAAAGTTACTCATTACTTTCAGTTGAAAAAAAAACTGTTTTTTTTTTAATGTCTTATCGTTTTCTAAATTATGCCAGGAAATCCGGTCTCGCCTCTACGGAGAAATCCCCTTTCCCACGGAAATATCCTCTAGACAATTCAAACCTGGTGAAAATTTACCCCGGTCAATTACCCTTAACAACTTCAGGCTTAAAATTGAGACGGAAAAGAGAGAAAGCAAGACATAAAAAGAATTTTTTATAGGAATTCTAGCAAATTCTCCCAGTTTAGCCTATAATTTCCCCCGACTAGTCCCCCCCCCCCTGGAAACTTCCCTCCCCATAGAAAATTCTATCGTCTACAAAACCACAGTAGAAAATTTGTCCCCCCCCTCCCTATTGAAAATGTATACCTACTTCCCACTGTTTTTGGTCACTTAAAAACGGCACAGGAACTTTTAATGAGCCCTCTCTAAAAAAAAAAAAAAAAAAAAAAAAAAGAAAAAACTGTAGCCTACTGTAGAGGACCTTTCTTCTAGCAAAAAATCCGTATTTTTGTAGATAAGAGCTTGAACTTCTACAGTAGAGTTTTTTCTTATACGCTGAATCTGATGATGTGATTTTCATTAAGATTCTGTGACTTTTAGGGGGGTGTTTATCCCTTTTTTGAAAGGACAGACAAATTTTTTCAGGCTCATAGCCTTTAATGGGTAAAACTGAACTTAATAAAACTTATATATTTTAAATCAGCATATTAAGCCGATTCCTTTGATATAACTATTGGTATCAAAATTCCGTTTTTTTAGAGTTGCGGTTACTATTGGGCCGGATTGCTCCTTACTTATAGTTCGTAACCACGAACTTTTTGATCTATTAATATCAAAATTCCATTTATTAGAGTTAAGGCCACTATGGAGCAGCATCGTTCCTTACTTACAGTTCGTTACCACAAACTGTTTAAAAAGACGACACGTGACAAAAAGTGTTTGTGTAACTTAAATGATGATGGGGCTCTTCACCATTAGGCTTGCTTATCTGAGAAGATGATTTTGCCAACGGATGAAAACGATGACTTGCAAAGGATAATATTTCTAGGTATTAATTTTGGTAGCGGTGGGTTTACATGAAAAAAAGTTATTCAATTAAAATTTTATTCATAATAAATCTATCCAGCTGCTTCCCATTTTCTGGATAGTGTCTATTTGTTCGAGACAGTGTCAGGGATTATTTTTTAACCATTGAACATAGACAAAAGATTAGCTTTGAATCAGCCGAAAGCTATATAAAACGTAAAGCCTTACGGCGTTACGAAAAGATACGAATAATTGGATAAATATACTATTTAAAAATGATACAACAGCCTGTATAAAAATGGAAGGAAACATGAACATCTGATTAAAGAAAACTTATATGCATATTATAAAATAAGAGTGTGTATTCTTCTGGTAGTTATGCATATAACTTAGGGCTATATGCAACAATTCAATCTAGACAATTGCTTAATCAGATTCATTCCAGATGCCGCTGATCAATGAGAGTATTTGCACTATTTTGTATTCTCTCAATTATCTCTTGAACATCTGTAATTCCACACCAAAAATTAGCTGAAAACACCGAGTAAATGAAAAAAAAATGTACTTTAGACATTCAAACCAACAAAGTCAAATACTTGGACTTGCAAACACCAACCCAGACATGCAAACAAATAGAATCAGACACACAAACAGAGAAAGACAGACACTTTAGACATTCAAACCAACAAAGACAAATTCTTGGACTTGCAAACACCAACCCAGACATACAAACAAATAGAATCAGACACACAAACAGAGAAAGACAGACACTTTAGACATTCAAACCAACAAAGACATATACTTGGACTTGCAAACACCAACTCAGACATGCAAACAAATAGAATCAGACATGTAAACAGAGAAGGACAGACACTTTAGACATTCAAACCAACAAAGACAAATTCTTGGACTTTCAAACATCAACCCAGACATGCAAACAAATAGAATCAGACACACAAACAGAGAAAGACTGACACTTTAGACATTCAAACCAACAAACACAAATGCTTGGACTTGCAAACACCAACCCTGTACATGCATACAAATAGAATCACACACACAAACAGACAAAGACAGACACTTTAGAAATAAAAACCAACAAAGACAATACTTGGACTTGCAAACACCAACCCAGACATGCAAAGAAATAGAATCACACACCCAAACAGAGAAAGACAGACACTTTAGACATTCAAACCAACAAAGACAAATACTTGGACTTGCAAACACCAAACCGGACATGCAAACAAATAGAATCAGACACATAAACAGAGAAAGACAGAGACTTTAGACATTCAAACGACCAAAGACAAATTCTTTGACTTGTAAACACCAGTTCAGACGTGCAAACAAATAGAATCAGACACAAAAACAGAGAAAGACAGACACTTTAGACATTCAAACCAACAAAGACAAATACTGGGACTTGCAAACACTAACCCAGACATGTAAACAAATAGAATCAGACACACAAACAGAGAATGACAGACACTTTAGACATTCAAACCAACAATGACAAATTCTTGGACTTGCGAACACCAACCCAGACATGAAAACAAATAGAATCAGACACACAAACAGAGAAAGACAGATACTTTAGAAATTCAAAACAACAAAGACAAATGCTTGGAAATGCAAACACCAACCCAGACATGCATACAAATAGAATCAGACACACAAACAGAGAAAGACAGACACTTTAGACATTCAAACCAACAAAGACAAATTCTTGGACTTGCAAACACCAATCCAGACATGCAAACAAATAGAATCAGACACAAAAGCAGAGAAAGACAGACACTTTAGACATACAAACCAACAATGACAAATACTTGGACTTGCAAACACTAACCATGACATTCAAATAAATAGAATCAGACATGTAAAATAGAGAAAGACAGACACTTTAGACATTCAAAACCAACAAAGGCAAATGCTTGGACTTTCAAACATCAACCCTGACATGCAAACAAATAGAATCAGACACACAAACAGAGAAAGACAGACACTTTGGACATTCAAACCAACAAACACAAATACTTGGACTTGCAAACACCAACCCAGACATGCATGCAAATAGAATCACACACACAAACAGAGTAAGACAGACACTTTAGACATACAAACCAACAAAGACAAATACTTGGACTTGCAAACACCAACCCAGACATGCAAACAAATAGAATCAGACACATAAACAGAGAAAGACAGAGACTTTAGACATTCAAACGACAAAGACAAATTCTTGGACTTGTAAACACCAGCTCAGACATGCAAACAAATAGAATCAGACACACAAACAGAGAAAGAAAAGACACTTCAGACATTCAAACCAACAAAGACAAATACTTGGACTTGCAAACACCAACCTAGACATGTAAACAAATAGAATCAGACACACAAACAGAGAATGACAGACACTTTAGACATTCAAACCAACAATGTTAAATTCTTGGACTTGCAAACACCAACCCAGACATGCAAACAAATAGAATCAGACACACAAACAGAGAAAGACAGACACTTTAGACATTCAAACCAACAAAGACAAATACTTGGAAATGCAAACACCAACCCTGACATGCATACAATAGAATCAGACACACAAACAGAGAAAGACAGACACTTTAGATATTCAAGCCAACAGAGAAAAATACTTGGACTTGCAAACACCAACCCAGACATGCAGACAAATAGAATCAGACATTTAAACAGAGAAAGACATACACTTTAGAAATTCAAACCAACAAAGACTAATACTTGGACTTGCAAACACCAACCCAGACACGTAAACAAATAGCATCAGACACACAAACAGAGAAAGACAGACACTTTAGACATTCAAACCAACAATGAAAAAATTCTTGGACTTGCAAATACCAACCCAGACATGCAAAAAAATAGAATCAGACACACAAACAGAGAAAGACAGACACTTTAGACATTCAAACCAACAAAGACACATGCTTGGACTTGCAAACACCAACTCAGACATGCAAACAAATAGAATCAGACACACAAACAGAGAAAGACAGACACTTTAGACATTCAAACCAACAAACACAAATGCTTGGACTTGCAAACACCAACCCTGACATGCAACAAATAGAATCACACACACAAACAGACAAAGACAGACACTTTAGACATTCAAACCAACAAACACAAATGCTTGGACTTGCAAACACCAACCCTGACATGCAAAGACAAATAGAATCACACACACAAACAGACAAAGACAGACACTGTAGACATTCAAACCAACAAAGACAAATACTTGGACTTGCAAACACCAAACCCAGACATGCAAAGAAATAGAATCAGACACACAAACAGAGAAAGACAGACACTTTAGACATTCAAACAACAAAGACAAATACTTTGACTTGTAAACACCAAGCTCAGACGTGCAAACAAATAGAATCAGACACATAAACAGAGAAAGACAGACACTTTAGACATTCAAACGACAAAGACAAATTCTTTGACTTGTAAACACCAGCTCAGACATGCAAACAAATAGAATCAGACACAAAAACAGAGAAAGACAGACACTTTAGACATTCAAACCAACAAAGACAAATCTGGGACTTGTAAACACAACCAGACATGTAAACAAATAGAATCAGACACACAAACAGAGAATGACAGACACTTTAGACATTCAAACCAACAATGACAAATTCTTGGACTTGCAAACACCTAACCCAGACATGCAAACAAATAGAATCAGACACACAAACAGAGAAAGACAGACACTTTAGACATTCAAAACAACAAAGACAAATGCTTGGACTTGCAAACACCAACCCAGACATGCAAACAAATAGAATCAGACACACAAACAGAGAAAGACAGACACTTTAGACATTCAAACCAACAATGACAAATTCTTTGACTTGCAAACACCAACCCAGACATGCAAACAAATAGAATCAGACACAGAAACAGAGAAAGACAGACACTTTAGACATTCAAACCAACAAAGACAATTCTACTGGACTTGCAAACACCAACCCAGACATGTAAAAATAGAATCAGACACACAAACACAGAGAAGACAGACACTTTAGACATTCAAACCAACAATGACAAATTCTTGGACTTGCAAACCAACCCAGACATGCAAACAAATAGAATCAGACACACAAACAGAGAAAGACAGACACTTTAGACATTCAAAACAACAAAGACAAATGCTTGGACTTGCAAACACCAACCCAGACATGCATACAAATAGAATCAGACACACAAACAGAGAAAGACAGACACTTTAGACATTCAAACCAACAAAGACAAATACTTGGACTTGCAAACACTAACCCCAGACATGCAAACAATAGAATCAGACACATAAACAGAGAAAGACAGACACTTTAGACATTCAAACCAACAAAGACAAATTCTTGGACTTGCAAACACCAGCCAGACATGCAAACAAATAGAACAGACACACAAACAGAGAAAGACAGACACTTTAGACATTCAAACCAACAAAGACAAATACTGGGACTTGCAAACACCAACCCAGACATGCAAACAAATAGAATCAGACACACAAACAGAGAAAGACAGACACTTTAGACATTCAACCAACAAGACAAATACTTGGACTTGCAAACACCACCCAGACATGCAAACAAATAGAATCAGACACACAAACAGAGAAAGACAGACACTTTAGAAATTCAAACCAACAAAGACAAATACTGGAATGCAAACACCAACCCTGACATGCATACAAATAGAATCAGACACACAAACAGAGAAAGACAGACACTTTAGACATTCAACACAACAGAGAAAAATACTTGACTTGCAAACACCAACCCAGACATGCAGACAAATAGAATCAGACACACAAACAGAGAAAGACATACACTTTAGAACATTCAAACCAACAAAGACAAATACTTGGACTTGCAAACACCAACCCAGACATGTAAACAAATAGAATCAGACACACAAACAGAGAAAGACAGACACTTTAGACATTCAAACCAACAAAGAAAAATACTTGGACTTGCAAACACCAACCCAGACATGCAAACAAATAGAATCAGACACACAAACAGAGAAAGACAGAGACACTTTAACATTCAAACGACCAAAGACAAATCTTGGACTTGCAAACACCAACCCAGACATGCAAACAAATAGAATCAGACACACAAACAGAGAAAGACAGACACTTTAGACATTCAAACCAACAAAGACAAATACTTGGACTTGCAAACACCAACCCTGACATGCAAACAAATAGAATCAGACACACAAACAGAGAAGACAGACACTTTAGACATTCAAGCCAACCAAAAGGCAAATACTTGGACTTGCAAACACCAACCCAGACATGCAAACAAATAGAATCAGACACACAAACAGAGAAAGACAGACACTTTAGAAATTCAAACCAACAAAGACAAATACTTGGACTTGCAAACACCAACCCAGACATGCAAACAAATAGAATCAGACACACAAACAGAGAAAGACAGACACTTTAGACATTCAAACCAACAGAGAAAAATACTTGGACTTGCAAACACCAACCCAGACATGCAAACAAATAGAATCAGACACACAAACAGAGAAAGACAGACACTTTAGACATTCAACCAACAAGACAAATACTTGGACTTGCAAACACCAACCCAGACATGCAAACAAATATAATCAGACACACAAACAGAGAAAGACAGACACTTTAGACATTCAAACCAACAAGGAAAATTCTTGGACTTGCAAACACCAACCCAGACATGCAAACAAATAGAATCAGACACACAAACAGAGAAAGACAGACACTTTAGACATTCAAACTAACAAGACAAATACTTGGACTTGCAAACACCAACCCAGACATGCAAACAAATAGAATCAGACACACACACAGAGAAATGACAGACACTTTAGACATTCAAACCAACAAAGCAAATACTTGGACTTGCAAACACCAACCCAGACATGCAAACAAATAGAATCAGACACACAAACAGAGAAAGACAGACACTTTAGACATTCAAACCAACAAAGACAAATACTTGGACTTGCAAACACCAACCCAAATATGCAAACAAATAGAATCAGACACACAAACAGAGAATGACAGACACTTTAGACATTCAAACCAACAAAGGCAAATACTTGGACTTGCAAACACCAACCCAGACATGCAAACAAATAGAATCAGACACACAAAACAGAGAAAGACAGACACTTTAGACATTCAAACCAACAAAGACATACTTGGACTTGCAAACACCAACCCAGACATGCAAACAAATAGAATCAGACACACAAACAGAGAAAGACAGACACTTTAGACATTCAAACCAACAAGACAAATACTTGGACTTGCAAACACCAACCCAGACATGCAAACAAATAGAATCAGACACACAAAACAGAGAAAGACAGACACTTTAGACATTCAAACCAACAAAGACAAATACTTGGACTTGCAAACACCAACCCAGACATGCATACAAATATAATCAGACACACAAACAGAGAAAGACAGACACTTTTGACATTCAAACCAACAAAGAAAAATTCTTGGACTTGCAAACACCAACCCAGACATGCAAACAAATAGAATCAGACACACAAACAGAGAAAGACAGACACTTTAGACATTCAAACTAACAAAGACAAATACTTGGACTTGCAAACACCAACCCAGACATGCAAACAAATAGAATCAGACACACAAACAGAGAAAGACAGACACTTTAGACATTCAAACCAACAAAGACAATACTTGGACTTGCAAACACCAACCCAGACATGTAAACAAATAGAATCAACACACAAACAGAGAAAGACAGACACTTTTAACATTCAAACTAACAAAGACAAATACTTTGACTTGCAAACACCAACCCAACATGCAAACAAATAGAATCAGACACACAAACAGAGAAAGACAGACACTTTAGACATTCAACCAACAAAGAAAAATACTTGGACTTGCAAACACCAACCCAGACATGCAAAACAAATAGAATCAGACACACAAACAGAGAAAGACAGACACTTTAGACATTCAAACCAACAAAGACAAATACTTGGACTTGCAAACACCAACCCAGACATGCAAACAAATAGAATCAGACACACAAACAGAGAAAGACAGACACTTTAGACATTCAAACCAACAGAGACAAATACTTGGACTTGCAAACACCAACCCAGACATGCAAACAAATAGAATCAGACACACAAACAGAGAAAGACAGACACTTTAGACATTCAAACCAACAAAGACAAATACTTGGACTTGCAAACACCAACCCAGACATGCGTAAAACAAATAGAATCAGACACACAAACAGAGAAAGACAGACACTTTAGACATTCAAAACAACAAAGAAAATTCTTGGACTTGCAAACACCAACCCAGACATGCAAACAAATAGAATCAGACACACAAACAGAGAAAGACAGACACTTTAGACATTCAAACCAAGACAAATACTTGGATTGCAAACACCAACCCAGACATGCAAACAAATAGAATCAGACACACACACAGAGAAAGACAGACACTTTAGACATTCAAACCAACAAAGACAAATCTTGGACTTGCAAACACCAACCCAGACATAAAAACAAATAGAATCAGACACACAAACAGAGAAAGACAGACACTTTAGACATTCAAACTAACAAAGACAAATACTTGGACTTGCAAACACCAACCCAGACATTCAAACAAATAGAATCAGACACACAAACAGAGAAAGACAGACACTTTAGACATTCAAACCAACAAAGACAAATACTTGGACTTGCAAACACCAACCCAGACATGCAAACAAATAGAATCAGACACACAAACAGAGAAAGACAGACACTTTAGACATTCAAACCAACAAAGACACATACTTGGACTTGCAAACACCAACCCAGACATGCAAACAAATAGAATCAGACACACAAACAGAGAAAGACAGACACTTTAGACATTCAAACCAACAAAGACAAATACTTGGACTTGCAAACACCAACCCAGACATGCAAACAAATAGAATCAGACACACAAACAGAGAAAGACAGACACTTTAGACATTCAAACCAATCACAAATTACTTGGACTTGCAAACACCAACCCAGACATGCAAACAAACAGAATCAGACACACAAACAGAGAAAGACAGACACTTTAGACATTCAAACCAACAAAGACAAATTCTTGGACTTGCAAACACCAACCCAGACATGCAAACAAATAGAATCAGACACACAAACAGAGAAAGACAGACACTTTAGACATTCAAACCAACAAAGACAAATACTTGGACTTGCAAACACCAACCCAGACATGCAAACAAATAGAATCAGACACACAAACGGAGAAAGACATACACTTTAGACATTCAAACCAACAAAGACAAATAGTTGGACTTGCAAACACCAACCCAAACATGCAAACAAATAGAATCAGACACACAAACAGACAGACACTTTAGACATTCAAACCAACAAAAACAAATACTTGGACTTGCAAACACCAACCCAGACATGCAAACAAATAGAATCAGACACACAAACAGAGAAAGACAGACACTTTAGACATTCAAACCAACAAAAACAAATACTTGGACTTGCAAACACCAACCCAGACATGCAAACAAATAGAATCAGACACACAAACAGAGAAAGACAGACACTTTAGACATTCAAACCAACAAAGACAATTACTTGGACTTGCAAACAAAACCCAGACATGCAAACAAATAGAATCAGACACACAAACAGAGAAAGACAAGACACTTTAGACATTCAAACCAACAAAGACAAATACTTGGACTTGCAAACACCAACCCAGACATGCAAACAAATAGAATCAGACACACAAACAGAGAAAGACAGACACTTTAGACATTCAAACCAACAAAGACAAATACTTGGACTTGCAAACACAACCCAGACATGCAAACAAATAGAATCAGACACACAAACAGAGAAAGACAGACACTTTAGACATTCAAACCAACAAAGACAATACTTGGACTTGCAAACACCAACCCAGACATGCAAACAAATAGAATCAGACACACAACAGAGAAAGACAGACACTTTAGACATTCAAACCAACAAAGACAAATTCTTGGACTTGCAAACACCAACCCAGACATGCAAAAAAATAGAATCAGACACACAAACAGAGAAAGACAGACACTTTAGACATTCAAACCAAACAAAAATACTTGGACTTGCAAACACCAACCCAGACATGCAAACAAATAGAATCAGACACACAAACAGAGAAAGACAGACACTTTAGACATTCAAACCAACAAAGACAAATACTTGGACTTGCAAACACCAACCCAGACATGCAAACAAATAGAATCAGACACACACAAACAGAGAAAGACAGACACTTTAAACATTCAAACCAACAAAGACAAATACTTGGACTTGCAAACACCAACCCAGACATGCAAACAAATAGAATCAGACACACAAACAGAGAAAGACAGACACTTTAGACATTCAAACCAACAAAGAAAAAATACTTGGACTTGCAAACACCAACCCAGACATGTCAAACAAATAGAATCAGACACAAACAGAGAAAGACAGACACTTTAGACATTCAAACCACAAAGACAAATACTTGGACTTGCAAACACCAACCCAGACATGCAAACAAATAGAATCAGACACACAAACAGAGAAAGACAGACACTTTAGACATTCAAACCAACAGAGACAAATACTTGGACTTGCAAACACCAACCCAGACATGCAGACAAATAGAATCAGACATAACAACAGAGAAAGACAAGCACTTTAGAAATTCAAACCAACAAAGACAAATACTTGGACTTGCAAACACCAACCCAGACATGCAAACAAATAGAATCAGACACACAAACAGAGAAAGACAGACACTTTAGACATTCAAACCAACAAGAAAAATACTTGGACTTGCAAACACCAACCCAGACATGCAAACAAATAGAATCAGACACACAAACAGAGAAAGACAGACACTTTAGACATTCAAACCAAGAAAAATACTTGGACTTGCAAACACCAACCCAGACATGCATACAAATAGAATCAGACACACAAACAGAGAAAGACAGACACTTTAGACATTCAAACCAACAAAGACAAATTCTTGGACTTGCAAACACCAACCCAGACATGCAAACAAATAGAATCAGACACACAAACAGAGAAAGACAGACACTTTAGACATTCAAACTAACAAAGACAAATACTTGGACTTGCAAACACCAACCCAAATATTCAAACAAATAGAATCAGACACACAAACAGAGAATGACAGACACTTTAGACATTCAAACCAACAAAGGCAAATACTTGGACTTGCAAACACCAACCCAGACATGTAAACAAATAGAATCAGACACACAAACAGAGAAAGACAGACACTTTAGACATTCAAACCAACAAAGACAAATTCTTGGACTTGCAAACACCAACCCAGACATGCAAACAAATAGAATCAGACACACAAAACAGAGAAAGACAGACACTTTAGACATTCAAACCAACAAGACAAATACTTGGACTTGCAAACACCAACCCAGACATGCAAACAAATAGAATCAGACACACAAACAGAGAAAGACAGACACTTTAGACATTCAAACCAAGACAAATACTTGGACTTGCAAACACCAACCCAGACATGCATACAAATAGAATCAGACACACAAACAGAGAAAGACAGACACTTTAGACATTCAAACCAACAAAGACAAATACTTGGACTTGCAAACACCAACCCAGACATGCAAACAAATAGAATCAGACACACAAACAGAGAAAGACAGACACTTTAGACATTCAAACCAACAAAGACAAATACTTGGACTTGCAAACACCAACCCAACATGCAAACAAATAGAATCAGACACACAAACAGAGAAGACAGACACTTTAGACATTCAAACCAACAAAGAAAAATTCTTGGACTTGCAAACACCAACCCAGACATGCAAACAAATAGAATCAGACCACACAAACAGAGAAAGACAGACACTTTAAACATTCAAACCAACAAAGACAAAAATACTTGGACTTGCAAACACCAACCCAGATATTGCAAACAAATAGAATCAGACACACAAACAGAGAAAGACAGACACTTTAGACATTCAAACCAACAAAGACAAATTCTTGGACTTGCAAACACCAACCCAGACATGCAAACAAATAGAATCAGACACAAAAACAGAGAAAGACAGACACTTTAAACATTCAAACCAAAGACAAATACTTTGACTTGCAAACACCAACCCAGACATGCAAACAAATAGAATCAGACACACAAACAGAGAAAGACAGACACTTCAGACAGTCAAACCAACAAAGACAATTTCTTGGACTTGCAAACACCAACCCAGACATGCAAACAAATAGAATCAGACACACAAACAGAGAAAGACAGACACTTTCAGACATTCAAGAAACTTGGACTTACAAACACCAACCAGACATGACAACAACATGCAAACAATAGAACACACAAACAGAGAAAGACAGACACTTTAGACATTCAAACCAACAAAGACAATTTCTTAGACTTGCAAACACCAACCCATGACATGCAAACAAATAGAATCAGACACACAAACAGAGAAAGACAGACACTTTAGACATTCAAACCAATCAAGACAATTACTTGGACTTGCAAACACCAACCCAGACATGCAAACAAAACAGAATCAGACACACAAACAGAGAAAGACAGACACTTTAGACATTCAAACCAACAAAGACAAATACTTGGACTTGCAAACACCAACCCAGACATGCAAACAAATAGAATCAGACACACAAACAGAGAAAGACAGACACTTTAGACATTCAAACCAACAAAGACAAATACTTGGACTTGCAATCACCAACCCAGACATGCAACAAATAGAATCAGAAACACAAACACAGAAAAGACATTCAAACCAACAAAGACAAAATCAGGCACACAAACAGAGAAAGATACACTTTAGATATTCAAACCAACAAAGACAAATAGTTGGACTTGCAAACACCAAACCAGACATGCAAACAAATAGAATCAGACACACAAACAGAGAAAGACAGACACTTTAGACATTCAAACCAACAAAGACAAATTCTTGGACTTGCAAACACCAAAAAACCCAGACATCAAACAAATAGAATCAGGACACACAAACAGAGAAAGACGGACACTTTAGACATTCAAAACCAACAAAGACAAATACTTGGACTTGCAAACACCAACCCAGACATGCAAAAACAAATAGAATCAGACATACAAACCGAGAAAGACATAGGCACTTTAGACATTCAAAACCAACAAAGACAAATTCTTGGACTTGCAAACACAAACCCAGACATGCAAACAAATAATTCAGACATTACAAACCGAGAAATACAAGCACTTTAGACATTCAAAAACCAACAAAGACAACTTGGACTTGCAAACACCAAACCAGATGCAAATTAATTCTTGAATTGCAAACACCAAAGACAAACAAACAGAATCCGACATACAAACCGAGAAAGATAGGCACTTTAGACATTCAAACCAACAAAGTCAATACTTGGACTTGCAAACACCAAACCAGACATGCAACAAAATTCAGACATGCAAACTATATATTATAGATAGACACTTTAGATATTAAATACATATACAAATTCCTGGACATACATATATATATATATATATATATATATATATATATATATAATATATATATATATATATATATATATATATATATATATATATATATATATATATATATATATATATATATATATATATATAATATATATATATATATATATATATATATATATATATATTATATATATATATATATATTATATATATATATATATATATATATAATTTATATATATATATATAATTATATTATATATATATATATAAATATATGATAAATATATATATATAATATCTATTTATATACATATGAAAATATATATATATATATATATATATATATATATATATATAAATATATATATATATATATATATATATATATATATATATATATATATATATATAAGGAGTATATATATATATATATATATATATAATATATATATATATATATATATATATATATCAGCCCATCATATATATGGGCCAGGGTTACGTAAGAGGATTTTTCCAAGGAGGAAGTTTTCACGGGGGAAGAGACATTGCTATGAGGGGGCACCAGATTTCTGAGCATTATTTAAAAAACAATCAGAAATTAAATAGTTTTTCAAAAGAAAAAACAAGTTTTTCAACTGAAAGTAAGGAGTAACATCAAAAATTAAAACGAACAGAAATTATTACCTATATGATTGAGTTCACCCTCTAGTCAATACCTCGCTCTTTACGCTTAAAGTTTTTTAGTCATTTCATAAGAGCTATTTATTTTAATTAATGGCCTTTGTGATTAAGGGGTAATTCTTAAAGAATTGGAACAAAATTCGAACTTTATCGTAAAGAGCGAGGGATTGACTGGGGGTGGACCCCCTAATATACGTAATAAAAATATACGAATATAGAAGTTCGTTACGTAAGTTAATTCGTAAGTTACGTATATTTATTACTAATAAAAACGTTCGTAAATAAATTAAACAACTTTCGAGAGAGCCATTTAACCAAAAAAAAGGAGAATTAATATACAAATTTTGTCTTAACTATTCATGTACAGTGAACCAAGATCAAAACCTGCTTTAATTCAAAAACGTTCAATAATCAAATAAAAAAAACAAGTTTTTTTTTTAGCTGAAAGTAAGAAGCGACATTAAAACTTAATACGAACAGAATTTATCTCGTAACTATCCGCCTTGCTCTTTACGCTAAAGTTTGACTCTTTCTCATAGCTCTATTTCTTAAAACAATAAAAAACTTTACCGTAAAGAGCAAGGCGTTGAGGAGGGGACATCCCCTTTCATATACGGAATAATTTCTGGTGGGTTTAAATTTTAATGTCGCTCCTTACATTCAGTTAAAACTTGCTTTTCTATTTAATATGGGTTATATCCATCTGTAGTTGGATAAACTAGAATAGCCTACTCAAAATTAGCCCTCGTTAAGCACCGCTTTTACTCAAAGTGTAGTCAGCTAATCTAAGTGTCCGCTTCACAAAATTAAATAAAAAATAAACAAGTTTTTTCAACTGAAAGCAAGGAGCAACATCAAAACTTAAAGCAAAAAGAAATTATTAAGTATATGAGGGGGGCTCCCCCTCCCCCCTCTCAATACCTCCCTCTTTACGCTAAAGATTTTAAAGAACTTTTAAAAGAGCTTATTATTCTAATCAAACGGCGTTTTTTATTCAGGAGTCATTCTTAAATAATTATAAACAGAAAGTCAAACTTTAGCGTAAAGAGCGAGGTATTGAGGGGGAGGGGTATTCCCCATATATATGTAATAATTTCAGTTCGTTTTAACTTTTAATGTTGCCCCTTACTTTCAGTTGAAAAAAAATATTTTTATTTAATCACGGTTAAGTATATTCTCAAGATGAACATTCTTAGTACGCAGGGCTTTTAAAAAATTGGATTCCTCGAAATCACTCTGAAAATTGAGATCAGCTAAAATTAACAATATATATTTCGTGTTTAAGTCTGTGCATTTTAAAACGTTAATCTTTGGAAAGATTATGAAGAAATACGTTTTCATTCTAGAAAATTCGGTCATAGTAATAGCACTATTTGTGCAATATAATCCACAGAATATAAACAAAAAAGTCATCATACATACTAAATTTTTATTGTAAAATTGAATAAACAAAACAAAAGAAAACGACACACGATAAATTTTGAGTCATTTGACTTTTTCCTAAAAGTGGCCTATTTTCACACTAAGGATCTTGATCACATCAAGGTTTAACCAAGGATCTTGAAGTATTTGTTTCACACTTGGTCTGTTACCTCTCGCCATCTGCAAACATCTGTTGACTAGTCTACGAGCCATTCGTGAAGCCTTCCTGTTTCGCAATCCCAAGTCTATCACACCTTTAGCTTTAAGAGAACTTCTCCCGTTATGAAAGGGTTCTTTGCCAATCAAGAGTGATCCCAATATAATACCTAGAGACCAATTAGTTACCGGTCCTGTCATATGTATCATTTGAAACAATTCACAGGAATCAACTTCTGGAGGCCAGTAACCAGGAGTGCCACAGATCATTTCATCTGCCTTCTCCAAAGATTCAGCTAATCCAAAGTCAATAACCAATATATTTTCATTTTCGTCAACAAGGATACTGTCCCCTTTTAGATCCCTATGTGTAATGCCGGCCATTTCCAATCTCAAGACTATAGATATTACTTGTTTAAAAAGATCGATAATTTTATTTTCGCTCAGCTGTTCATTTTTGTTGATAAATTCAGTCAATGTTATTGAGCTCTGATGATACTCTGTTGTAATCCAGCATTCCTCTCCGACAATATAATAATCCAGTAACTTCATACAACCATTAATATCTCTAACTTTGTTCAAAAAATATACTTCCTTTGGTAAAATTTTGCCAGAGTCCAATTGGATTTGGTTAGTTCGGTTTAAATTTATCTTTTTTACAGCTGCTCGTTTTCAATCACGGTTTCTTGTAGCTAAGAATACTTTCCCGGAAGCATCTTCTCCAAGCTCCGTAGTAGTTAGAGTATACTCCTTCAACAGCTTTTCTAAACCTGTCTCTAAAGCATTTTGCTGGAAACGCTGCTTTTTCTTTATCTTGTCGACCACTGCCCTTAAACAAGCACGATTAACTAGGCCACATAATGGCTTTCTTCTTAATGGCTGCATAACTAGGAACTGCTGGGTCAAAAGGCCCAAAACTGATACCAAACGGATCTTGCAAATAAAAACCATTAATATTATGTTGTATTTCATTATTAAATTCCACTTCGTATTTTGAAAAAATTCTTTGACGGGGAACATTTTTACAGTACATTTTTTCTTCATTGTCAAACTGTGTTTCTGAACCAGGAGCATTTTGTTGGAAATACACATAATCACTGCTACTAGCTCTATAACTTGCATCATCAGGCAGAACCGATATTTTGTACATCGCATTTTCGCACTGTCGACCATACTCCAAGTCCCATGGATTTACAAATTTCTGTTGATGAAGTATCATACTTTCAGAAACTACAATCTTAAAGGTTACACAAATATTGAGACAAACTGTTCACGCAAAGATAACTTTCATTACTGAGGTTATTGTGCTGTGAGCTTTCTTGTTTTATAGACCCATGACGTCACCAAACTTATTATTGGGATGGCGTCATGGAAAGGTGTTTTACACATTATTCCTTTGGTATTAGGCGACGTCATTCTGTTTGTGCAGTTGATGCAAGTAATTAATGTGATTTTTTGAAATGTGTCTCGAAGGGAATCCTTTCCCTGTGAAAGGAAGAGTGATTTCGAGGAATTCAATTTTTTAAAAGCATTGCGTACTGAGAACATTCATCTTGAGAATATACTTAGCCGTGATTAAATAAAAATATTTTTTTTTTTTCAACTGAAAGTAAGGGGAGACATTAAAGCTTCAAAACGAACAGAAATTATTACGTATATGAGGGGAATACCCCTCCTCCTTAATGCCTCGCTCTTTACGCTAAAGTTTGACTTTCTGTTATAATTATTTAAGAATGACTCCTGAATCCCAAACGCCGTTTAATTAGAATAATAAGCTCTTTTAAAAGTTCTAAAAAATCTTTAGCGTAAAGAGGGAGGTATTGAGAGGGGGACAACCCCCCTCATATACTTAATAGTTTCTTTTCGCTTTAAGTTTTAATGTTGCTCCTTGCTTTCAGTTGAAAAAAACTTTTTTTTTTATTTATTTAATTTCTGATCGTTTTTTAAATAATTCTGGGAAATCCGGCTCCCCCTTCATGGAGATTTCTATTCCTCACGAAAATTAACCATAGAAATATCCTAAAAATCACCCCCCCCCCTCCACCAGAAAACACTCCCGAAAAACGTCTGTATGCTTCCCAATAGCCAATACTATGTAAACAATGGGCAAAGTTCAAAGCTTGCAGCCCTTTCCCCAGGGACTGAGGGAGACAGGTCCTCCTCAGAGACATAGTTATCAGATTTTTCGACTATGTCGAACAAAATAGTTATCTCAAACTTCGATCGGGCGACTTTGGGGAAAAATGAGTGTGGAAAGGGGGCTAGCTTCCCCTCAATATTTTCGGTCACATAAAAAGGGCAATAGAACTTTTGATTTCCGATCAAATCAGCCCTCTCCCGATCTTCTAGGATCACTGGTTCAATACGATCACCCCTGGAAAAAAGTAAAAAAACACGCATCCGTGATCTATCTTCTGGCAAAAAAATACAAAATTCCGCATTTTTTGCACATAGGAGCTTGAAACCTCTACAGTAGGGTTCTCTGGTATGCTGGATCTGATGGTGTCATTTTCATTAAGATCAGTTGACCTTTTTTTGGGGGGGGAGGGGTCCCCCCTTTTTCAAAAATTGGGCAAATTTTCCCAGGCTCATAACTTTCGATGAGCAACATTAAATTTGATGAATTTTACATATTTTGAATAAGCATCAAAATTGATTCTTTTGATGTTTCTATTGTTATCAAGACTCTGTCTCTTAGAGTTTTGGTTACTATTGAGTCGCATCGCTCCTTACTTACAGTTCGTCACCACGAGCTGTTTGGTAATTTCTGTTCGTTTTAAGCTTTAATGCTGCTCCTTGTTTTTAGTTGAAAAAAATTGTTTTGTATTTAATTTCTGATCGTGTTTAAATAATATTGGGAAATCCGGCTATATCAATTGTATAATTATTAGATTTTTCGACTATGCTGAACAAAATGGTTATCTCAAAATTTTGATCGGGTTACTTTGGGGAGAATATGAACGCGGGAGGGGGGCTAGCTGCCATCCAATATTTTTGGTAGCTTAAAAAGGCCACTAGAATTTTTGATTTCCACTCAAATGAGCCCTCTCCCGATCTTCTGCGATCACTGGTTTGATATGAACAACCCTGGGAAAAAAGAAAAAAAAAAAAAATGAACACGCATCCGTGATCAATCTTCAGGCAAAAAAAAAATTACTAAATTCCACATTTTTGTACATATGAGCTTGAAACCACTGCAGCGCGGTTCTCCGGTATGCTGAATCCGATGGAATGATTTTCATTAAGATCACTTGATGTTTTGGGGGCGTTTCCCCTTTTTTTTCAGAAATTGGGGAATTTTTTTCGAGCTCGTAACTGTTGATGGGTACCATTAAATTTGATGAAGTTTACATATTTTGAATAACCATTAAAATTCGATTCTTTTGATGTATCTACTGTTATCAAGACTCTGTTTCTTAGAGTTTCGGTTACTATTGAGCTGTATCTCTCCTTACTTACAGTTTGTAACCACGAACTGTTTGACAAAGTTATAGGAAATGATATAGAAAAGAATGAAAAAGTTTGTGACACTTTGGAATTAAAGGCAGATTTATTTTACCAGAAAGAATTAGATACAGTAGTTAAAGAATTAAGAAATAATAAGGTCCCAGTTGCAGATAGACAGGCAATTGAGATTCTTTTTAATATAGTGGTTGTGAAGTTAGAAATAAATTACTGAAGATTATTAATATGGTTTTTGAAAAAGGGGAAGTGCCAAGCAATTTTAGAAAACTTTAATTCAGCCCGTCTATAAGAAAGATGATAAGATGATAAGTTTTAAAGGAAGAGCACTGTGCTTTTAGAAAGGTGAGAGGATCAATTTTTTTTTTTAGATTGATAATTGAGAAGTGCCTCAGTCATTCGAACCCTTTAGTCCTTAGCTTTGTAGATTATGAGCAAGTGTTTGATTCCGCCGATAGCAGAGCTATAGCGAAGGTCCTATCCTTGTATCGTATTAACTAAAAAAAAGATTTTTTTTTTTAACTGAAAGTAAGGAGCGACATTAAAACTTAAAACGAACAGAAATTATTCCGTATATGAAAAGGCCTGTCCCCTCCTCAACGCCTCGCTCTTTGCGCTAAAGTTTGACTCTGACACACGATTTTATGTAAAACAATAAAAAACTTTAGCGTAAAGAGCGAGGCGCTGAGGAGGGGACAACCCCTTTCATAAACGGAATAATTTCTGTTCGTTTTAAGTTTCAATATCACTCCTTACTTTCAGTTATGAACGTTTTGAATTAATGCAGCTTTGATTTTGGCTCACCGTACATGAATATTTAAAACGAAATTCGCATATTAATTTTCCATTTTTTGGCTAATTGGCTTTCTCGAAAAATTTTTCTGACGTAACTTACGAATTAACTTACGTAACGAATTTCTATATTCGTATGTTTTTTTACGTATATTAGGGAGTTCGCTCCCTAGTCAGTACCTCGCTCTTTGCGCTAAAGTTCGAATTTTGTTCAAATCACAAGCCCCTGAATCACAAAAGCCGGTTAATTCGAATAGATAGCTCTTTTGAAAGAACTAAAAAGTTTAGCGTAAAGAGCGAGGTATTGACTAGGGGCGAACCCTCTCATATACGTAATAATTTCTGTTAGTCTTAAGTTTTAATGTTGCTCCTTATTTTCAGTTGATAAAAAACTTGTTTTTTTTTATTTAATTTCTGATCGTTTTTTAAATAATGCTGGGAAATCTGACGCCCCCTTCATGGAAATATTCCTTCCCCCAAGGAAATATCCTCCATGGAAAGATCCTCCCCCGTCACCCCTACTCCAACCCCGACCCCCAACTAGAAAAAAATTCCTCCTGAAAACACCTGTATCCTGTATACTTCCCAATAACCAATACTAGGCTATATGTAAACAATGGGCAAAGTTTATAACTTGCAGCCCTTCCCCCGGAACTGTGGGGGATTAAGTCATCCTCAAAGACATATTAATTAGGTTTTCGACTATGCTGAACAAAATGGCTATCTCAAAATTTTGATTGGGTGACTTCGGGAAAAAATGAGCGTGGGAGGGAGCCAAGTTGCCCTCCAATTTTTGTGGTCACTTAAAAAGGCACTAGAACTTTTAATTTCCGTTCGAATGAGCCCTCTCACGATATTCTAGGACTACTGGATCGATACGATTACCCCTGGAAAAAAAAAACAAAAAAAAAAAAACAACAACAAACAAACAAATAAACACGTATCCGTGATCTTTCTTCTGGCAAAAAATGCGAAATTCCACATTTTGTAGATAGGAGCTTGAAATTTCTATAGTAGGGTTCTCTGATAATGTGATTTTCATTAGAGTTTTATGAATTTTAGGGGTTGTTTCTCCTTTTTTTCGAAAATAAGGCAAATTTTCTCAGGCACGTAACTTTTGATGGGCCAGGCTAACCTTGATGAAACTTATATACTTGAAACCAGCATACAAATCTGATTCTTCTGATGTATCTATTGGTATCAAAATTCCGTTTTATAGAGTTTCGGTTACTATTGAGCCGGGTCACTCCTTACTTACAGTTCGTTACCACGAACTGTTTGATAGGATCATGGGCGTCCATAAGTAGAGGCAGGGGTTCAAGCGACCCTTGCTGAATGACGCTGCCTTATATTTGTATAATTTAAAATACTTTTTCCACAAAACAAGTTTTTCAAAGAAAAGTGAAGAGCTCCATTAAGCCAAAAATGGGCAGAAACAAAGTCAAACAATCTTCCAAGCGTAAAACTACCACAAATCACAATCAACAAATAAAATAAACTCAAAACGAACAAAAATTAGAATAAATAGCCGAGTCAAACTCAAAACGAGCAAAAATTAACATTACTAGAGCCGACACCCCCATGCCTTCTCAAGACCAGAACATAATTTAGGCTTAACTGGAAAAAAATGACCGTGGATTGTCAGTTTAATATACCTATACTTATATTTATTCTTTAAAGTCTTCGTTATCATTTACTTTGGGAACCAACAATTCTTCTTATTTCCTGTTCTCATTCACGTTAAATCATCATATAAAAATTAAAAGGGGATTGGAGGAGGAGGGGGTAAATATTTCATTAGTTGGTAGACATTAAAATTAACATCATCATCATGGGCGTAGGCAGCATATTGTCTAGGGGGGGGGGGGGCAGTCGATAATGTGATGGAGGGGGAGATGAAGTTATGTCGGCATAGGCGTGCGTAGCTTCTTGCCTAGGGGAGGGGGCAGCTGCCCCCTACCCATTATTTATGTATTTCTATAATTGCCTTTATATATAAATGTAGAGGCAATGTGGCCTATGGAGTTATTAGCCTGAATGAAGGCATTTGTGAGGTCAAAAATATCATATGGATCGAAATATTGATTCTACTTCTGCAAGTAGTGAAGGTCTATGGGGGGCAGTTGCCCCCCCCCCTGCCTCCCCCTCCCTACGCCCATGTCCATAGCCTCTATTTCACAACTCCTTAATTAATATCTTAATGCTATCTCTACTTTTTTACATTCCTCTTGCTTCATATGATCTATCACTCAGATAATTCTTGTACAAGCCCCTACTCCTCTCTATTAAACATAAGACATTTTCTCTAATATTCCTAGCTGCGTTTCTAACTTTTTTCCCTAAGACACCATTAGCGACTTCACAAACTATTTTTTAAAAAATATTTCGTCCATCTTCTACATTGTCAAATTTTAAACTCGCCAGTTAAGTATTCAACTATTCCTAGAAAATTTATAAGTTTATTTCTGATACTCATCCTAGAGCCTGCCAACGTCATAGCATCCCGGATTGTACCCTTCCTAAATTTCAGCTTCAGATTAATCCTACCTACTTCTAGATGGTGATCGTTACTTTTAACATCAATAACAGTACTCCTCTATATATCCTAGTAGCTTGCATCGATCCTGTCAGTCTTTATTTTATAATAACATTATCAGTAAGGTCAGCTGTCTTCCCAACATATGGATGCCATGTTAACTTATGGGGCATTTTATGACCCAATGCTGTATTGGTTATAACTTGTTGCACCTACAAAAGTGTAATAGTCTGTAACCATTACTGTTTCATTTTCCTATACCTAATTTACCTAGGCCAGGATACCATCTATCCCTGTTTCTACCTACCTAGGCATTTAAATCTCCTAATAAAAATACCCCATTTCTACCTGTGACCCTGTCTATTTAATCCTGCAGTTGAAAGTAAAATTCATCTGATTCACTGCTATTTCCATTAGTGGGTTCTACAGAGATACATGCTACTATGACTGATACCCTTCATATTTTAGTCATAAAATGAGTCACTGGCATCCATTATCAATACCTTCCCAACCCAAACAAGACTCACCAACTTCCTTATTCATCATGAGCCATACTCCCTGCCTATGTACCCCATCCTTCCTGCCTGAGTAAATAAATTCTATATCCCCTAATCTCATGTCCTTACCACTGGGATATGAGTTTCTGAAAATCCTAATAAACCCAGCTCGAAGCGTTTGAATTAGTCAGTCAAGATGTTGATGCGTATTTTTAGAAGAATTGTTTAAGGATATTTTTTAGGCAACCATTTGACTGACCGTGTGTCAAACAACAAACATTACGAAAAATGGGTTCGATCCTTTTTTCTAGGGCTACAATGAAAAAGAGATGGCTTGTGGGCGTTTTTACCGATGAAGGATGACAGACTGCCAAGGATTGTGCTTTTTGGCCAAATATTTGGGACCAAATGAAAATCAAGTCGTCCCCGAATAGAGTTGGAAGAGGTCATGAGGAAGGATTTAATGGAAATTAGAACTCCATAGGAGGGGTTAAAGGTTGAAACTTTAAATAGACTATGATGGAGGAGGGGGTCACAGCTATGTTGGCCTGAAGCGACTTCGTGCTGCAGTGAGTAATCAGTAGTAGTAGCAGTTGGATGACAAGGATAACATAGTACGTCATCCATTTAATTTCCGGACAACTGTCCTTTTTTCTCAGGTAAAAATCTGTTTTCTATTGCTCTTCAAAATGTCCTTTTCTCTCATTTAAATTCGTGTAGCCTAAACCTGATTGAAAAATAATTTGGCTTCGCATTAATAAGTTCACAATTTCAGAGCGTGTGGTTACAGTTGGCCCATTCAATTCACCCTTCCCCTGATTCGTCTGTATCTCCTGATCCGCAAAAAAGAGGCGACTTAATCGTTTTCTTTTTGGTATTGGACTTCAGTTTATGATGAGTTGATAACACAATTAAGTTTGTGTTACAATCTGGTAATTAAAAGTTTTTTTTATGTATTGCTACTGCTTAATCCTTAACCCAATTTGGTTAGGGGAAGATAATGAAAGGTGAAGACATCACCTTTGTCGAAGACATTTCCGAAGGAGAGGGGAGTATCATTGCAGCGGATTTCTTTTGCCCGTGTCTGGCTAGCATTCAGAGGTAAGGGTGTTTTGGAGTACAAGGGACGGAGTTTTAGGCAACTTCTTAATATATGTCTAAGTGTGTTACCCACACTTACAATTCTTGGTAGATAGTGACTCGCCATATGTTCAGTAATAGTATTTAGAAAAAAGATTAAGCATGATCTTCCTTTAATTTGGTAGATCCAACAGGCCTATTTTTCACAAATAAAACAAATGCAAGACAACAAATTTTTAATTATGAATCAAAAATGTACAAAATACTTGTGCCAAGTCGAAACTAGGAAAATCACAAACATGCATTAAAGCTCACCTGACTAGACAAATATATTCATAGCATATACCACAGACAACAAGTATACAATACAGATGTTCTACCGGCTTATCCTGCATGTTAAAGAAAAGGAGTCAGGTATTAAGCGTCCCTTGGAGATATTCGTAATGATGCAGATATATTCTGAAAAGAGTATTCCCTTGCTTATCGAATGATCAATAAATCAACCAATTCAACCGAGTATATCAAATCGAATATTCAACCGATCAAGGTGTGTTTGTTAAAAGATATTTATTAAACAATCATAGATTTAGAATTCATAACGAACCCCAACAAAATACACGATAATTTATAGAGCTATATTTAATTCTCTGGCATTTTTTCGTTTTTGGAAAGATAGAACAATCTGAATAAGCTTGCTTTTCATAGATAATGATCATGAAAATATTTTTGGAAGAAACTGAAGATAGACAAGCACACAAACCATATTTATGGATTACCAAAATATTACTCAGTTGGGCATTTGTATTATATAACTTTGTCTATGGCATATGTGTACCAGTTTTATACGACGGGGATACGCCTATCTTTGCAACGACTCACATTATAAATTCTAAGAATCTCTACCAACATTTTTAAGAAGAAAACGTTCTACAGTCTCTTAAAAATACTTTCCCATCAAAGCTCAAAGGGAAATTTCATCTTCTTCCTTTTAAGAATTAGGTCAATTTTAACTAAACTAATTTGACTCATTAATCTGCCAAAAGATATTAAAAGTACACCCCGTGGCTACCAAAAGTAATAAATATTAATTTCATTGACCATTATAGTTTTCCTGCAATAAATTTTATTAAATTCTTGGGAAGGAATATTGAAAATCCCACCATAACCTGCAGCATGGAGAGGGAGGAAGAAGATCCAGGGTGCTGCGAGCCTGAAATAACAAATCATAGAGGTATAGACCCGTAGTGTTTGCATAAGCGTTCAGTGGCGGATCCAGGAGAGGGGCGAGGGGGAAAGGGCGCCCCCCTTACGTAGCCTAGAGTAGTGTAATTTACTTAACTTTTTCCTAACGCAAGTTTATCGTATCAACCTATTTTGCCCCCCCCCCCCTCCCCCTAAAAAAAATCCTGGATCCGCCCTTGTAAACGTTATGGTACATTAAAGGGTGTCTTGAAAGATAACGAGGACGATTTTGGAAGAATGAGTTTTTTGGTACAGCGGTCTCCACAATTTTCCAGGGAATAATTTCTTTATGGGCGAGGGGGCTCCCACCGAGTGTAATTTTCTTCCAATGAGGTTCTTTCTTTGACTTCTATCGTAAGAGCTTACAAAAACTTAGAATAAGAATAAATATGTCATTATGATGATACGGTATGATGACATATTTATCAACTAATGAAAGTTTTTCTGAATTATAAGGCGGAGTGATCGGAAAGGAGGGATTATAAAGGGGAGGGATTTTCGTAAAGGACAAGGGTTTGATAAGAAATGCAATTTAAATCCTAAATTCTCCTGCAGGTTTAGGGGATAAAATGGCCCCGTGTAAATCCCTGTAAAGCACTGCTTATTATAAAAACATCTAAGCAATTTCACTCATTCTAAACAATATTGTTTTTGTCATCACCTTGAGGATTATATTCATGGGCGTCTACACAGCCAAAAATAATAAGTGTATAGGTAGATTTTTCAATAAGAATTCATTCTAAGAAAAATATGTGTTTAGGACAAAGGCTCAAAACATTTATTGGAGGAATAAATTAGGCCCTTCGCCCCTCCAGCGCTAACCCCGCCTTGCTATCAACTTTAGTACAAAGGTAGGTATGTGGCACCTTGTTTGAACCGGCAACATACAGGGATTTTCAACAAATTTTATTCAGAAGTTTTCTCATTTTGCTTTTGGATAATTTTTTTAGAGTTAGGCCATGGAACATATGGGGATATAATCCAAACGACAACATAAAATACTTCCACACACAACAAAGTCAGGTGAAAGTACATAAACTACAACAGTACATACTAACACACAAAAGAACAGAAAACACTGAACTAACCTATGCTTCGCTCTTAGGCGCAAATACATTAAGCTTATTGAACTGAGCAAGTTTTCATTGATAAATCCGTTTCTGGAGAAAAAGAGGGAAGGGACGTTTTTGATCTCCAAGCCCCCCTCCCCCTGCTGCATGCCTTGGTAACAAAGTCAATACACTTCATTCTAAATAGAAATTCATGCGTTACTTAAAAATTATATAAAATTATCAATTAAATCATAGTTGAATCATTTAATTTTGTTGAATGATAGCAGATTCATTAAAATAATTATTATCATAAATAATTGACATCTATAATATTTACTTAGCCAAGTACTATCAAGGCAATACCCAGAGCAGGGGTTAGGGGGGTTTGACAACCCCCCTAACCCCGGGGAGGGGGTGAAACAATCCCCCCCCCTCCCGAAATCTTTGTCTGACTCTTAAAAACGTAACAAAAATGGATATAAACAAATTTTTTATGCGTTGTTCATGTTTTTTTTTTTTTTTTAATACTTATTATCATAAATAATTGAGATCTATAATATTTACTTAGCCAAGTACTATCAAGGCCGGACCCAGAGTAGGGGTTAGGGGGTTTTGACAACCCCCTAACCGTGGGGGGGGACATTTCGCCCCCCCCTCCCGAAATGTTTGTCTGACTCGTAAAAACGTGACAAAAATGGATATATAAACAATTTTGTATGCGTTTTTGATGTTTTTTGCGTAACCCCCCCCCCCCGAAATTTGTTTTGAATAAAACCTCCTCCGAAAAAAAATTCTGGGTACAGCCTTGAGTACTATAGATGACTTTATTAAAATTTATAAAAGTTTAATTTTTGGATGCATCTTTCACGCTTGGCAAATCGGAAAACACAAGAATGAAACTAATATTTAATTTTAAATTAACCCTATTAAAATAAGGCTTATTGTTATCCAATAATCAACGGTCATCTACAAAGTTTGGTTGTTTAAAGGCATCTATCATACTTTGCAAGTCAGTAAACACAAAAAATGCAGAGCAATGTTTTAATTTCCAATTCACCGCATTTAAATGTTTCAGAAGCCAAATTCGTTATTTGGAGAGGTGATAAATATGATAAATATGCAAAGACATGAAAGATAAATATGCAGATATTTCGGTCGAAACCTCCTCTCGCATCCTCAGTGTAGAAAAGTAAATAAGAGTAAAGTAGTGTAAAGTGAAAAGTAACGTAAACTAGAAGTAACTAAGAAACTAAAGAGTAAAAAATAGACGAATAAAACTCCCAAGGACAAAAACAACAAAACTAAAACACAAAAACTAAATGTTTTAATTAAATGTTTGTTTTCTTTTTATTTTGTCCTTTTGAGTTTTATCCGTAATCTTTTTGAAACTTTATTTACTTATTTAGATTTAGTTACTTTCTTAATTGACTATTCAACGAATTTGGAGATTACTGGACGTTTTGACATAATTAAGTCTTTAGTGCAAATAGCTCTAAAGTAGGGCTTCAATTGTTATAACAAACGCGTTCTAAAAGAGAATTATTATTAATAGCAATTACGTATTTATTACTCTTTATGTTCGAAAACTCTAGATAATAAAACAACTTGGGCAATTCTTTTAATTGTGTGCTGTAAAAACTAAATATAAATATCTTATTTTGAGTCATTTTTAGACAAAGGTAATATTAAATAATGAATTGTATTTGGCTTCTGAACCAGCCTTTGTGAAAGTTTTTAATTACTTTTGCTCTACCAATATCTCTGTTGAAGTATATTACTCTCATTCATACTTCTACAGAGAGGTACCCCACCACCTCTAGACTGGACCGAATTATACCTCTCCGGAAAGAATGCTGACCTGAAATGTACACTGTTCATGTCTTGACCCACCTTCTCTCCTTCTAAGAAAATTCATCTCCCCCCCCCCTTAACCAATATTAATTTTATAATCAAAGACATTATCAACAACACAAGCCTGATTTCAACGTTTCAATAATAGTGATTTCCCTCAAAAGTGATAGAATCACTTTGTGATTCCCTCAAAGTGATTTCCCTCAGAAGCAAGCTATATTCCAACATTTTTCTTTTTACACCCTGATTGATATACAAAATTATTGTTATAAGTACAGCTCTTTTACAAATCAAATACCCAAAAAAGAACCTGAGGTCTGGGGAAGAGCCAAAAAGAATGAGGCATCACAACTTTGTGATTTTAGAATTGATTCGACCCCTTTGTTTCTAAAAGCCCCCTCCGCCCTTAGGCTTAAAGTGATTGTGGACAGTATCAACAGTACAAGCATGATTTTAGCGTTTCAATAATCATGAATTTCCTCTAAGATGAAATAAAAGGGAGCTATATTCCTATGTTTGTTTAGAGTCTGGGTGAATTTGACATATAAAAAAAATATTACTAAAAATACAGCTCCTTTCAGTGGCGATCCAGGGAGGGAGGCAAGGGGGGCGCGCGCCCTCCACTAACGTAGTCTGAAGTAGTGTAATTTACTTAATTAACGCAAGTTTGCGTTAATTAAACTTGCTCCTAACGCAAGTTTATCGGATCAACCTATTTTGCGCCCCCCCCCCCCCCAAAAAAAAAATCCTGGATCCACCCTGGCTCCTTTATAGATCAACTAAGTGATAGAGAGTTAAAAAGAGTGAAGCATCGCAACCTTGTGATTTTAGAGTTCGCTAGCCCTCTCTGTTTCTACACCCCCCCCCCTCTGTCCTTAAGTAATTTTGATTATAAAAGTGTCAAATAAACACATCTACTAGTAAACGAATAAAATGAGTTTGGCACTTAGCGAAGATAGTTATAAAATATAATTGAATAACAAATTAATCAATGCATTTGAAAAAAGTACTTCAGATTTACATAGAAAAAAGAGCATAGCATCCCAAAGCACTGGTTGAAGAACACTAAAGGCAAAAAAATATAGCATAAAACATTGGATGTATATAAAATTTTAAACAAAGGGATACGAATTTTTCTACAATTGTTTGCTATACAGAAAAAAGGACCATTATTTGCTAAAAAAAAAAAATAATTAAAATAAATCAACAGAGCGGGGCTAAAAAAAAAAAGAAAAAAAAAAAAAAAAAAAAAAAAAAAAAAAAAAAAAAAAAAAAAAAAAAAGCCTGAGGCTAAGTTTTTAAGTAGTTATTAAGTAGAATTTCTGCATGATAAAAAAAGTGAAAAGACTTAAGTTTTAATTTTCTTTTACATCTTTTAGTGGTTTTTGTTACATTTTTTTAGAATAATGACAAAAAGATTCAGATACAAAGAAAGAATATGACTACTGAACAATATTGGGACAACTAGGGGGGACAATATTGGGACAATATTGCGAAATAGTCTAAGTTTTAAGTGGAAATGAAGTAGGAGCAGAAATAAAAAAAGATGAGCAGAAATGAAGAAGCAGGAAAGTCACCAGAACAAATTAGAAGGAAAGCTGGAATAAGGTAAAAATCCTCCTTTCAAGGGGTTTTAAAAAAGATTTGAAAATCGACAGGACTAAAAATAACAATATCAAGACAGCCCGTGAATTATGAATATAAACATACGTTTTGATTAATTAAAAGTAAATTAAAAGTTTTTAAGTAGAAATTTATATATGACGACACAGTAAAAATACCCAGATTTTCATTATTATTTCTTTTCTTTTTTGCATATTTTGTTTTTTTTTTTTGTTAAATTTTTCAAATAATGACAAAAACTTGCAGAAAAGAGGTGCAATCAAAATAATGATTTGGGAAAAAAAGTGAATCAGCCCAAGTTTTTAAGTAGAAGTAAAGAAAAAACTTTTATATGTCAACAAAGAGGCAACACAGGGAAAGTCAACATATCAAATTAAAAAGAAACCTTGACAAAGATAAAGCCTCTCAAGGATTCATTTCAATGGAACAAAAATCAACAAGATAGGTAAAAATAATTCTATTTTTTTGGTACTGTCATTTCTAATAATGATTTTTAATGATATTGTCATTAAAAATAATGACTAGCTATGAATTAGCCTAAGTTTCCAAGTATAAATTAAGTATTATTATCATATATTAAGTAGGTGTATGTATTAAGTATTACTATATGAGAACTAAGCGATAAAGTGGAGATTCGAACTCTTTTTCATATTTTAGGAAGAATAGTAAAAATTGGCAATAAAATGAGGCTAAAGGATTATTGATTTCAAATAATGACCTCACAGACAACATAAATAGAAGGTAATAGAGGTGATAAAAGTAAAGAGGATATAAGAACAATGTGTGTACGGGTCTAAGCTTTGAAGTAGAAATTAAATGCAGCATAAACTTTCCAACAGCAGACAAAGATGAGATGAATTCTCGCATCGTTAATAGCAAAATGTACTAAAAACAAAAACAAAATAGAATCAGTTGCTGACATGGGATTTAGCTTAAGTTTTTACATAGAAATAATTAGAAGCTTTTATGTAACAATAAAAACACAGGAAACGAAATATGCTAAAGAACCACTAGAATAAAACAACACCCTTAAGATGACACAGAGCAAAACTGACCAATTAGGATTATTTTTCGAATATAAAGAGTACAGAATAATATACATAATCTAATTACAAAATTAAAGCTCGGCACCTAAATATACAAAATAAGATTGAAGACTATCAAAAAAGAGTGAGAATGATCGACAGAGAATGAACGAAGAAGAGAGAGAGAGAGAGAGAGAGAGAGAGAGAGAGAGAGAGAGAGAGAGAGAGAGAGAGAGAGAGAGAGAGAGAGAGAGAGAGAGAGGAGAGAGAGAGAGAGAGAGAGAGAGGCTGAGATAAAAAACATGGAAACAGAAAAGAGTGCTGCAGAAAAAGCTTGTGGCTTCAAGCAAATAAGGGTTAAGTTTTGATTTTGAAAAGAAGTATTATCTTAATCAGACCACAAATGGCATAGTTAACCGATCAAGCTTCAGTCTAAGTAAAAAAAAATTTCAGTAAAATCTGAACCCAAAACAGTTAGGATAAAAATTTTTTTTTTTTATCAAAAATCGCTTTTATCCTACTTATAAAGTTAAAAAGACATCTTTCATCGGGTTAAAAGCTAATATCCTTTCAACCCGAAGTACGGTAACTGAGCTCGTTGATGGGAAAGAAATGACTTATCTATTTTTACTTAATCTATGGAAATAAATAATTAGAAGAGATACAGCAGACAAAATGAAAAAATTCTACAGGAACAGAAATTTATGACTGGACTTGGCCGTAGGAACCAGGAGGAGGTCGATATTTGTGCGGAAATGTCACTAGTTGTAGCCATGAAAAAGCAAACTTTCGAACGTCTATATTTTTGGCACAATTTTCAATTCTGACTCCTTCACTGTAAAAAAGAAAATGTGATTAAAGAGAAAAACAGAAACTGATAAAACAATTTACATAAAAGGTAAAAACCAAAAAAATAGCTCAAATTTTTGGCATCTGTGAAAATTCGGAAGAAATATTCACAGCTACATTTAGAGAAAAGTGACATTACACCTCGCTGAAGTCAAAGTGATACAAGAATGATAACTTATGTAGCTGGAGAGCTCTAGGTAGCGCTATATTTTAGCGTATACTAAATGAGATAGAAACCATGGACAATATTAGAGAGAAATATAATACTTTATGGCGAGCATGTATCACAATGATTCACAAGCAAGTAGTAGATCGGGGGTGGGGGGTGGAGAGAAGTTAATTTTGTGCAAATACTTATGATAGGTCACCGAAAATTGTGCTTTTTGGAATTCCATCTGATGTCAAAGCAAAAGCAGGAATTCCTCGACTGGAGTGTGGAGAGGTGACAAAAAATCATCTAAAAGAAATTGGAACTTTATGAGAGGGAGTAAAGGGCGAACATCTGAACAGATTGAGGAAGGGGTGCGTATAGATGTTTTCAGCCTTAAGTGCTGGGGTGAGCGCTGTGCAGCACTGCAACACTGCAGTACAATGCTTGGTGCTGCGATGAGTTGTCAGCAGAACTCATAGTTTTAATTTAATTTATATGAAACTGCCGAGCAAAAAAAAGTTCAAAATTCTAGTCTAACTTGCATCTAAATTTCCTCAGTATTTTCTTCCTTCCAAATACTTCGGCTGAAATTCATAGAATATAAACCGAATCGTCAAAACTTTCAATTCGAGCAATCAATTTGAAACAAAATACACTTATAAAACATTTCATTTTTTTTTTTTCTTTTTTTTAGATGTTATTGAAAAAAGAATGATGCTTAAACGTTCAGGAAAAAGCAAGTTTTTTTTTCAATTTTGTTCTCCCCCAAGGGAGAGGGGGGAGGGATGCATCTGTACGTTGAAACCCTTATTTATTTCAGTTTAGGTTCATCTTAATGGGATTTATTTGTGATTAAGACATTAGCGATATTTCAGGCTTGTTTAGGACATTGTTATGATATTGTCGTAGCGCAGTGGTTTGGCAGTACGTGACCTGGGATTCGGTCCGAACTATCGAAAGGTTGTGTGACAGGTCTGCTCCCTGTCCCTATACATATATATATATATATATATATATATATATATATATATATATAATATATATATATATATATATATATATATATATATATATATATATATATATATATATATATATATATATATATATATATATATATATAATATATAAATATATATATATATATATATATATATATATATATATATATATATATATATATAAACCTTTCTCGATGTCCCATATGCCATCAATGGGTCTGAAGAATCTTTAACCTGATTCTTATCCTTTTTATTATTGTTTATTTGCTATTTATTGCATTATTTGTTATTTCTAATATTGTTATTTCAATATATATAAGTGAATCAACGTGACATTATTCTACGGACCATGTCTTGTGCATTTATTAATTTCGTATGCCTTTAGAACTTTGTGTCATAAATGTCTATTTCAAAATTTCCCTCACAAGCAACATTGGGCCGTAGGGGCACCCAGAAGCACCAAATTCACAAAAGGAGGAACTAATTACGGTCCAATCAGCGTTGGTACTAAAAAAAAGCACAATATTTTAAATTATGAATGGTCAAATCCCTCACTATTTTCGAAATATGAAGA
This sequence comes from Artemia sinica, assembly GCA_027921565.1. Classification (NCBI taxonomy): domain Eukaryota; kingdom Metazoa; phylum Arthropoda; class Branchiopoda; order Anostraca; family Artemiidae; genus Artemia; species Artemia sinica. The sequence goes on from CM051270.1 coordinate 47,770,261, forward strand.
CAAAAAAAAAGATGGAACAGATCGCTCTCTACTCAGTCAACGCTATTACGTTATTACGAAACAAGGACGTATAAAATATTATATAAAGAATATTATAAAATATTATAAAATATTATAATATATAATCCAATCAACGCGATATTATAAAAATATAATCCAATTTTTTGGAAAATAATATATATTATAAAATATAACGGATATTATAAAATATAATCCAATTTATGCTATTACAAAATAAGGATGTAAACTCGCAATTTCTCCATTTTTAAAATTATGTTTGAACAATGCTGCCGGATTGATTAATTCCCTGCCAACATAGCCTATTATCAGGTAATTTGCAAGTTAACTTCCGAAAAATGATTGGGGCTGCGTAGACATAGGTAAAAACCAATTTTTTAAAGCTTATATTTATGCCTTCAAGACATGGCAAGGTCATTTTGATAATGGCCTCATTTCTAAGTGTTTTTCTAATTGTTCAAAAAAAGCTTCATTTTCTAAGTGTTTCTAAAAGAGGACGTTTCAAAAAAATATAGTCACTTGTGATTTTGAGAATCAAATGAAATGCTAGAAAACGGAATGGACCAATAGATCCAGCATACTCAGTTTGGGTGGGGGTGGAGGTATTACATGATGGTTTTTGAACCACTGTTACCAAAATATGTATGGCAAAAAAAAACTTACGGACGCATAATTTATTTTTTTCTGAATTAGTAGATTTACCGATCGAAGTAACAAATTTTCAAGCAATCAGGATTTGAATATAATTGTTTTAAATAAATGATACTTTCCTGAGTACTTTATCAATTAGTTCTAACTAGAGGGGGTAATAATATCGAAATATAAATGTTTTGAAGAGGATTTAAAGTTTTCTTTTTTAGTTTAGGGTATTTAAATCTTACTTCTTAAATTTTAGAAAACCCCCAAAATTCTACACTTACACGAGAACTTTCTATTTTCTCATTACATACTATAGAGGGGTACATCATGAGATAGCTGTGACTAATCCACAAGCTCCATCTATTTAGCGTTGGTAGATATTTAGTCAAAGAGGCTAGTGATATAGTTTTAGTTAAAGTGGAACATTTGGATAGTAATGTTATCGGCAGCTTAGTTTATTTATACAAGATCCTTTATTATCTGTATTCTCAATATTAAAATTGGTTACTTGTCAGGTGTTTATTATTGTTTTGATGAAGCATTTCGTACTGATGAGCAGTAAGTAAAGAGCGACCCATGCCAGTTGAACCCGAATCTCTAAAAAAAATAATTTATTAACAGTGTATAGATGAACAAAATTTCCATTTCATATTGTTTACAAAACAGATTCATTATCATGATTTTTGTCATGTTCAGATTTACCATTTAAGATTAATTCTAATCTACTACATTTTAAATTTTACAAATTTTACTACTAAAATTACTACTAAATGTTACTACAAAATTACACTACTACATTTAAAGTTTCCCATTTAAGATGTAATTCTTTTAAACTAGTCCTTGCATTTCATTCTAGATTTTATTTAATTTCATCTTTATATGTAAAAAGAAAAAAAGATGAAAGAAAAAGAAAAAAAAACATAAAAAGCGAAAAAAAAAAGGTTAAGAAAAAAGAAGAAGACGTAAAAAATGATCTATACCTCCGCATAGTATCCAAAGCTTTTTGATATTCTAGGTCTGATAGATCTAACTCTTTCGTTAATAAATTACACTGCTGAAGTGTCACAGCCATTCCAGTTCTGTCTTTGGCACTTTTACAACTTGTAATTTGCAAGCCTGAAAAAGGAAGGAGAAGAATGAATAAAATCCTAGAAAAGTGTTCTAATGCTAAAAATATGAAGTTACTTGGCCAAAAATACTTACTTTTTAAACCTACAGCCCCCCCCCCCAGAAAAAAGATTTGTAATTTGAAAGTTTCTATCCCCTCCCCTTCTGAAAAAACAGTTACCTAAAACAAATCAAAATAATGAAGCGTTGTTGCCATTCTAGATGTATCGTTTATCAAGTTATAGTTTGCAAAACTGAAAAAAAAGAAAAACGAAGCCCAAGGAAAAGTATGTGATATGTGATATTCGAAATATATATATATACATATATATATATATATATATATATATATATATATATATATATATATATATATATATATATATATATATATATATATATATATATATATATATATATATATATATATATATATATATATATATATATATATATATATATATATATATATATATATCGAATATATATATATATATGCTGTTTTTGGCGAAAAATATTTGTTTTCTAACCTTATCATAGAGCCCCTTCCCAAACCATCTGGAAAATTGTCTACAGTCTTGCTGCAAGTCATGGTATCTTGTTACTTGATACAAGAACGTCGGACAAGATTTACCTAAAGCTTACCTCCCCTAGCAGAAAAATAAGTTCCCTGCACTTCACATAAAGAAAGAAAAACGAGAAAAAATGGGGTTTTTATAGGCCAAATGAAAACCCAATTTTTGCTCGTTTTTTTTTTCTTTATGTGATGTCAGGCCAATGTGGTTTAAGAAATTATCTTCCTTGCACTTGTAAAGCTAAAAAAATTATACTAATCAAACAATGAAATTTTATAACTAGTAAAATAAAAAGTGTTACAAAGCTAAAAAATTACTAAAATAAAGCTTAAAAAAAGCTTGAAAAAACTGAAGTGCTTAAATGTTGCAGTCATTCCAGTTCTATCTAAGGCGCTTTTACAATTTGTAATTTGCGCATCTGAAAATATGTACAAAAGAAAAAATTGGTAAAAAAAGAAAGAATCATAGAAGAACAGATGTTGGAGCCATTCCTGTTTTTCTTTGACATTTTCACAACTAATTTCCACGTCTGGCAGTAAAGAAGAAAACTAGAAAAATCTTGGATAATTCTAGAATAATTGAAAATAAGATGACTTTTTTCTGGAAAAAAAAAAAAAAAAACAAACAAACAGAGAAAAAAAACACAACAACAGCTTTTCAAACCTTAGAGCTACCAAGAAGCTGCCTGTATAAATTCTTCATGAAAGATTGCAAACCTACTAGTGTCAATCCATATATTTGTCACCAGGGACGTTTCCAGGATTTTCGTTCTAGGTGAGAGGGGCTTCGGAGGGATGAGGGGAATTTTTGTTTGGGGGAGGGTTTTGAAAAAAAACTTACAAAACACCACAAATATTTGTTTACATGCATTTTTGCTACTTCTTTTGTACGATTCGGGTAACTTTTTATTTTATTATTTTTTATTTTTTTATTATTATTTTTCTGGGAGGGGGATGAGGACCTCTCCCCCCCCAATTAAAAATATTATTGACCGATTTGTCGTTCTTGTGATCAGTAAAAAAAGCTGTGAAAAACAAATCTAAATTTTATAATATAACATTTAAATAATAAAATTTTAATAAAATAATAAATTCATAAATAATGGTATAATAATAGTATAATGATATAACAAAATAATGGTATAAAAAAATAGTATAACAAACTTCAAAAATAAATTATATGTAAAAAAAAGAAACTACCTAGAAGCTGCCTGCAGAGATTCTCCATAATTTCCAAGATTTTCACATTTCGACTCTTCTGCAAGAAACATTCCTCTCGAAGCTCTTTCATTATGCCTGCAATCGTGCAACGTTGTTTTTCTACAAAAATGACGAATAAGACAACAAAAACACGAAACCGAATAAGAAATTTAAAATTACACAATGGTACAGAATCCCAAAATAGACCTAGAATCCGGCATCCATAATTTAGTAATTTAGAATAGAGTCCTAGAATTTACTTGGCACAGAACTTAAGAATTAGGTTATTCTACAAAAAAAGAAAGGAAGAAAAAAAAGGCAAAAAACATATAAAAACAAAATGACAATTAAAACTTAAAATAGTAAGGAATCCCAGAACAGTGTCCTAGAATTTATCTTATAGAGAATTCTAAAATTAGATTATTTTAAAAAAGAAACAAATTAGGACAAAAAAAAAAAAAAAAAAACAGAACTCATTAATAGAGTATTAGAATTTAGATTATTCATGTTCACATTATAGGAGCATATAGCTGTGTTAACTAGAATAGCTGGTAGACAGTACAAGCACTTAAAAGTAGATAAATAATTTCTGAGACCACACTGGCTAAATATGACAAAACGAGAAACATTTAGGACAAATAAAATAAAAGAAAATAGAGCATGTAAAAAAAGAGAAAAGAAAACAAATATTTCGGCTGACACCTCCATTCACCCGTCCTCAGTGCAGAAATAGGAATAAAAATATGCAAAAGTCCCCAGGACAATGCAAACAGATACAGAAAATTTTAAAAAGGGAAAAACTGAACAGAAGAGGTCTTTTCCCAAGCAGTGGTGATGGGGCAACTCTTCTTCCTGCAATGAGAACGGCTGAGTGGACTTCTCGACCAAATATTTACATTTTGTTTTTCCTTTTTTTTCACTGGCTATAATTTACCTTGTTTTTTTCGTTGCCCTAAGTTTCTAGTTTTTGTAATAACGTGAATAAATATACCTATTAAACCCTTGTTGAAATAGAAATTTTGGTTTTTAGTTAAATAGAGTTATCTTCAAGGAACAGTCTAACATACCAATATTGGATTAATTCCAAGTTACCTCCACAGAAGGAGCTTCCCTAGGCCATTCGGCACGTCCCTAGACGGCAATTAGGGGAATAAACTAGAGATATGCTGGATACATCCGTAGAGAAGGAGTCACGGGGCAAGAGTGACCCAGTCCCAGGGGACGAAAAAACTGAAACTGGGGCAGACTTGCCCAGGGGTCACAAACACAGGCGAAAAAAGGAAGAAGCTCACTTGAATGTACATTTTACAGGGCTGACCAGCATGTACACACGTCCCATCGGTTACAAACCTTCTCCCATATCTGAGTAAAATTGCATTGTGCAGCATAACCTCAACAAAAAAGAATTTCTATAAGAGGACATCTGTGGAAGACCCAAAAGCAAAGAAAACGACCTCTGCAAGGAGGTGAAGAGGTGTGGCTTGCCGCCACCATCTATTCAGCCAAAAAACACCTCTCTTGAAATCTATAAAAAGGTCTCAGTTTAGTTCAAAGTTTTGAAAAAAAAACCTCGCCGGGCTGACCAACGGACAACCTAGTTTGCACAACTATGACGGTAAAAATGATATGATTTTACTCAACAAAAGGTCAAGAGCAATCGGAAACCCTAGATCGATGAAAGAGGGGAAAATTCACACGGTTGTTACATCCCAACAAAAGGAAGCCTACACTTTGATTGGCTAAATACCACCACACTTACCAAACCTAGAAGACTGGATCTCAGTAGAACAGCTACAGAGATACAGATTCAATGTCTTGATCTATCAGAGACTCACTTCCCCATAACAAGTGAAAAGAAACTCGATGTAGGCTCCCTCTTTATTTCCGGCTTTAAAGACAGAGTTCATAATCAAGGAGTAGGATTTCAAGGTGCACATCATCGAGACGGTGAATGACGTCCTTGTAAAAAAAAAATTAAACACCAACGAAAAGCCGTTAATTACAGATGAGATCGTGAGACTATGTGAGGATAAGCGAATTCTCTGCAGCAGGTCCAAGCACAACAGCTGAGATACCTACAAGTTCTCCAAGAGAAGAGTGGAGCAAGAGATTAGAAAGGCGATGAACAACCGCCTTCTTCTTGTTTGAATTATTATGGAGATACTTCTTATAATCTCATCACTGTAATCGAATTCAGGGCCCAGCGGTAAGCTGCTATAACTGAGATTGAACTCGGAGTCCCTTATTACTATGCAGAGATAAACCCCAGTGCGACACCACATGACTTGTGTACGCCTGTGTACTACCTGCGGAAAAAAAACGGGATGAATGCGCATTATTATTGAAGATAGTGAATAGCACAGCAATTTTCAAAACGATACAGGAGTTTTAGTCACACACAAAGAACTACAGATACCAGTGATCCTGGACACTGAGGGGAAATTGATTAGCAATTCAAAGAATTAACTCGAAAGATAGACAGAGCACCTCAAGGACAAATTAACCCCTCGCCGTAGCTGCGGACCCAGAAATACAGAAACGGTTCTCCACACCAGACAAAGAACTCAAACTAGCCTCCCCCCCCAATCCAAGTCAGAAACTATATCAGCAATCAGGTCACTCAAGCACGGGAAAACCCCAAGGTCCAGATGCAGTTCCCGCTAAATTCTCCAACATCGGATCAGATGATGTAGCTGAACAATAACATACTACTGCGTCTAACGTGCAAAAAACCAGTCATATAGCCCGTCAATGGTCCTAGGCTACCCTTGTTCCAATTCGAAATGCGGGATAAAAAAAAAGAATGCAGAAACTGTCGTTCAATTATCCTCATGAGCCACCAGTCACGTGCTCTAACAAATGTTTTTACTCCGACACATACTAACAATTACTGCTTTTACCATTGCAGAATATCAGGCCAGCTTTAATCCTGGTAGATCAACAATCGACCAAATATTAATCTTCCGACGGCTCAGGGAACGATACACCGAATTCAACCAAGATATTTACCACCTATTTGTCGATTTCCGACAGACATTTCAGCAGGTGTAGCGAAAAGGAGTCTGGTATATCCTCTTTCACTAAGGAATACCAGATGAAACAGTCAAAATTATCAAGGGTCTGCGTAACCAATTTCAAGGCCCCATATTAACCGCTTGGATGTCAGAAAAGTTTTGTTCGGTGTACTTATTGTGTATCCAACGACAGTTTAGCACCCCCAAGAACCTTCTTTAGTGTTGTGGGTATGGAGTCAAAACAATATTTTGGAGGAAGAGCCATTTGTCAGAGAACTTGACAACACTGTCAATACTGCTTGACAACACTGACAAGCGGTAAATAAACTTGGAAGCAGTACACATTACCAAGACAGTATTATTAATTATTAAAGATGATCAGAAAGACTAGGAGACCCAACTTAGTACCCAGGAAGGCTACATATAATTAATACCCAGGGGAGGGAAGATATAATTGCATATCAGATTTATCCTCATAACGAGGTTTAGGATAAACCTGAATTGCACATCAGGTTTACCCTAGAAATAATACCCAGGGAGGGAAGATATAATTGCATATCAGGATTATCCTCATAAAGAAGCAGAGCATGGTTCTTGTCCAAAACTAAGAGAAAAACATACGCATAGCATTTAGGACAGCTTAGCCTATATCAAAGAAAGTTTAGCATCCCAAAGATCACTCTTTACCTAGATGGGTATGAACTCCATATCATCATCAAGAGGAACATTTATTGGAGGAACGTTCACTCTTCAGTCACTTGAAAAGTAGTACTAATTTGAACTAAAGGACTACTGAAGACGATCAGAAAGAGAAAGAATAGAGGACCCAAAACAAACAGAAATTAAAATAGGTCAAACTCAAAACGAGCAGAAATTAATCTGAACACTATGTTTTCTAAAACCCAAAATGTAATTTGTACTTTACTGAAAAAAATCAGATGAATTTACTGAAAAAAATGTGCATTGTCAGTTTAATATACAAATGTGATATTTATTCCTTAAAATTTTGATTTCTTAAAGTTATAAAAGTGAAACATTTAAAATAATTTTTTTCACTAAAGTACAAATTATATTCTGGCTTTTAGAAAGCATAGGGTTAGAAACCTACTCAGATTAATTTCTGTTCGTTTTGAGTTTTACTTATTTTAATTTTTTTGTTGGGTTTTATATTTATTTACTGATACTGATTTGTGGTAGTTGTATGCTTGATAGATAATTTCATTCTATTTTTCTTCATTTTTGGTTAAATGAAGTTCTTTACTTTTTTTTGAAAAACTTATTTTGTCCAAAACGTTCTTTTGATTAATTTCTGTTCGTTTTATATTGACATAGTCTTTTTCAGAGAGAAAGACTGAGCCTCTTCTGAAGTTAAACAACCATACCTTCCACAAAACCTTAAATACCCCCCAGGCATAACTTACAACCCTTGCCCTAATGTCTGGCGTTTGGTTTCGACCCCAAAAGTCGTGTTATATGATATTTAGACTATTTTCAATAGAATGGCTATCTCAAAATTTCAATTTCGGGACAATACGATGTGTGTGTAGGAGGGAAGGGGTTGCTGCCCTCTGAATTACTTTGAATCTTAAAAAGAGCACTAGAGCGTCTGATTACCAATCCAATGAGCCCCCTCCGAAGTTTGTATGACCACACTTTCTATAAAAACCCTATATGTCCCCAGGGCATAACTTACAACCCTTTCCCTGAGGGCTGGAGGGATTTGTTATCCTCAAAGACATAATTTCCGCACCTTTCCAATAGGCTGAACAAAATGGCTATATCAAAATTTTGATTGGAAGTGTTTGGAGAAATGATAAACGTGGGGGAGGGGGGCATTTGCCCTCTCATCACTTTTCGACTAATAAAAAGACACTAGTTCTCTCAATTTCCAATCGATTGAGCCCTTTTTGAAGCTTTCACAACGAAAATTTCTATAAAAACCTTATATACCCCAAGGGCATAACTTACGACCCTTGTCCTGAGGACTATGGGGGGAGGGTTGTCAAGCTCAAATACATAATTTCTAGAACTTTCAACTACGTTGAACAAAATGGCCATATCAAAAATGTTGGGCGCTTGCAGGAGGGGCAATTTTCCAAATGGCCATATGGGAAATGATGGGCGTGCAGGAGGGGCAATTTTCCCTCCGATTACTTTTGACTATTAAAAAGGGCAATAGTCCTCTCAATTTCCAATCGAAAGAGCCCTTTTTGAAGTTTTTTACGACAACACTTTCTATAAAAATATTATATGCCCCCAGGGTATAACTTTTAACCTTAGCCCTGAGGGCTGTGAGGGGTTTTCATACTCAAAAACATAATTTCCGGATCCTTCAACTACGTTCAACAGAATGGCTATATCAAATGTTGATCGGAAGTGTTTGGAGAAATGATGGGCGTGGGGGGGGGGCATTCACCCTCCAATCACTATTGACTATTTAAAAGGGGACTAGCCCTCTCAATTCCCAATTGAATGAGTCCTTTTTGAAGTTTCTACGGCAACGCTGGCAGAGACCTAATTTCCAGAACTTTAAACTACGTTAAACAAAAATGTCTATCTCAAAATTTTGATTGGATGTGTTTGGGGAAATGGTGGGCGAGAGAGGGGCATTAGTTGCCCTTCAACCATTTACGAGTTTCCTAATGATTTATGGTGGATTTATAGCCCATAGCCAATAGCCGTCTAGCGCAAAGCATGCTTTTCTAGCCCATAGCCCTTCTTTATCATTAGGATTAAGGATGTGATTTACGAGTTTCTTTACGACTTATGGTGGATACATAGCCCATAGCCAATATCCGTCTAGCCCATAGCCCATTTTCTAGCCCAAACCCCTTCTCTATCTTTAGGATTACGGCTGGGATTTACGCGTTTCGTTTACGATAAATGGTGGATTTATAAAAGAGTATGTAAATACAAACCCTTGTTACTTTCCAAATTAAGCTTCAAAAATTTCTTGCAGTAATCATGTATTCTCACAAAAGAATCGTTGTTTAATTTCTTCTCCAAATCGTCTTCTCCCAACTTCTCAGCAATTGGCACAAATTCATTGAAACCAACATTGAACAATACTGGGCGTAATATTGAAGGACAATTGCTGACTTTGGCTTATACAATCAGCAGGCAAAGCAGAAAAAATGGCTTCAGGAACAGGTAACACAACCTGAAATAGGTGCATTTTTATGTCTGATTATACTCATAGATCCACGCAGTTCATTTCCTTAGGAGGGAGGGAGGAAGGTTATAAAGCGAAATTTCCCAGGAATAGAAGATCACAAAAGAAAGAATAGACCTTAGAACACCCCCCCCCCCTCCCCTCATATATACAAGACTGCTTTAAATAATGACTTCACTAAAAAATAAGGATAAATATACTTTAATGGTATTGCTGGCGCATAGGGCGTCGACTCAACCCTCTATAAGCACTTGTTTTGCAGGTGCTAAACTCCCTCATAGCCACACAAGACTATTATTGTATATTTATGTTGTTTTAACCATCGTTCAATTTTTTCATATTTTGGTTTCCATACTTTTCCGCATCAATACACAATACCAATGACCTTGGATCTAAGACCGTAGGATCATAAGTTCCTCAAGAGGCACCCAGAGTGCCAAGGGGGAACCACCAGTCATCTATCAAGTTTGCAGCTGCAATAATGTCCTTCCATTCTGGTTCAATGAAAATGATGCAAGCGGGCTTGAAAACCCACAGTGGGTTAATCAACAATTAAATTTTACTTATATTCCTTTTCATTAACTTTCAGCAAACTTGAAAGATTAAACTAAAAATATTAGAAAGGACATTTTAAAAGAGACAGACGTAAGAGAGAGAGAGAGAGAGAGAGAGAGAGAGAGAGAGAGAGAGAGAGAGAGAGAGAGAGAGAGAGAGAGAGAGAGAGAGAGAGAGAGAGGAGAGAGAGAGGAGAGAGAGAGAGAGAGAGAGAGATAGAGAGAGAGATGAGAAGAGAGAGAGAGAGAGAGAGAGAGAGGAGAGAGAGAGAGAGAGAGAGAGAGAGAGAGAGAGAGAGAGAGAGAGGAGAGAGAGAGAGGAGAGAGAGAGAGAGAGAGAGAGAGGAGAGAGAGAGAGAGAGAGAGAGAGAGAGAGAGAGAGAGAGAGAGAGAAGAGAGAGAGAGAAGAGAGAGAGAGAGTAGAGAGGAGAGAGAGAGAGAGAGGAGAGAGAGAGAGAGAGAGAGAAGAGAGAGAGAGAGTAGAAAGAGAGAGAAGAGAGAGAGAGAGAGAGAGATTTGAGAGAGAAGAGAGAGAGAGAGAAAGAGAAGAGAGAGAGAAGAACAGAAGAAGAGAGAGAGAGAGAAGAGAGAGAGATTGAAGAGAGAGAGGAGAGAGAGAGAAGAGAGAGAGAGAGAGAGAGAGAGGATGAGAGGAGAGATTCAGGAGAGAAGAGAGGAGAGAGAGAGAGAATCTTGGAGAGAGAGATAGATAGAGAGAGAGAGAGAGAGAGATTTAGAGAGAGAGGCCTCTAGATCTCGGTAGAAGAGAGAGAGATTTTAAAGAGAGAGATAACAGAGAAAGAGAGAGAGACAAGAGAGAATTTCCTTCTATCCTTCCCCTCCCCTTAGAGCTGAAAGATTTTCAGAGAGAGAGAGAGAGAGAGAGAGAGACGGAGAGAGAGAGAGAGAGAGAGGTAGAAAGAGAGGGAGAGAGAGGTAGAGGATGAGATAGAGAGAGAACTAGTCGTAATTAGAATGTATTAGATACAGGCAGGCTTAGGATATAGCACAGCAAGATATTTGATAGATATATATAGAAAAATGGTATAAAACAATTATGGAATATATTAGGATAAAAAGAGATCTATAATATCTATATATAAAGATATAGAAGAATACAAACTAGTCATAGATAATTTGAGAAGCACTGCAGTTCTTCGAACAATAAAGGATCAAATGGAGGATACAAACTATTCGGAAATGTTGAAGTTCAAATACAACAGGCTTTACAACAATCTATTCCTAACGATATAACAGCGACCGTAATCAGTAGAAAATATAAAATAATAAAATTGAAAACTAGATATTTTAACGGTCTAAATATGTGACCCGAAATATATGAACTTTTGTATCACTGTTTCTTCACGTACTAAAAGCAGGTTTATTCGTCACGAATGTGCTGAGAGGATGTCGTAAGGAGAATTCAGCCCTATAAATAGGAACTTCTCCATGGAGGGTCTTCAATTTTGGCTGTCTTTATACTATAGCTATACAAAATATACTATAGCCCTGTTTTACTCATTTGCAATTTAGATTAAAAGGCTCCTAGGATTCTCGTATAATCTGATCACAAATTTTAAAAATTAATCCTATCTATAACAGAAATAACATTAACAAAAAGAATTTTCCTTCTATCCTTCCCCTCCCCTTAATATTGAATTGATTTAGAACAGTGGAATGTTCGTTTCAGTTTTTGAATGATTTGACCCTATATGGCAAGGGCTTCCCTACATATATATATTCAGTTTAAAATTAATATATATATTTATTAATATATATATATATATATAGGGAAGATATATATATATATGAATATATATGAACTATATATATATATATATATATATATATATATATATATATATATAAAGAATATAGTTCTTTTATATTCTTTTTTCATTTATTTTTCTGAGGAGAGCCCTTACATATAGGGTCGAAATATTCATTTAAACTTACATTCCACTGTCTAATAAAAAAGGTCCCAATTGTTCTAGTTTTTGTTCATTTAGGTAAGCAATTACCCCTATCCCCTCATAGGGTCATAGGGTCAAATATTCATTTAAAGTTGCATTCCACTGCCTTATAAAAAATGTCACTATTGTTCAACTTGTTGTTTATGATGGAAAGGCACTGTGGTCTTCGTCGCTATTTAATTGCTTACCTGTAGAGCGGAACGAGTGCCACACGAATAACTGGGGCCATTCCTTTAGGAAGATCTTCATTTTCTTGTTGTTCCTGAGGACCCTTGGCAAGGAAATTCAGAGCCAGAAAATGCTTCAGGAGTAGGAGCCGGCCCAGGCAAATGTCCAGCTAAAAGTAAAATATTACTTTCAATCGATTTAAATCATTTTAAATGCTAAACTTTACGATAACGTTTTTGTTATGCGTTATACGTTGTCTGTGCATTTAATATAAGATATATTTAATATATACAAAACTATATTTAATAATAAAAAAAAAAAATCTAATTTTTTGTTTGATTTGGTCTTCAAAAAAGAATAATTTTAAAAACAAATTCAATGGTACAAAAAAAATCGTCAAAAACCGAGAAATGAAAAAAAAAAAAAAAAATAACAACAAAAAAGCGAGACAAGAGAGCATGTATATAATTCTTAGTAAATTTGGTAATTTCAGTAATAACTTTAAAATGCCAGCACCAAGCATTAGGTTAAAAAAACGTTCGCGCGTTTTCTGAGTCTACTTATTTGTCTGAGCATAACCCATCTATTTGAGAATAGTCTAGAAATAACATGTCAAGTCAGGATTCTAGATTCTCGTAAGGTTTTGGATTATTATGAAGCGACCTGCGTCTGTTGAAGTCAGAACTCATAAGTTCATCCATTATAAATTTAAATTGCGTGTATCTCGTGTTGGTTTAGGATGACCAAATTAGTCGTTTTAAACCGCTCATTTTCGTATTTAAATTGCACCTTTTAAAAAAATGCGCTGGGAAGGCGTAAGTATACATTTTCGAAAAAAATAAAACATGGAATCCATGCATTTCTTTTTCAAACTAAGGAATTTTGAAAAAAAGGTAATAACAACCAGAGCTCTAATCTGTTTAATACTCGTATGTCCACAACCCTGCCTCTTTATGTCACTGATATTGTATTACTGCATGGTTACTTTTGATAACCCTAAGACCCCCTCTACCTTGTATATTACATAAAAATATATATATATATACATATATATATAATATATAATATATATATATATATATATATATATATATATATATATATATATATATATATATTATATATATATATATATATATATATATATATATATTATATATATATATATATATATATATATATATATATATATATATATATATATATATTTCGGTGCCCTTAATTGACATGGTTCAGGAGGGGCTCTATTTAAAACGGAAAGAAACTACCGAAAAATAATTTAGCATTTAACGGCCAAACATTTCATTGTTTAAATTAACACTAAGGTTAACAGAATATCCTAAATATGTAGCGTTATGAGTTCAGCCAGCGCTTCGCCACTCAAATCGAATAAATACAGTGAACTTGATTAATCCGGGTTTCTGAAAGAGCTATATTAGAACAGAAAGTAACTGCTGACTTAAATAGGGCACCGATGATAATCGGTTGAGGGACAAATAGGGAGTCATAGAACGTAAATAATTTCTTAGACCACACCACTTTTCCATTTACGAAAAATTAAGAAAAACAAACGGGTTTAGTTTACAAACAAAGCAGTGACAAAGAATAAAAACCAATTAACACATTAATTAGTAAAAAAAAAAATTGTAAAAACCCAGTCTCCATTTGGCAGATTCTGCAAATCTGCTATCTTGCAGAAAAAGCAACGTCGAAGGTTGCAGTATCTGCAAACTGTCAATACGGAGCCGGAAAAAAAAAGTCTCCATTGAAACAAAATTTGCAGATTGGCGGTGCAGATTTGCAGCATCAGCCAAATAGAGACTGGCTTTAAGAGGAGTAATATCTGTTCTACTAGACATTTTCATTGTCATTTCTGAGTTGCAGCATTGTGGAAGATTATTAAGATGTGAGTTTTATCTATTTGTCTTGTCTTGTTTTATTTCTTGTTGTCTTGTTTTTTTTTTTTTCGTCGTTTTCTTTCGATGATTTAACTAAAATTTTTTTTTTTTTTTTTTTTCGTTGATAAAGCTCCCGGATGCGGAATTGAAATATTTGGAAATTTTTCTTATTAATTATTTGCTTTTTATTCTTTGTCACTGCTTTGTTTAAATTAAATCCGTTTTTTTTCTCACTTAATTTTTGAGCCATAGAACGCGCAGACCTCCCTTAAGAATTGCAAAGGCAGGTTTTATACCTTTCCTTCCCATTTTATTGATTCTTTAATATTTGTTTTAATTCCTAATTAACATTTAATTTTTGGACTTGTAATAGTTACATTTTCCAACGGTACGGTGTTTTTGGGATTTGTTAGTGACGTTCAGACGCTAGATTCTGTCTTATACTGTCCAATTTTTCCCACTCAGAATGGTTGAAAATTGAAAATAGGAACTATCGAGCAACATTTTTCAGAACTGACAACACCTATTTAGGTGACAATTGTGATTGTGAATTCCCTATTTCTGAAAATACCTTGGACTTACAACCATTCTGAGCAGGAAACTTGGACAGGGTCTGAGACAGAATCCAGCATCCGAAACGCCGCCGTCTTAAAAAACGGACGAATTGTATCGTTTTCTACTGATCTGTCTTCTATCAAGTGCTTAGTGTTGTATCGGGCGTCTCGCCAGGGTAAAGGGCTATTTTAATAAGAGAACGTTTGGTCAGCTAAATAACGCGTATTCGCACATGTGTTGTTTTTTGACACCCTCTTGGAAATTTTCTCCACCTCTTACAAAAAACAAAACTGATCCCTGCTCTTTAGTTTCTGCAAGTATTTTGTCAGTATCACTTTTTGGACTCGTAATTGTAACATTTTCCGCGGTACGGTGTTTTTTTTTTTTCGTTTTTTTAAAATTTGTCAAGAATTGGATGAATTATCCTGTAGATTTGCTGACCGTCACCAAAAAATTGTCGATTTTCCCACTGATGAGTCTTCTATCAAATGTGTAAGCGTCGTAAGTTGTAAAGTATCTTAGTATTTGACTATTATTGAATTTAAAGGGTTTTAAAGTTATTATTGAGAGTTTAAAAGTTAAGTTGTCAGTATTTGTGCGCATTTTGTCAGGGTCTTTTTTTATTTATTTTTTTTTTTTTTTTGTTCACACTCCTCTTAGTACGTCTTTGTTATGTATAGAGGATAACAATAAAATTATTATTATTTAAACTTAATTAATTTTGAGAAAAAAATGTATAAATACAAAAAACTAAACAATAAATTAAATTACCTAATTAAATCACCTAACTAAAAAAAGTTATTAGACAGCAGTATTGTTAGATAGTTACTACCTTGCTCCGAACGTAAATACGGATTTATTAAATGGGTTGTTAACTAGTAATTGGTTACTTATCTACGTTAGTAATTATCAAAATTGGTTTATTTTTTAACGAATTAGTCAATTAACACAATATTACCCTTTTTCTTTGTCTGGACACATTGTAGTGCTGCTTGTTATTGTATTACAAAACGAAATCTTTCATCTATTTGTACTGTCCTTATTTTCTTCCTTTTGAAAATAGAAGAAATATTGCCAAAAAAAAAAAACTGCTCAGTGTTGCCAAGAGTTCCGGCCAAAACAAGGGTGAATTGTACAGATTTCAGATCTTCAATGGCCACTATAGCATCACTTAACATTGCCTTTTCTGTTTTCAAACAAGTAAGTATAGGCTTTCAAAATACACTAAAGGTCCAATTTTCACTAAAAGGGATAGGAAATTGGGTTCTGGTGGCGAGCACCAGAGTTGAACCATTAGCGCAGTAGTAACTGTAGTAAGCTAAAAAAAAAAAAATTAATGGCATTGGTAGAATTGCAATTTCAAATTAAAAAGTATATAATCAACAGAATAGCTGTATCTAGAGGGAGGGGGTAACCCGGGTTACCCCCCCCCCCCCGAAATTGTTGTCCGACCTGTAAAAAAGAAACAGAAATACATACAAACAAGTTTTTGTCGCGTTTGGTAGTTTTTGTTATTCCCCCGGAACATAAAACCCACAGCACTTGATTCCCCTCTCCTTGATCAACAGCATAAAAAACCAAAGCTTGACATGAGTATGCTAAAGGTTATTTGTAACAAGACGTGAAACCTGTAAAAGCTCATGTGAAAGCTCAGTGTTAACAAAAATTATTAGCGACACAAGCACGAATAGCACACATAGATGTAGACAGTAGTAGATATGGACATAGGCTAGATGTAGATAGATGTAGACATAGCAGTGGACATGTGTATAGTTGACATTTTTTTTTCAGTGATGCCACACCCTTTTTATCGATAACTATAATAAATTTTTGTGTGGCACCACATATCAAAGGGTTCATGATAACAAACTGTAAATAAAGAGCGATTAGGGCTAATAGAATCCAAATCTCTAAAAAAAGAAGTTTTGATAACAACATGCACATCAAAAGAATCTGATTTATATACTACTGCTATTACTACTATTACTACTAACAATTCATCGCAGCACCAAGCCGCTAACTGAGGCCAACACAGCTACGCAAGCTCATCCTCCATCCCAATCTATTCAAAGCCTCCCTCTTTACACCCTCCCAAGAAGTTTTCATTTCCTTTAAATCTTTTTTTATGATATCCTCCCACCCCAGACGAGGACGACCTGCTTTCCGTTTAGCCCTAGACGGTTGGCCGAAAAAGATAATTTTCGGCAATCTGTCATCCTTCATCCGAAGAATGTGCCCTAGCCATCTCAACCTTTCTTTCATTATAGCCCTAGAAAGCGGTATTGAACCACATTTTCGTACAACCTACTGTTTGAAATACGGTCAGTCAGCCGGGTACCCAGAAGAATCCGTAGGTAATTTCTCTGGAAAACATCTAGTAAACTTCATCCGCTTTTCGGAGCGCCCATGCTTCAGAGCCATATTTGGCTACTGTCATCACTATACCTTCCAATATTCTAATTTTGTTTTGCAGACTTATCTTCCTATTCTTCCAAACCTTTTTTTTTACTGTGAAAAAAAAAAAAAAACACCCTGAGCCTTGGCTATTCTACTTTTAACATCTTCACTGCTCCCATCGTCTTTACTAATAATACTATTAAGGTAAGTGAAACTGCCCACCTGATCAATCTTTTCGTTACCCTATGTCAGCTTTTCATCTTCACTTATTCCTAGCCTTAGTGACTTAGTCTTCTTAACATTAATTTTCAACCCTATTCCAGTACCCTGAACTAGCAAAACCTCTAAAAGTTCATTAATTATATATAGTGATATAAAATGAATAGAATCATGTGATTCCCAAATATATAAAAACTAATCAAGTTTAAAGTTACGTATCAAAGGTTAAAAGCCTGAGAAATTTGACTGATTTTAAGGAAGAGAAAAACACCCCTAAGATGGCAAGTGACGTCATCAAAGTAACGTCATCAAATTCAGCTTTATAGAGATTTCAAGCTCTCATCTACAAAAGAAAAGTCACGTAGTCCATACAGAATAAACGGTTCACAAAATAATTTATTTCTACCCTCTTTGCAAACCAAGTTGATTCACTTGATGTTTGATAAAGTCACGTACAATAATTCATATTTTGCATCAGCTATTACGGGGGAGGGTCGGTGGGGTCATTACATAGAGGGGGGGGGGATTCCTGATTCCTCAAAAAGTGCATTTGGTATACCAAAATTTTCGAAATTGGTAAATATAGAAGAAGGTCTGTGGGAAGAAGGTATAAGTTGATATGTAATCTTCCTTTTATTTTCTTTTAAGCCCGAATATAGGCACTGCGGGGTAACAGCTCCCTCATATTGGAGCAAAATCTTTTTTTTTTGTAGCATAAAAGATTACTTTACATGCTTACTGGCACAAACGGTGGAAAGGTGGGGGTCCACTTGAGTGTCATCACGGAATTTCCCAGGAGGAGAGGGGGAAGGAGGTAAGTGTTACAGGAACTTTTTAAATTCAAAATTATATTGGCAACGAATTGTAAGAAAGGAGCGAAATTTACTTACACCGACAAGAACTCTGAAAAATGTTTTTGTTAAACATCATGGCTGCAGCAGTAGCTGGAAGCTAGTAAAGAGTGATTCACAGCCCATAGTAACCAAAAGTTGAAAAACGCGTTTTTGCCTTGTGAAAAAAAATTGGCATCTGACACTGAATCAGGAATGGTAACTATTATTTCGGTTAATGTTAAAAGTAAAAGTTTATTGCAGAAACAAATTTATGGTAATTTCTAAGAACAGCCTGAAAAACCCTCAAAAATGGTGCAGGATCGAAATAAAAAGGTCTTCATTGGAATAAGCACAGGTGAAAACCTAATACAGGATAATTACTGTCCTCGACCTTGAACACCAAAGAAATCCTTTTTTTCTACTAGGACTAGCGAGTCACCAGAATATCATCGGGAGGTGTTTAATGGCTCATTCGAACGAAAGTTTAATTTCCTAGTGCTCTTTTTAAGGGACCAAAAAGATCGGAGTGTAGATAGTCCCCTACCCAAAAGGCCCCTCCCCCAAAGTTGTCCGATCAAAAATATCGAGAAATCATTTTTTCAGAAAAGTTGAAAGGTCAAAGCTATTTTTTTCGGTGATGATATGACCTTCCATAATCTCTGGAGAAAGGGCTATAAGTGGTATCAGGCGTATCGGTCATCCGGTGTTTTTTTTTTCAGTTATTTTCTAGGCTTATTCAAAAGCTATTTTTCCTATCTACGTGCTTTTTATAAATTCCGCCGTCTGCAAGTGCCATATGGCACTAAAAATGACACTTTTTGTGTCATTTCTCATTGGTTGGGGCTAGCAGGCTACCACATTTTTTGTGGTAGCTAATTTTGTTAGCAGACAAAACTTTTGAAAAACTAAATTTCTGTGACTGAAACATATTTTTTCTTGTTTTCGATCCACCCTCAAAAATGTAATTCTATGATCCCTTCCCCCTCCCTCTCTGAGGGTGCAACCTTGATGCACCAGCGATACAATGGATTACTTTTTGTTGCAAATTCCTAGGAACGCGAAAACAGATTGGTAATTTGGTACAAACTGAATTCGAAATTGTTTAAATTGAAAGTTAACAGAAGATTAGCCTCCCTGTTAGATAGACTTGCTTCTACGAATCCCCCTCCCCTCTATCCTGTAATATCATACATGAGCACATCATCAACTAATGCTTAATTTTTTTGCAACAATTGCTTGGAAATTTCTTTAAAACAATTTAGTTTTTAACCTGTCTAGTAATCTATTATTTGTAGATATTTGAAGTTGCTCCTTCATAAATGGTATATTTGTTTTCACCAATGGACTAGGAGAGCACTCCTACAAAAATATATAAACTTTTTGTGACTTAATTTAACGATATTAATTGGTGGAAAAAAATACAACACCTTCTCAGACATGTTTTTCACAAAAGAAGCTTTTATTTCCTTTGTAAGTTCTGAATATCATCTGCATATTATCTACAATATAGGAAACTTGAGATTTTGTAAACAGTTCATTCTCCTTCAAAAGGGAAATCTGACAAAGTACTTTTAACTTTGTCTAGAAATATTTAATTGGAATGTCCGAAATTTTGGCTGCCTTGTCATAAGCCTGCATTAGGTACCAAGGTCATCAAAATAAAAAACATCTTTGCCCTATGGACTCACCTACGGTCTCTCCATACTTGAAAACCACAATTTTCTAAGAGTTGTACCTTCTTTTCGTGAAGATAGATAAGCAATACTAATTAGTTAAATTAGACAAAATTTTTTGTCCATAAAAATTCAAACATCAGCCAATAACCCGCTGATTCTCAAAGACAACTGAACTGTCAAAAGAAAACTACGCGTTTTTACGTTGTTTAGTGCAAGGTGTTCATTTTCGCCGATTTGTTACCCTTATTTCTAGTTTTTTTTTTTTGTTTTTTTTTTTTTAATTTCCACTACTACCAAGGCTGTATCACCGCAACGTCTATTTTTTTGAAATTTGAATTTCCGAATTTTTTCGTAAATCAAAATATATATATTTGTGTATGTTTCCGCTTAATTAATTAAACAGAATTTTAAAGAGCATGGATAATTTATAAGAGTAGAAATTGGCACTAGTGTTGAAAAAATTAAAAACGCCATTTAGCGTTTGGCGACATTTGGCACTTTTTTTTTAGTGTAAATGTATAGAATATGGCATTAGATTTCAAAAACCCTTCTGGCGATGCTGATCTCCATTTCATGGCCCTTCAGCCAAGGAGTGCAATGGGGTTGGGGGCCAGCTATACTGCTCATTTTAGTAACAAGTACCTGAAATCTGTTCCTGACAAAAAAGATTACAAAGCATTAAAAAATGCCAAGTAGTGCCAAAACGATAGACGGTGTTGTCATTTTTTTTTGTCACTAGCGGCAGTTTCCACTCCTATAAGTTTCCCATACTCTTTGAGCTAGGGTATAAGGAAAAACATAGTCTACAAAATGTGTTCACCCATGGATGGTATAGCAAAAATTGCAACATACCGCTTGTGAGAAGCATGCATCACGTCGGAGCTGGACAGCATGGTCGAGTGCCATCTTAGGAGGATCAACACGGAGCCTTAAAACTGTGTGAGATAATCTGGCCGTTTTCAGTAGGCAGTTAGCAGAGTGATGTATTTTTTTCAAGCATGGCTTCAATTCTGCGACCCAATCTTTTTGGGGCTTTGCCTCACTATCCAAGGCTAAAGTTTTCGGGCGAGTTAATGGTGATTGTGCCGACAATTCACGGGCGACAACTGGCGTTGTACTCCGTCGTTTTGACACAAGATTGGCCAAAGGTCGAAAACCACTTATGGCAGAGTCATCGACATTACAAAATTGGCTTACTTTTCCAGCTAAAGCCAATAATCCAGCCTCCATATTAACACAAGTCAGCTCAATAGGCTCAGGCTCTTCAGAAGAGCTATAATAGTGTGATGGGGGAGAACCGCATCGTATAGTGTGAGTATCAGTTGGGTATGCTTCCTTTTTTACAGTTTCAGAAAATTCATCAGGATTCTCTTCGTTTTGGAAAGGAGTGAACTCAACCTGAGGAGTTCTAGCTCTTGAATAATTCGTTCTGCGATGGAGCGAAGTGGCGCAGTGACGTCACCATTCTCTTTATTTGAGCTGACAGTCAGTCGGTTTTCTTCATAGAAAGATAAAGCTTCCGAAGCTGCTTTTTGGCTCCATTAGACTCATTATGTGCTGACACTAGAAAGAAGAAGAAGAAATACAAGACAAGTTAGAAAGTTTAGAAAGAAAGGCGTAATGGCGTAATTAGGATTAAGGGCATGTTAAAAAAAGGATACTTTAAACAAACTATTAGGACTGAAGGCTTTGTTGATCACAAACAAATATAGGTCTTATTCATTAATTCTTACATATTAGTAATAAAAAAAGCCTTAGCATAGGATATATCTATGTGCAGCATTTCCTAGTCAGTGAACAATTACGCTTTTCTTACAATGGTTTCACATTGGCCAAGCAACCCTTTTTCCATTGATTTACTTAAGATTCGTAAGAGTGTAATCTTCTTTCTGATTGGTGGATTACTTTAAGCGTACCAACTATAGACAGTTTTGATTCTTAGGTTAAGGAGCTTCCATATCTATTAAGTAGCTTCTTGGAGTTTTCTTTCAAGAAGCTCCTCTGCTATCAAGTGTTTCGTGGGAAAATATAGAAGTTGAACGAGACTGAACTATTAAGCTGGTACAAAAAGGATTATGCTATTAATTTTGTACAGCCTACTCCTTCTCCTAAGTTTGTGCAGCCCAGCCTACAGCCTTCAATACAAAACAATTCTGAGAATAAGAGATAAGATAAGGGTTATTCATCATGAAGTACATATACTATCTTACATTTTTCTATTCCCCCAAAGACTCATTGGCCTGTAAAGAGGGCGGAAGACAAACGAGTCACTTACTCAGAGAAGAGAAAAAATTAATCATTTACTCACAGAGAGAAGAGCAAAAAAAAAGAAATCAGTAATAATAATAAACAGATAAATACAAATAAAACAAAACTATAGAACACAAAAACTAAATGGATTGAATAGAGTAAATTAATTGAGTAGATCAAATAAACTTCAATAAAAAAAATATATGAGAGAGAATATAAATGAATAGATGAAGATAGCTTCTAAAAAGCCAAAAAAAATTAGAACTGTTTTTTTTTTTTTTTTTTTTTAACAGCTTAAGAGTGGCACCTTTGAGCTGGCTCAGGCAACTTTTTTCATACAATATTACTCGCCATTAAAGGATTGAAGTCTGACTTTACACAAAGAGTAAATGGAATTTGAATAAGATTTTTTATATTGCGAAGATGATAATTATTTTGATCAGAGGTAAAAAGACGGCAAAACACTTAGGGGCTGGGGGAGGTCAACACGAAGCTAAGGAAAAGTGATTCGAAATATACAGTGACTCCAACATCGAGTAAAGGGATAAGTCCTGAAAGATTAGTTTCCTGAATGAGGTCCCTAGCTTTATTGTAAACCTTAGAAAGTGGTTTTAAAAGAGAAGGAAAGGCTGAAATCCAAAATATGGGACAGTAAGAAACGGATCAGTAAGAACTAGATGAAGCAGTGAAAAAGGATTTTCAAACTGGCCCATAAGTATAAAAGTATGTTTGAGCTTCCCTTTAAAGTACCGAGACTCCTGCATATCTTCATTTCAATCAAATCAATGTGACATCTGAAAGGTTTTCATCAGAAAGAATGTCCAAAAAATGAACATCGATCTTTAGATCTATGAATTATCCTATTTGGCCGGCGAATTTCAGATAACTGGTGATATATCTTAGATTAACAAGAAAAAAAAAAAAAAAACTGGACTTAGTGTACTGTCATCAGCAAAACTAACAAGGACATCAGAAGGACGTCAGAATACAGTTGGATTTTTTTTCTTTGTTTTTTAATACCACTAGCCGAGCATTATCTATGCTGAGATAAAATTAAGAGAAGGATTAAGTTATAACAGACTAAAGAGCCATCTTATAAGAGTGGAAACTAGCGCTAGTGTCGAAGAAAGAAAAACTCATCAGCACTATCTAGCATTTGGCGAGACTTTGTGTTGTTTTTTTTAGTGCGATAATAAGGCAAAATTAATCTAATTTGCAAAATTAAGTAGAATAATAAGCACACCTGATTCCAGTTTCTGAAAAAAAAACAATAAAGAAGTTTAAAAAATGCCAAGGAACGCAGCCGATTTTTAATGAATGCTAGCACAAATTCCCGCTGTTATACAGATGTCTGCGTGTGTCTAATATAAATATCTGACTCGAACAACTCTTGCAGCAAATGAAATTGATAAACTTGAAAAAAAAAAAAAAGCAATTCAACTCTATTTCTAGAATTATTTCATATTGAATAACTTTGGCTGGGCCAACTTAATAATGGAAATTTTTTTGTACCGTCTTAAACCCTTGACAGGCCATTATAGGAACGAATACTAGGAAAAAATCTCCAACACCTCCCATGTAATCTCTAAGTCAGACAATTGACAAAAAAAAAAAAAAAAATTTCACTATTCATTCAAAATTGTCAATTTTTAACCATGTTGTAAAAAGACGACACTAGCCTCTCAAGTATATAAAAATAGGGCATTTTCAGTTGTTGTGGAAGGCTTTAAAATAATTATTTTTGGCAGTAAGGCACAGTGTAAGTTCACTTTTTTCACATTCAAAAGTGGTATATCCTGATTTGCACTGTTTGTAGTGGCTCTGCTTCCCAGTCTTTTTTGCCCAGTGATCAAGTCAATCGGCTTGAGAAGAAAATGCCGGTCGGATTCGATTGCGACTTCGAATGGGGCTCGGACTTTCTTCGACATCTGCGGATGGTCTACCACGTTTACGTCAGGGTATCACACGTGCCGAGGCATACAACCCTGCTGCAACTTCAGACCTGAAGGCTCTCAAGATCATCGGTTCGTCTGTCTGTGAAATGAGCGCTTTGACGTCTGACCTGAAGAGAAGCCAACTATTGCAGACTGTTGTGTCAATAAGCCACCAGAAGATTCTCATACACCATTTTCGTGTCCGAAGATGAGCTCCGCACATCTCCACCAGCATGTCTGCTAAATTTACACCACCCATATGACGGTTGTACTCATAAAAACTGACTGGCCTTGAAACTTCAACCCTGGATTTATCCTTAACGTTCCACTGTCTGCACGTATCCTGTGGCGTTATTCCTGCATACGTCAAAGCCAAGCAAACCGTGTTCTATCTAACCATTTCACAACAATAACACCAGAATGGATGTCAGTCCTGTAATCGGAAGTTCCTCTCTCTTGTGTTTTCATTTCACCTTCTGTGAGGAGTGGGCAGCCCTTCAGTCGCGCTTTGTTCAACGTACCAATACAAGGGAATCTTTCAATATTGAGCAAACTCATTAGTTTCAAGCTCGAAAACCAGTTGTCAAAGTAAATCTTGTAGTTCATTTTCTCTGGTAAGGTACTCAACAGACGTAAAACTATGTTGCCTCCAACTCCAAGATCTGGCTCTATGTCATCTTCAACAAGCGTACCCTTACCTAGACAAACTCCAAAATTATGTACAAAATCTGACACACCAGCTCTTGTGAACTCTTTTATTCCCCACTTCGTCGGCTTTTTTCGTAGATATTGTCTCAAGTTACTTCGTGCCTTGAAGGGAATCATTTGCTTTTCAATTGAATGGTGTTCTTCGGGGCTGACTTCAAGAAACTTGGAACGGATAAGACCCAGGACGGGTCGAATCTTGTATAGCTTGTCAAATCCATGTTCTCAGGGTTTCTTAACTTTTTCGTTGTCGTTGAAATGAAGAAAAAGTTTGATCTTGCCAAATCTTTGTCGGCAATTGCAGGGTATCTGGTAGCTACTTCCCAATACCTTCGATAATAGGGAACTTTTATCACCCCCAATAGTAGAATAATGCTAATGAAAACTTTTAGCTCTTCGACAGTGAGGCAGAGGTTGCATCCCTCAGTTTGAAGTGCAAAGACGTTACTTTGTTCAACTATCAGCTCAAGAAGGTCACTTTCAAAGAATTTTCGTAAGTATTTCAGTGGAGTCTCCAAGATGCCTGGGACTTGGCGAGGCTTTCCTTTCCGAGACCAATCAACATTTTCTATCTCTACTTTTCTCTTGCCGAATTTTTCTTGGACTTTCGATTTCTTCTTTGATTTTTACGTACTTGCTGCTACCGGTTGGTATTGCTGACTAGAGAGTGGAGCTTCCCCGAGTCATCGTCGCTGGGTTCACTGCTAGCATCCACGTTATCCTTTTCCAAAAAGAAGTGGCGATTGTCCAGCAGAGGCAACAAGTCTGGATCAAGATCATTAATAAGATTTTCTGGAGACAAGAAGTCTGGATCATCGTCATCATCATCATCCGACAATTCCGACAACATCTCTTTTGGAATATCAAAAAATATACTTGGCGGCCTCTTCTGCGTCAATTTGGCGATTTTGAGCTAGTTTTCTTACTCTGTCGTAAGATTCCGCCATCTAGAAAGAAAACAAAAATTAGGCATATGACACACCCTACCTACTCAATAATCCACCATCCCTCAGGGGTGGTGTGAGCTATCACATAGGAAGGACCCCTCCTACATAATAGCTGATGTAAATTATACTATTTTCTTCATCCTTTTTGTCTTATTTAGTTGTTCGTTTCACGATTTTGACCCACGATCGTCCGATGTCGTATTTTTACAACACAAGGTAATGTATCTTGCTGCTGATCCAAATTCTTGCACACATCGTGAATTTCATCTACAGAAATGCAAAACTGTAAAATATATTTTATACACATAGGTTATGCAAGGAATCTCCCACCTTTTCGTTTTTATCCAGTATCTAGCTTAGAAAATGCTATTTTTTTACAGCAAGATGGCCGTCTAAGCTCGAAAAGTACAGATTTGTTATTCTACAACAATTGCCTCTATAGGGTTTAGTTCAGCCTCGTTCAACTACTTAGTTTAATTACGAAACACTAGATAGCAGAGGAGCTTTTGACATGAAATTTCAAGAGGTACTAAATAGATATGGAAGCTCCTTAGCCTTAGAATGACAACTGTCGATAATTCGTATACCCAAAAGTAACCCACCAATCAGAAAGAAGTTTGCAATCTTATAGATCTTAAGTAAACTTGTGCGAAAAGCCTACTTGGACAACGTGAAACCAACCATACTCTTAGCTGCAGACAGGATATGGTTTCACGAGCTCCTTGTAGTTTCTCTTCGATGCCGCCAGCCAAGATTTCCTACGGCATTTGAGTGAGGCAAAATCGGTTATTTAGGTCAGCTTTTCTGTTATTACCATTGATTGTCACCTTCTTGTTAGACACCCGGTGGCTGCTTACATGCTTACGTCTTGCAACACGTGTACTGTACTGCCTGACATCTATGCAGGCTATAAATATCCTCTGGCTAAAAGACTAGTTTGAGTATCCTGTGAAACATACAATTTTGTGAACAGCCTAAAACATTAACTTACACTAAAAAGACAAGATAATTCAATAATTGAGTTCCTTAGATTCGGATACTTCCACTGATTAAACTAAAATTACTTTATTATTTAGACCTTTTCTTAAAGAATGATCTAAATTGCTTTTTAAAAGACAAGGATATTTCCTCAACGATTTTCAACCATTTTCAATGAAAAAAATAAATAAAATAATGCAAAACACATTTCAAATTACGATTCGGTAAATGTAAAAAGCTGAGGATATTAAAACTGTCGCTCATAATTTGAAATACAAAAACCGTAGAACCGTAGAAAAATAATATACCAAAAACTCGCACAGGGATAATAAACAAAACTTATTTGTAAATAATCATTATTTTAAATAATCATTTTTGTAAATAATCTGTATTTTCAGAAGGACATTTTCAATTCTTTTTGTTTTTGAGACGGTACAAGCCAAACATGACAAAGAAAGGCCAATATAGAATTACCTCAACTCACATATTTTTTGTTCAAGACGCGACAAAATCTGCCCAACTTTATCTCACCTCCCTTACAGAGAACAGCTCCAAGGATAATTGTATGATATACCCACTACCACGCAAGAAGTGATGTTAGGTTAATCCTAATAAAATATACCTAAGTATGATAAAACATAATACGTTAGAAACAAAAAGGGCTATATATTTGCACATTAGGGGGGGGGGGGAGGGGAGGGTGAAGCACAGCGGATCTGCACGCAAAATGTGTTAGCTACAACTACTCTGCATAGTATAAAGTAAGAATTGCTGTTTGACTTTACATTGTCGAAATACTTTAACACCCCCTAACGTCAAAATATATACCCTAAACTATATATTTCCCACCTATTTTGTCACTTCCCTTTATCTTTTTTCACGCTAAGGTGACAGAAACTAGCGAAAGAAACCGGTTTACAATGCGTCAACGAGCAACTTGAACAACCTGGGCGTTAGTGGGTATAAAATACAAGAACCACTCTAAATTTCAGCTTTGGCTTACCGTTTTTATTGTGGCGACATAACTAAGACTTACAAGATCTGCAAAAACCTTTTATGACAACATAGCACACACCGACACCAAAATTCGGCATATCAAGTCTACGTGGACGTGGGTTTAAACTGCAATGTAGACGCTTCTTCAAGTACACCGGAAGATGGGGCTTCTCCAACCAGGTCATCAGCAAGCGGAATAGTCTGCCCCCATCAATAGCAAATAACTCAGATTCATGGACTTGTTATGTTTTCGAGTTTCTTATTTCGCAGAGATTGTAAAAGGCTTGCGCCTGTTTTTTGTATTAAATTATTATTATTAACTATAATCTATAAATTGTCTGTTTTATCACATAAATTGTTTAGGGTTTTATTTATTTTAATTAGGCACCGAAGACGGCATACGAGTCCGAACATCGGTGACTTTGCTTGATTTCTATAATTTGGCCCAATTCTGTTGGTCTCTTTTCATGTTTTCTCATCTTTATCCAACAGGCAACATCATCAATGCAATCTAATTTATCTTTCTAATCTTTGATAATCTCGACATCTAATCTTTCTTTCTTGTCTTTTTTGATAATTCTTAATAGCCATACCATATAATTTTTCTTGCTAATCTTTGATACTCATGTCATTTAATCTTTCTCATCTCTCGTATCTTTCCGCAACAGGTAATATCATCACTGCCATCTAATTTTTCTTTTCTTTTCATAATTTGGTTACTGCCAGAAGCAAGGCAGCTCGTCTTAATCCTGCTTACAAAGATTACACCCTCATCAGGAAAAAAATTCCTTTGGAGTTAAACTTAAGAACTAAATAATTTTGAAAATAGAATTAAAGCTTTAACTGTTTGTAAAATCACATGTTTCAAAGAGAACACAAAACAGTCTTAACTAGAGAATAGCATGATTATTAACAATTATCAAGAAGAACAAAAAAAAAATATATAGAAAAGAGAATCAAAGATTATCAAGGAAAGATAAGAGATACTAGATTGCAGTGATGTTATTACTTATTGAAAGACAGTTCCAACTTTCAAGCATTATAAAGATTTGGACTGATTGAGCAGAACAAATAGGAAACAAGGTAACAGAAAAAAAGAATAAATGAAAGTAACAGAAAAATAATGCATAAATGAATAATTTTATCAATATTAATTTAGACAGAAAAAACAGTTCTTTTGTAGAAAGCGGTAAGCGCGCGACAATTGTATTGAAGATCAGATAGGATAAAACCCGGTACTTACACGAGACCCTATATAAAGATAGGCATTACAAAGAGTTTCTCACTCCGGAACTATATTTAAACTTTAGTTTTTTGTGGGTTATAGGGGGACTGAAAGGTACCTAGGTTGGGTTGATTAAGTTAAGTTACGTATTTAATATATGCTATGCTTACACCCACCCTCCCCCTAATGTGCAAATATATAGCCCAAATTTGTTTCTGAACTATTATATTTTCATCCTATTTGGTTTTATTTCATTAGCGTTAACGAAACTTCACTTTTCGCACTCTTACCACTTTCTACAAAAATACCAAAAAAACTAATTTAATAGCAAAACTAATAAATAAAACTAAAGAAGAAAGAAAAAAAACATCAATAGTTACTACAAAAAAGAGAATTGAACTAATAGTTAGTAAATAAAAATAATGAAAACTAACAGAAAAGACACTAATGCAAAAAAAAAACAACAACAGAAGAGATGAAATAGTAATTCAACGAATTAATGTCAATTTGTAGACAGAAGCTAAAAACCAAAAAAAAAATCAAAAAAAGATAAAACTAGCAAATTTATAAATTATTAATTTAAAAAACAGAACAGTATTCCAGAAAATTTATAGTTATCTTTTAACAATAGTTAGAAAAGAATATTAGAATAATAGTAAAAACTAATCAGATAAAAACAATAAAATCTACCAAAATGGTGATTAAGTGAATAAGTACAAAAAAGAAAGCAAACACAACAACAAAACGGAATAAGCAGAATTAGAGAAAAAACAATATTCGAAAAGAATTGTGACCTTAACGATTAATTCATTGGCTGCTTGAATGAGTACGATTTCATCCCTGATTCTGGACGCCACAAGTATCCGTCATAATGGTACTGACTATTTCACGTCGAAAATGACGAAGTCCAAGTATTGTATCCTTGGCTATATTGAGCTGACTAGCATAAACTGGGTCTTCTGCAGCTGTAAGTTGTTCTAACATCCTGCAATATTAAAAAAAAAAGTATAAGTGTATGACCAGTTCTGGTCATAAGGAGACATGTTAAAAAAACAATTCTTACTTCATAATATGCATAATAATCCTAGTTAACATATTTTCCGGGGGGGGGGGAGCCTTTATCCTCACTATTTTTCCAGGTTTCTAATCACGTTTTTCAATATCTATGTCAATTCCCAAAGTCTTGAAAATCGTTTTAAAACAAAAACGCCAAGAGCTATCTAACCAAACTGAACCTAAATTTATCAATATTAGCCTATTTATCTCTTTGTTAGATGACAGTGATGGTGTTTAAACTTTCATATATAGAATATTTGATAACAGATAAATGCAGTGAAATGCTTATTTTTCAGAATTGTATTAAAAAAAATGTATAACAGTGAAAGAAGTGAGGATAAAGGTTCTCCCCCTAGAAAAACATATTAACTAGGATTATTATGCATATTATGAAGTAAGAATTGTTTTCTTAACATGTCTTCTTATGACCAGGACAGGTCGTACACTTGTACCAAAAAAATTTAAGATACTTAAATAAACTTAAAAAAAAACATTTCGCGAAGTTTCTTTGCTTTAGTAGAATCAATGCGATCCACTGGACCGACAGAATGACGAGTGCTCAGATAAGGGCAGATACTGGACAACCGCTGGTGACCAGAAAGATCAGAAAGAAGAAATGGGTATACTGATGGCATATAATCTGCATGAATGAAGGATGTCTGCCGAATGATGTATGGCGTTGGACCCCACTCGGTCTTTGAAGGAGGGGAAGACCCTCCTTCACAACAAACTTATTTCCCTTGACACAAATATTTTATTTTGGATGGATAAATTCTAGATTCCATTTGGAAATTTATTCTGTTCTAATCTTAATGAATTTATGTTAAGGGTCTGGCCCATAGCTCCACTTCTATCAAGTTTTCTGGCAAATATCTATGTAAAAACACCTTGAAAACAGGGCTTTGGTTTCATATTTTTAAACATATCTATAGGGAACGTTACATGGATTACGTAATACCAGGTTGGAATTATGGGGAAAATAAACTTAGGGGTTTTTCAGATCACAGAATTTTAACTAGTTTAATCCAGAAAATGCAAATAAAACACCTTTTATTATTCACAGAAAATCAACACAAGACAATATCTTCCTTTTCTTCCTTTTCAGTGTAAGTATCACCCACAAGTTAAAAGAGCTGTCGTAACTTCTCTCGCAGATCGTACCTCAAAACATTTGCTCTGAATCTTATATCACAGAAGAACTAAATATTATCAGAGACATACTTTTTGGAAACGATTATCCCATATTTTACCGTCTAAGAACGGTTCAAGATCTTTTACCATGTGAGGCTTCTAATAAGCCCTAAAATATAGCATTCTTTCTATATATTCCAAGAATTACTAAAAAAAAAGTTTCCACAAGAAATAATCTGTATGCAGTCTTTACAGGTTATTTAAAAATCATAATTTTCCTAAACTCTGGCAAAGATAAAACCCCAGTTACTCTCCAAAGAGGGGTCTATCAAATACCATGCGACTGTGGTAATTATTATGTAGGTAGAACCTACCAATTTATAGAAACGCCTACAACAAGACAAAGATAACATAGCAAATGCATTAATTCTAATAGAGCTCACAATTCTTTTTATTCTGTTCTAAGCGGCCATGCTTTTGATAACCCCATACAATAATTTTTGAAAAATCTCTCCTCATTAGCAATGATAGGGTATAAACAGGTTGTTCGTGAGGCAATAAAAAATTAAACTCAAGATAAATAATAACACTTGATTATATAGGAATTTGGGGGAATATTCACTAAATACTTTATACACAAATTTAATTGATACTGATTTAAAAAATTATATAACAAAACCAGTAGTCAATACCAGTGAACATGTTAATAAAAGACCTTTGAGACTAGCTGCAGAAAAGGCGAGAACAGCATTAAAAAACATATTCTTAATTTTATTTCACTTGAATCGTTTTGTTTTGTGTTATCTATCAGTTCTGGTTTGAACTTCGTTGATGCAAGGATTTTTTTTAATTTTCAACTTTAGTTTTGAAAGTCACATTTTACTGTAAGTCTTATTTTATTTATAGATATTTTGCTGAAAACTGCCCTTAGATATAAGACAAAAATGTTCATTTGACGTTTGAGCAAGCTTCACTGTAATAAAAGACTGTCCTGTCTTTTTTTAAAGTCAGTAAAAAATTGGATTAACAGATATTAAGAGCCTAACACCTTCCTTTAATCAGATTGGCTGACATAAAAAATTCAACAAATGGCATTGAACTTACTATTAGCTGACACAAGGGAATTGGTGGGTCCGGGCTCCCCAAAAATTTCAAGGTGCTAGGATGCTCACATAATATCCTATATGCTTGTGCAGATTTTTTCTACTAGTATATCTTTGAAAAACTTTCATTAAGAAATAAATTAAAAAAAAGAATTTAGTTTTATATATAAAACTTGTTCTGTCTTTGAAACATCAGCGTAATTATTCAGCACCTAATAGATTGAGAAAGGGAATCCGATTCTTTTTTGCCATACAACAACCATTGAGTAATATTAAGTAAAATACGTAAATAGTAAATACGTAAATAGTAAATAAGTAAATTGTAAAATCCGGCCAATAATTTTTCGGATTTATTTTCATTTCATCCAAATCCTGGAGATTTGTATTCTGGATTGTTTTGCTCAGCATTTTACCTTTTTCGTAATCAAGAAAGCATTCTCAAATTTGATCGTTGTAATAGCCTCGTGACTCAGAGGCCCTTGTTACTGTGACCAAATTAACAGTCCAGAAATGAGCTCGTATAAAATCCTACATTTGCAACTTCGCCCTTTATGCGTAGGCCGTTTATCAAAAGTTCAAGCTGCATCAAAAATTTAGACAACATATGAATTTGGGATCTTTTAAATCAAATTCAGTTCTTACTTTCATTCATCCAGCGAGAAAGTGGGGGAAATAAAATATATATTGCTAGGAATTGACATCTCAGCTTTGATCTGAAGGAGACCATAAATTTATTGTTACCGGAGTGTCTAATGAACATATTTACCTAGTGAACATAACGTTACCTGAGTGAACATAAAATATTGTGAGAGTCTAGAAGACCATTGTTTCTTGGGTCTTTCTACCATAAGTGAAAATTTGAACTGCTTCAGATCCTTTACATATTAATAGAATTGGTGATATTTGCTTCGAACGACATAACGTCCTTTGTCAATAGCGTTTCCGAAATTTACGCTGAAAGAACTCATATCCTTTATACGTCAGAAAAATCAGTGACACTAGCTTCGAACGTCATTAGCCTTAAAGATTTCTCAAACGACCTTAATACTTTAATTACAATAGTGATACTTTGAACTTCCTGAGGTCTTTTACACATTCATAGCACTAGCCTAGCGATACTTTGAACCACCTGAGGTCTTTTACACATTCATTAGTGATACTTTGAACTACCCGAGGTGTTTTACAGATTCATAGCATTAATGATACTTTGAACGTCCTTAGATATTTTACACATTCATAGCATTAGTAAAACTTTGAAGATCTTGAGGTCTGTTATGTGTCTATAGTATTAGTGATACCATGAACAACGGCGGGTCCTTCTTACTTAAACAGTACTAGTGAATTTTACGTTTAAATGTCCTTTATGTGACAATGTCAAGTCCTCAGCGTGCCAGTGCTATTGATTTGTGTACAGACTTTTGTTTGACAGCGTTAGATAGACCCATCTAGCATCTCGTGACTCTTTACGTGAGCGAGTTCGTCACTTATTTTCACAAATTTATATGATCCTCCCGACATCGGCACCGCAGTTTCTGTTTTAATAATTTCTTTCTTTACAGTTTGTTTGGTTTTGCTGTTTGTTTGCTGTTTTTCGTGTTATACGGTCTTTGATCGAAACCACTTTCCGTCAAGAGCCTTAGTGATACTTACTTTAAGAGACCTCCACCCTTAAATCCAAGACTAGCTGCAGTGAAGACACCAGCAGTAACAATGTCGAGGGATGAAGATCTCCGGAGACTGTCATTACTAGCAAAAAAGCGCTGCACATGAAGATTCACAGGAAGAAAAAGAGTGTCATGATTGGTCTTCTGCGAGCTTTTGCGAAAGAAAATCCCTAAAAGTAGTAAAAAGTCAATGGCATAAAAGTAAACGAAATAAAGATGGATCAGTCATTACTTGTTTAAAAGGGGTACACATAAAGATTCACAGGGAGAAAAAGTGTGCAATGATTGGGCTTGTGCGTGCTTTCGAAAAGGATATCCCTAATAGCACAAAGTCAATGGAATAAAAATAAAAAAAAAGATCTGTCATTACTTCCGAAAACGTGCTGCTCATGAAGATTCACAGGGAGAAAAAGTGTGTCGGTCTTGTGTATGCTTTTACGAATGAAAAATCCCTAGTAATTGTAACGAATAGAAAAAAAATAAATGAAATCCCTAGTAACTAGTGTGCAAAGTCAATAGAAAAAAAAATAAATGAAGTAAAAATGGATCTGTCATTACTAGCATAAAAAGCGGTGCACTTGAAGATTCACAGCAAGGAGAAAAAGTAAATGAAATAAAAGATTTATGACATAATATATCGGTTTCAGGTTCGATATGAATCCATTTAGAAGCACATTACAAACCATTCAATTAAGGTAGTATATGTCTTAGGGAGCATTCTTAAGCAAAGAAGGGTCCATGGGTAGCATACGCCCAACCTAATGGACTCACACTGCAAAAGCCACTATGCCTTAAGCAAAGAGGCGTAAAATTTTAAATTATTATAAGATTAGTATTTTTAAGATTTAATGTTCATTTAGGTTTAAAAGCTTAATCAATCTGCCGATATAATCAGTAAGAGTCCGTAATTCTCAGCTGATCACTTCAGGAGCACTGGAAACAATCGTGTCACTTTATACAACGGATACCTGCAGCCCAAAGCAAACAAGTATTTCACATTATATCCCGTACGTTTTAAGGTTCGAACTTGTGACATAACACATTCAACCTTGTAACTCAGCCTCTTTAACTCTTTAGCTGTAATTGAAATGGTGACGTCTAACTGTGTTTATCTGTATTTTTTAGCGTAATTTTAGCTGAAAATTTCCTTGTTTTGCCTCACAGCAGAGGGCCAATCGTGTCGAAACTTCAGGATTTTTTTTTATTGAAGGGGAGGGGGGCAAGAGACGGGAGGAAAGCTTTCTTTGCAGAGTGGAAGGGTGCAAACGAGATAAAGTCGGAGGAGGATGAAATTTCTTTCCTGTTCCACATAAAAAAAGCACACTACCTCTAGGACCTGAAATCGCTTTTTTTCTTTTTATATCTGTCTCCCGGCAGACCCTGCTGCTAGCATAAAATTAAGAAATAAATATCAGATTTCTGACGGAAAAGATAATAAAAAAATAACTTTAAATATATAATAGATCTATCTATACTGTTTGCCCATCTTTTTTGTGTTGAGCATACATACAACGTTATAGCAACAAACGAAAAACTTTTTTTGTGAATAATGCAACTTTATCTGTTCATGCTTTCAATGCAAAATATCAGAGACTGGAAAAAAATATGAAGTGAATATATTAAATTAAATATATAACAAGAAAACAAGAAATTAAATATCTTGACCAATACTTGAAGTGAAAATAAAACATCAAAATAAAAACAATTTTTCCCCAATAGCCAATCTAGTCTATCTGAGATTATAAACCGTGATTTTCTAATATTTTTTTTTTTTTTTTTTGGTAGCAAGTCACTAAGGTCAAGAGTAAGTGAAGATGTGCATGTGACGTTGAGTGACGAAAATTCGATTAAGAAGACAGTTTCAACCATGGCAGCATCAGGGTTGCTGCGGTAGCGGCAACCTAGAAAGAGACGATCACGTCCCATACTAAGATCGTCTCTTACTAGGTTGCTAGCTACCGATGCAACCCAGAAATACAGTAGCCCATAACTCTTAAAAAAGGTGTCAAATCGTCGAACAAAAAAGTACACCATTTGAACACCCTTGTCTGGAAACCTTTATAAAGGGAAATTATGGTCCCTTGGCTTGAACAGCAAGGAAAATTCTTTGACTTGAAAAACAAGGAAAGCGGCCGAAAAACTACGATATTTTGCGTCCACATCATCTTTTTTTTTCTTTTCCTTCTCCCAAGCTAGCTGGGCAATGGAACATCATATAAATCAGTTTAATGGTTCACTTTAAAGGAAATTGCCACATCTATGTGTTTTGTGATTAAAAAAATATTTAAGATAAAATTAATACTTTTATAAAAACCTGCATTTTCATATAGAAGATGATAAATGTCGTCATAATTATAGGTTAGAACCATATATGGCGTAAAAAGTAAATGTTATATTATGATGTTAGCTATAATGACGTCAGTATACTACGACGTTTTACCATTAGGATATTAATAGGTGTTAGACTACATTGCAATTCGTTGACTTGAAAAACAAGGAAAGCGGCTGAAACTACGTTTTTTTGCGTCCACATCATCTTTTTTTCTTTTTCCTTCTCCCAAGCTAGCTGGGCAATGGAACATCATAGAAATCAGTTTATTGGTTCATTTTAAAAGAAATTGCCACATCTATTTGTTTTGTGATTAAAAAAATATTTAAGATAAAATTAATACTTTTACAAAAACCTACATTTTCATATAGAAGATGATAAATGTCGTCATAATTGTAGGTTAGAACCATATATAGCGTAAAAAGTAAATGTTATATTATGATTTTAGCTATAATGACGTCAGTATACTACGACGTTTTACCATTATGATATAAATAGGTGTTTAGACTACATTGCATAGTCAGTATTATTCAGTATTTGGTCATAGCATCATCTGAGCAAGCTAAACGAAAGAAAGACCGAGAAAAGCTACAGAAGAAATAGAGAAAGCATCCTGGAATACAAGAGGTGCAAATTGAAAAAAAAGATTAAAAATGCTGCTGAAAGGAGCAGGGTTCGAGCATACATAAATGAAAAAGAAAGGTATTCAAAAGACCAGGGATATCGAAAATTAAAAATTTAAGAGAGGCAAACAAAAGACCAAGGAGCGTTATCACAATGATGATGATTATCGAAACAAAAATAAAAAATAGTCGCTACCAGATTAATGAGTAAATACTGGGGCGATGAAAGCAAAAAAAGCTAAGACGTCTGCGAGGCTTTATTAATTGTGTAAAAGATAGGTATAGTTCATTATAAATGAGGACGTTGGTATCATCGTATCGAGACATCTGAAACTTGCCCTTTATAATAGTCAAAAGTGATTGGAGGGCAACTAACCCCCCTCCTACGCCCGCCATTTCCCCAAAAACATTCAATCAAAATTTAGAGATAGCCAATTTGTTCAACGCAGTTGAAAGGTCCGAAAATTATGTATTTAAGGAAGACAACTCCCCTGCAGCCCTTAGGGCAAGGGTTGTAAGTTATGCCCTGGAGGCATACAAGGTTTTCTTATAGAAAACGTTGTCGTAGAAACTTCAAAAAAGGCTCATTTGATTGGAAATTGAGAGGGCTAGTGCCCTTATTAATAGTCGAAAGTGATCGAAGGGCGAATGCCTCCCCCTACGCCCTTCTTAGAGCTGCCGTAGAAACTTCAAAAAGGGCTCATTCAATTAGAAATTGAAGGGGCTAGTGCCCTTTTTAATAGTCAAAAGTGATTGGGAGGCAACTAACTCCCCCTTTCCCCACACGCTTCCAATCAAAATTTTGAGATAACCATTTTGTTCAATGCAGTTGAAAAGTCCGGAAATTATGTCTTTGACGAGGACAAAACTCCCCACAGCCCTCAGGGCAAAGGTTGTAAGTTATGCCCAGGAGGCATACAAGGTTTTTATAGAAATTATTGTCGTAGAAACTTCAAAAAGGGCTCAATTGATTGGAAATTGAGAGGCCCTTATTAATAGTTGAAAGTAATCGGAGGGATAATCCCCCCCCCACGCCCATCATTTCGCAAAAGTCTTTCGGTCAACATTTTGATATAGTCATTTTGTTCAACGTAGTTGAAAGGCCTGAAAATTATGTCTTTGAGGATGACAGCCCCCCCCCCCCACTGCCCTCAGAAAAAGGGGTGCAAGTTATGCCCTTGGGGCATATAAGGTTTTTATAGAAAGCGTTGTCGTAAAAACTTCAAAAGGGCTCATTCGATTGGAAATCGAGAGGACTAGTGCCAGTGGCGTAGGAACGTCTTGTGACACCCGGGACGGAATTTAAACTTGTCAAACTCCCCCAAACAAACATTTAAACATTGCTGAGTCATATTTGTTTATGGTGGAAACATACAATAAAAAAAACAGCTATTTGAAGTGTTTAAATAAGAAGTGACAGGAAAAGTAAATTACATAAATTTAATCAAAATATACCATTTTTATACATGTTAACATTATTATTAAAATATCAAACAACACCATTTTAATTCGTGGCATTACGAATTAAAAAACTTTAAAACTTTTTAAAAGGACATACAAGAATAACTCTAAATTTCGTATTTTACTATAGGCTTATCCATGTTTTTTTTTGTACTTTTACTTCACAACAACCAGGTGATTGAGTGATATATATATATATATATATATATATATATATATATATATATATATATATATATATATATATATATATATATATATATATATATATATATATCTGCACGAATTTAACAGAATGTACTATGTATTTAAAATATATATTTTTCATTCAGAACCTCTTCTTTCTAACTTTGTTTCCTGCAAACTTAGAAATAGCTTAATCAAAATATATCTTTTTTGCTACACTGTTTTCAATAGATAGCATGGCTGAGCTGAGATAGTCGAGGTTGGCTCATAGTAGATCTGAAATAACTTTAATAAGCTTGAGTTTAGAAAAACTCCTCTTGTAAGAAGCAACAAAGACACATAATGTCAGGTAAAAGCATAATGCTATAGTTAGATTAGGAACAGAGTCTGGAAGCTCATTTTTCAACTATAAACTGCAGTAGTCTCAAAGAACTCTACTTCAAAGCCATTCTTCAGGAACGCTTGCCGCTTGTAAAAACCTCCTCAGACGTGGGATTTCATTTAACATGTTTCCTGAAGATATTTCTTCGTAATTCTCAACTAAACAGCCCACTAATTTTAGCACTTCAGTTTTGGAACTCTTTAACAAGTTCCTGGTCTCCAAGATAACAAACCAAAGTGATATTCCTTCCATGTCTTGGGAACGCGTGTTGATTTCTGGTTTAAACGTGTCAATGCACTCTAACATCGATATTTTTAGTTCTTCTTCCAAAGTTAGAAGCTTGTCTGCAGCTTTTTCTCCAGGCATCAGTTTCTTTTCTTCTAATATTTCTTTGTTTGGTTAGGGGAATGTCCATCTCATCACCAATAGCTTTTGCATATTCCACTGCCTTTTCCACAAGACCATCTTTATTATCATTCAAAAAGGCCTTTAAACTCCTCATTCTGATGAGACACTTTTCAAAACTTATTTCAACAATTTGCAGGTATTTTTGGGCGTGGTTGTCGTCTTCAATGACACTATTTCATGAACATAAAAAGCACAAAAATGAGAAATCCCACATCGAAGACAACAAAGTTTGAGCTCCTCCTCTAGTGTCGAGAGTCTCTGAAGAAGTCACAAAGTTTTTCGATGGTATCGACAATCTTCTTAAAGCATTTAAACACTGGCTTAACAGCTTCATAGTGAGCACTCCACCTGGTTTCTGCAAGTCGTTTGACCGTAACTTCAGCATTTGCCAAGAGGACATTCCATCTGTGTGGTGAGCATGAGAAAAAAACAAACATACAACCTTTCCAAAGTACCAAAAAAACGTCACACAGAAAGGAACTGTAGTAAGATAGTGCACTCCGCAAAGATTTAGTGAATGGTTGGCACAAGGTACAAACAATGCTTTAGGAATAAGCTCACGAATCTTAGTTTGTACTCCTGAAGGTACTCCAGCCATTGTTGGAGCGTTTTCGTAGCCCTGCCCTCGGCACATTGCTATATCCAGACCATCTTCTTCAATTGCATTTAAAATATCCTGTGTAATGTCCATGGCTCTTTTCCTGTGAGCTGAAAATAGCCAAAAATAACTCCTTTACTTCGATTTTCTTGTTCTCAATGTGCACGTAACGAATTAACTTCACTCATTTGATTAATGTGCAAGGCATCGGGTGTGCTGTCTGACATTATACTAAAATACTTATATATAAAAATGGTATTTTCAGACAAAATCTACCAACAAACTTGAAAACTGCCAAGTAGCATAGCTACTTTGCTACCCCACTTTTTGCACGGCGAGCCCTAATCAATCATATGTCCTTTTAGACCCAATTTTTGTCACCCCTCCAGGGCTGGCATCCGGGGCGGTCCACCCCCCCCCCCCGTGCACCCCCCTTCCTACGCTACTGACTAGTGCCTTTTTTATTAGTCGAAAGTGATCGGAAGGCAAATGACCCCCCCCGCCCGCCCATCCTTTCCCTAAACACTTCCAATCAAAATTTTGAGATAGCTATTTTGTTTAACGTGTTTGAAAGGTGCGAAAATTATTTCTTTGAGGATAACAAATCCCCCCAGCCCTCAAGGCAAGGGTTGTAAGTTATTGGAGATAGCAAATCGAAATTTGGAGATAGCAATTTTGTTCATTGTGGTTGAAGAGTCCGGAAATTATGTCTTTGAGGAAGACACCCCCGCCCCCACAGCTCTCATGGCAAGGGTTGTAAGTTATGTCCTGGGGCATATAGGGTTTTTATAGAAAGGGTGGTTGTATATACTTCGGAAGGAACTCATTGGATTGGTAATCTGAATTTCTAGTTCTCTTTTTAAGAGTCAACGCGATCAGAAAGCAGTTTACCCCCCTCCCTTCTTCAACATGTCGTGTTTTCCTGAAATACAACGAAAAAGAAATTTTTGAGACGATCATTTTATTCAAAATATTCCAAAGATCATACAAAAAGACTTTTGAGGCTGAAACAAACCACCAGAGCCTAGGGACGAGGGTTACAAGTTATGCCGCGGAGTATTTAAGGTTTTTATAGAAGGAATGGTTGTTTAACTTTAGAAGAGGCGTATTTGGTTGAGCCTTTCCGAAGGCCTCCTTTTTAAGCGTCAAAAGTGTTGGAGGGCATTTAGACCCCCCCCCCACCAACAACCCCTCTTTTCATAAAAACACATCTGATTAAAATTATCAGATAGTGGTTTTGTTCAAAACAGTTCAAAGAACATATAATAATGTCTCTAGTAGTGACACAACCCCCAGCGCCCTGGGGATAGGGTTGTAAGTTATGCCATGAGGGCATATAAGGTTTTTATAGAATGGGCGTTCGTATAAACTTCAGATGGGCTTATTTGATATGAAATTGGAAGTTATAATGCTCTTTTTAAGAGAAAGTGATTTGAGACCAACCACCCCCCTCCATGCTCATCATTTCCCTTAACACCTCCAATCAAAATTTGGAGATAACAACTTTATTCATCGTAGTTGAAGGTTTCCGAACTTATGTCTGTGAGGAAGACACCCCCCCCTACAGCTCTCAGGGAAAGGGTTGTAAGTTATGCCCTGGGGCATATAAGGTCCTTATAGAAAGCGTGGTCGTATATGCTTCGAAGGGGATTCATTGGATTGGCAATCAGAAGTTCTAGTGCCCTTTATAAGAGTAAAAGTGGTCAGATCGCAGCTACCGCCCCCCCCCCCCCCCCCCCCCCCCCATGTACAAAAAACACGTCGTGTTTTCCCAAGATGTATACAAAAGATATTTTGAGACAGTCCTTTTTATTCAAAATAGTCCAAATATCATATAACAAGGCTTTTGAGGTTGATATAAACCAAAAGAGTCTGAGGGCGAGGGTTGTAAGTTATGCCCCTGGGGCATTTAAGGTTCTTATGGAGGGGATGGTTGTGTCAACTTTAAAGGTGGCTCATTTGGTTAAAATTGGAAGTTCTAGTTTCCTTTTAAGAGTCAATAGTGATGAAGGTCTTTAGTATTATATGTTTTAGAAATTCTGAAATGAGACCAATTACAACTAGAACTATTCAAACAACTACAAGTGTAACTGATGAAACAACTCCTGGAATAACTTATCGAAACATTGCAGTACAAATTGATCCAACGCCTGCGGGTACAAATCAATTTCAATTTGAGGCAAAAGCGGTAAAGCAGTCAGACCAAGATAGAGATGAAAATAATGACTCAAATGAAATACATAAGGATTTAGAGAGAGAAAATCATATGTGGCAACCCGATCGCGATGGAGACAAAAACACTGACTCAAATTAAAAAAGATGAGGGTATGGGAGATAAAGATCTGATGAGGCAGTCCGATCATGCAGGTACGAGAGCTGCAGGTACGAATCACCCTCAATTTGACCAAAAAAGAAACGAAAACAATGACTCTTATGAAAAAGATGAAGATATTGAGGATAAAAATCAGATTAGGCAGATCCGATCATGATGGAGACGAAACCAAAAACTCAAGTGAAAAGATGAAGATGTAGAGGATAAAATCAGATTAGGCAGTCCGACGATGATGTAGATGAAACCAAAGACTCAAGTGAAAAAGATGAAAATGTAGACAATAAAAATCAGACTAGGCAGTCCGATCATGAAGGAGACGAAACCAAAGACTCAAGTAAAAAAAGATGAAGATGTAGAGGATAAAAATCAGATTAGGCAGTCCGATGATGATGGAGATGAAACCAAAGACTCAAGTGAAAAGGATAAAGATGTAGAGGATAAAAATCAGATTAGCCAGTCCGATCATGATGGAGACGAAACCAAAGACTCAAGTTAAGAAGATGAAGATGTAGAGGATAAAAATCAGAATGGACAGTCCGATGATGATGGAGATGAAAGCAATGACTCAAATGAAAAAGAGAAAGATGTAGAGGATAAAAAATCAGATTAGGCAGTAAAATCAGAGATTAGGCAGTCGATCATGATGGAGACGAAACCAAAGACTCAATGATCATGATGGAGACGAAAACCAAAGACTCTAGTTGAAAAAAAA
This sequence comes from Artemia sinica, assembly GCA_027921565.1. NCBI lineage: Eukaryota > Metazoa > Arthropoda > Branchiopoda > Anostraca > Artemiidae > Artemia > Artemia sinica. The sequence continues at coordinate 47,813,278 of CM051270.1, forward strand.
GATAAAGATGTAGAGGATAAAATCAGATTAGGCAGTCCGATCATGATGGAGACGAAACCAAATTGGGAAAAGAGAAAGACGTCCTTAGAATTACCTAGTAAAGAGGCAAATGCCGTCCATGTATTATTTATTTCGAGCTCGGCTATAAAGGGTGACGCAGAAAGTTGAGAGGGAATTATTTTTTTTTTTTTTTTCGTGATCTCTATGTTATATTGATTTGGTTCAACGCTCCCCACAACATTACCTGAAAGCTTCAACTGAATTTTTGTTACCTACTTGGACACCAAAGGCCACAATGCCCTCTTTCCCAATAACAAATAGCGTATAGAAACAATGAGTGAATTTTAATAAAATTATAGAATTGTAGAATTTATGCTGTTATTTTTATATGTCATAGTTGTTAGCATTTTTATGCGTTGTAGTTGATAGCATTTTTATGTGTTATAGTTGTTAGCATTATTATATTTTATCAGCTAAATCCGATGATACGTAAGTAGTCCTTAATTATACAGAACTGAATCGGTCCTTTATGTAAGCAACCCGGATTATTTTATTTATGTGCCTTCTATAATGTTAAGAATGTGATCCCTTTTATGACTATATCTATTTCAATCCAGAATTGGTGCTAAAACACTATAAATATTTTTTGCATTTCATATGGTTATCACTTTTTATCAAAGTTACTCTTTATACAATGTATTTTATGGGCTAGAGTTCGTTCCTTACTATTACACTTTTCTTGATTATCAAATTAATATATTTTTCTTGTTATTCAAGCCAAGGGACTGTTAGTTTTCTATATAGGGATTTTGGACAAGGTGGTTCTAATAGTGTAATTTTTTGATCTGACTCTATTTTAAGGGGTTATGGGCTATTTTGTTTTTTACTATGGGACGTGATCGTCTCTTACTAGGTTGCTAGCTACCACTGCAACCGGATCACAAACAGGAAAAAGCCTATGGCTTTTTTATAGAATAGTAAGAGACGAACTTCAGAGAATGAGGTAGCTAATCAAGTCCAATATGTGCCATGGTTTGTTCTTTACTAGGTTTCAGCCATCTCTACGGCCATATAGTCCCTATTTAGAAGAAGCAATTAGTAAGAGACAAATCTTAGAGAATCAGGCAGCTAACTAAGTCCAATATGTGCCATGGTTTTATCCTTACTAGGTTTCAGCGATCTCTGCAGCCATGATACCAATGAAACTTACATAATTCCCATTTATAATTGATCGATCCTTTATGTAACAATCTTGCACACGAAAATACGGTTTTTTTCGTAAAAAAAACTTGATTCTATTTCAAAAATTATTTTTGTAAATTAGAAAGATGTTTAAATACATCAATTTAGTTCAAATGAGCCATTAAACAACTCTCTATAATGTTCAAGTGCCCCGCTAGTGGCAGACAAAAAAAAGAAAAAAAAAGATGCCCTCGAGGCAGAATATAATGGTTTCAGTAACTTTTTTTTCTTGATTTTCAAGCCAATATATGTCCGTTGTTGTTCAAGCCTAGGGACGCTACGTTTCCTACATAGGGGTTTCGGACAAGTAGGTTCTAATAGTGTACTTTTTGTTTTGATCTGACATTATTTTTAGGAGTTATGGGTTACTAGATTTCTTAGTATTAGCCGTTATCGTCTCTTACAAGTTGCTAGCTACCGCTGCAACCCGGATCTCTGAAATTGATTTAATAATAATCCAAACTGTCAAGGTAGAAATTAACGATTTGTCAGTTGCAAATTTTAATGTTATATTATTTACAAGGATTTCAAAAAGAATTAAGACGTCTCAATATCCGTCGGATAGAGCTTGCAGATATAAGGATGACATTGCCAGATCAAAGGCATTTTTTTTTAGATGTGCAATCAAATTGTTATAGTTGAGTTCGTTATTTTAGGTGATTGTTATAGGTGGATTTTTGTGAGTTCTACGACAAAATTGTTTTTTTTTTTTGCAGAATATTCAGTAAAAACTAACAGAATTTTCAAAAACACAGTAAGAAATACTTTTTTCTTGAGGAAAAATTATAGGATTTTTGTTCTAAATCATCAGTCTTACAAAGACATATGCTAATAACCCTAACGGGTTCGTTTTCACCATAATTGAAAAACATAGCTTTCCCTTTGCTGTTCATAGCTATGCTTGTATACATATTGGTATTACTGCTACATAAACTGCAATACTCCTTCCAAAATTAATATGCGAATATTTTAAAAAATAGCCTCCGTATATTCAGATTGCTGTCTTATATTGTCCATTGCATTTGTAAACTGTTCCACAGTCACCAGTCCATAACTTGGAAGCTTTTCATCAAACACACAATATTTCTTTTGGATTTTAATATGAAGTTTTGCCAGAGCATTTCTAGACAACTTTTCAATAACGCCAGCTCTTTCAAAGATAATTTAAAGCTTTAATTTTGAATATTTTTCATAATCCTGTCTGACAGGGAGATTATGACGACTGAACTCACATAACAATTTGATGACACATTCTAAAAAATTAGGAGGTACAACAAAAAAATTTCTTGCACCCAGGGACGGAGCCAATATAGGAGGTTGAGCTTCGAAAAGCGTAGGACATTTAAAATAGAAGAAAATGCAAAAAAAATACCCTTAGCAATACTAAATTTTTTACGAAAATGCTTCTCCACGGGGTGAGATTATTTTTTCAGGTATTGAACATATCATAAAACGTTTTTCTGAGAGTCAAATACAAAACAAAGACAATAAAGTAGAAAATTCAAAAAGTTCGGCAGCTTCCCGGCATTAAGAGGCCTGAAGTGAGCCCTTTAGCCACACTCAACAAAATCGTGGTTATGACCCTGCTGTAGAGGCATTTGATAGACTTTAGCCCCATCCAATAAGAAATTCTGGAACTTATTTTATTAATATTTTGGTAAAGCGAAACAGCTTTCCTGACTCATCGTCTTTCTAGTTTCTGATGTACAACCAGAAGATCAAGAGAATGACTTAGCAGCCTAGACCTTACAATACACTTTGGCAGAGATTGAAGAGAATGAGGAGACGTTAGACTTTCACAACTCACCCCATCCTCTTCCAGGGAATATGGGCAATATTTCTCTCCAGTTGGAAAATGACGAAGCTTGTGTATTACTAAACAGTCCTCGAACAATGGTACCATAGAGTCCCATTCCTTTAGATCTTGTCGACTCTGTCAGCGATTCAAAAACCGAGTCCACCATTGACAGCTGCATTGGAATGTTACTGCAGCTAGCTTCTGACGGAAAAAAGTGATTTCATCTTATGCGAAATCCAGCAATCGAAAATACCGTACTTGAAAAAGAGCACATCGTGGATAAAATCTTCAAAGTTGTTGAAAGTATATTATCTTCATAAAATAGTGCACTCAGAATGATAGAATATCTAAAAGATGCTCGCGTGCAAGTCCAGGAGACTCAGGATACCATCTCAAGAATTTAGAGTGGAGCAAAATCCCAGAAATTACCCCAAAACCCTGACAGGTAATCAAAAACACTACCTCATCAACCTACATCATCAGGCCTTATCCACCTCAGCTTCAAAGTTTTCCTTCTAATACTTCTATTATTGGCGTTACACAAGTTTAAAAATTGGTGGTGTGAGGATTATCCACACTTGGAATATTCAATTAAAAAGGACACTGCGTTCTGCCATATTTACTGTCTTTTCCCCACTGGGTCTGGTACGAATAAAAAAGAACTGATGCTTTCACAGTAGGGAATCATTATTGGGTCAAGTGAAAATCTGAGGTGCTCATTTAGATCGAGGTACTGTAATTTATTATATATAATTTTTTTGAAGTGCATATCTTCGGTTAGATCTCTGACTGACAGACAGGCAAGATTTTGCAGGCTGCTGATGAGAAAAATATTCACCGTGTGTTTATATGTCCTCCTACAAAGCATGAAAAACTTAGCTCGGCAACAACAAGCTCTTGAATCACGGTTGCAGCTGAAGCTACAATCTAGTAAGAGGCGAATCACAGCCCATAGTAACCAAGAGTTTAAAAACGTGTTTTGAAAAAAAAAACTGCCAAATGAGAAAATATTGTCATCTGACACTGATTCAGGAATGGTAACTATTCTTTGGGTTAATGTAAAAAAAAATAAAAGTTTATAACCAATAGAAACTATGGTGATCTCAAATAAAGCCTAAAATCCCTCAAAATTGGCGTCAGGTAGAAATAAAAAGTGCACCATAGGAATCAGCAAGGTCGAAAACCTTGTGTAAGAGAATTACAATCTCCCTAGCTCTCTATGGTTTTCCAGTTCCGAGCTAGCTGAGGAAAAAAAAAAACAGAAAAAAGATGCCGTCGATGCAGAATTTTGTGCCTGTAGCCATTTTTCTTGTTTTTCAAGCCAACGAATTTTCTTCGTTATTCAAGCCAAGGGACAGTTAATTTCCTATTCAGGGGTATTGGACAAGGCGGTTCTAATAGTGTACTTTTTTTTTACTCTAGTTTTAGGAGTTATGGGCTTTTTTTTTTACAATGGGACGTGATCGTCTCTTACTAGGTTATAGCTACCGCTGCAACCCGAATAACGGCTTGTCAAGCGGGGGACCGAGGTTCGAATCCCCGTTGGAGGGAATTTTTAATATATTGACTTTAAGTATAACTGTGCAAGCCTATACTATAGTTAAGTGGCCTATACTAGTTAGCATAGGCAAGAGTTTTGTTCATTATTATAACTTTGTTTACTAGGTTTGAGCTATTTCCGATGAAATTTACATAGTCCCCATTTATAATGAAGTTATAGATACTTTATGTAAAATCATGCGTCAAGTAGCTAGAGCCTAATAAAAAACAAAACTAATTAAACAAATTTTTGTTAATTTTTTTGGTTTGAATTAAAAAATTAAAATTATTGATCAGACACCATAAACATTTTTGCAGTTTGCAGCTAAATAAATTTATTCTATTTGAAATTTTCAGGAATTAATCTAGTTTCAGTCGACAAATCGGATTTTTTGTTAAAACCCTAAAAGAATCATTGCATTTTACATAAATATATCTACATGATTTTTATAATGTTGAAAATACTATTTTCATTTTCTTCTGCAATAAGATGTTAATACCATTAGCTACTACAGTGCTATAGAAAAATGGAAATTTTGGTAAAATAATGATTCTATTTCAAAAAACTATGTTGTTTTTAATTACAAAAGGAACTAGATGTAGCAGTTTCCTTTAAATGAGCCATTAAACAACTCTACGATGTTCCAGTGCCAAGCTAGCTGCGGAAAAAGAAAAACAGAAAAGAAAAAAGATGCCGTATAAGAAGAATATCATGGTTGCAGCCACTTTTCTTGATTTTCAAGCCAATATATTTACCTTGTTGTTCAAGCCAAGGGACGGTAAGTTTCATATATAAGGTTTCGGACAAGGCGGTTCTAATAATGTACTTTTTTTTTTTCTGATTCTAGTTTTATCAGTTATGGACTATTTCATTTTTTTACTATGGGGCGTGATCGTCTCTTACTAGGTTGCTAGCTACCACTGCAACCCGGATTCCACTCTTTCAAAGAAAATGTTAATCTGTAATTTTGAATATTATTCGTAATCCTGGTAAAAAATTCGTAAAATGTTTCTCGATTTACGAAGATCAATCTGCATTTTTCCCATCTTCTTGAACTTCTGAATGTAATTTTTAACTTTGTCCTTATCTGTTATTTGATACACCTCGCAGAGGTTTTAATTTTTTCATTATAGCTATCGCCACTAAAGTATATAATAAAATAACTCCTTTTAGTTCTAAGGACGTAAAAATAAATTACTTTTCCGCCCCTTGGCATGGGACCGAAATTTCTTATAGATACCTGATAAATCGTAATTTTGGAAATTCTTGTTTTTGTTGGTAGCCTACAAGACTGTTAAGTTTTTACGGTCGTATTACATTTTTGTCTTTGCTGCCACCCTGGACTTTGAAAATGACTAACCAAAACTAATTAGTTTAATTCGGTAAACTTTTTTCGTCTGTAAAAATTCATGCATTCTATATATTTATTTATTTATTTACCCACTAAAAAAACAACAGTAGAGTATTAAATAAAGAAGATAAAATACAAAAAAAATAATACAAAAGCAATAAAAGCGGTGTTAACCAGATAAATATATCATAGAAAACTAGGAGTATATATCGGAGTATAAAATAAACAAAACAAACACTTCACAAAAGAAAAGAAGAAAACTAAATTCATTTATTGTGTTCATTGGCGATAGGGGAACGCTCTACAGATATGTAGGGTACCTCCATAGGAGGCACAGACGAAAGGGGACCTTGTCCCTGGGGGTCCATAATAGAAACTGGGGCACCCTCGCCCAGGGTCATAAATACAGGTGGAGGAGGAAGAAGGTCCCTCAAATGTACACTCAAAAGGGCCCACTAGTTTGTCCACAAGTCCCATGAGTTCCAAACCTTCTCCCAGTAATGGGTTAAACTGCATGGTGATGCAGAACACCATCGCGGGAGGATCCTCTATAGGAGGACAACTGTGGCAGGGCGTAAGATCCAGATCTATGGACAACGGCCACTGCAAAGGGCTTCCTCGACCTTTTCGGGGTACCTGCAAGACTGGGGACCTTGCGGTCAACTCTATTCCCACTTGAGGAGTGGCGCCCCTCGAGGAAATTATAGCCTAGTAAACGACACAGCATTCGCACGGGATTCTGACTAATGGACAATTTTTCTGGGCTTGGTACGTTTTGATGGGCGTCTTTGGGCTGAAAAACCTCTTCCAAGCTAATTTATCTATTATGGGTTGCCTCCCTTAGTAGTATAATATTTGTAGGCATGAATATATAATGAATCGGAGGTAATAGGCTTGAGACTGTCTGTGCAGGATTTCGACTCTTGTTGCTAGAAGAGCGTTGCCAAGTGCTGAAAACCATGTTGTGACCAAGATGGGCCAAGGATTGCACAAAGCCTCCATTCATGGAGGTCCCAGGGACTTCTTGCTGTCCGGTTCTAAGCCGGGTTAAGTACTTCGCTGTAGACTTGAGAAGATATGTCATCCCCGTCCTGCACTGGTATCCGGGATCAATGCTTTTCCTGAGGCAAAAATAATTTCAATATTTTAATGAACATGAAAATTGGAACTTGGAATGTTACGACATTAAAAATGACTTTCGTATCGACATTTTGACTGACGAATTCAGACGATTCGAACTGGATTGTTTAGGAATTTCAAAAACTCATATCCCAGGGGTAGGAAGCATGAAATTAGGTGATATAGAATTTGTTTACTCAGGCAGGAAGAATGGGGTACATAGACAGGGAGTAGGGCTCATGATGAATAACAAAGCTGCTAATTGCTCATTTTATGGCTAGAACGTTCAGGGTATCAGTTATAGCAGTATACGCCCCTGTAAAACCGACTGACGGAGATACTAGTGACTCAGATGAATTTTACTTACAGTTACATGAGCAAATAGACAGGGTCCCAGGTAGAAATATGATGCTACTACTGGGAGATTTTAACGCCCAGGTTGGTAGAAATAGGGATACATGGTATCCCAGCCTAGGTAAATTTGGTGTAGGAAAAGAAAACAGTAATGGATACAGACTTTTGCAATTTTGTAGGTATAACAATCTAGTTATAACCAATACGTGTTTGGTCATAAAATAGCTCATAAGTTAACATGGTACTCACGTGATTGTGAGACAGCAAACCTTATTGATTATGTTATAGTAAACCGAAGACTGGCAGGATCAATACAAGATACTAGGGTATATAGGAGTGCTGTTATTGATGTTAAAAGTAAAGATCACCATCTAGTAGTGTCAAGGGTTAATTTAAAGCTGAAATATCGGAAGGGTAACTACCTCCCGGGAAGTTATGATGTTGGTAGACTCCAGGATGAGAATTTGAGAGAAACTTTCCAGGAACAGTTGAATGCGAAACTTGAGAGTTTAAAATTTGATAATGTGGAAGATGGTTGGAATAATTTTATAAAAATAATTTGTGAAGTTACTGAAGGTGTATTAGGGAAGAAAGCTAGAACTGCAGCTAAGAATATTAGTGAAAAAGCTTTATGTTTAATAGAAAGGAGAAAGGACTTGTACAAGAATTATCTGAGTGATAGATCGTATGAAAACAAAAGAATTTAAAGAAAGTAGAGAAAGCATTAAAATATGAACTAAGAAGGTGTGAAGTGGAGGCCATGGATAAAATTGCCGAGGATCTGGAAGATGCAGCTAGACGGCATAATAGTAAAAATATTGTACTGGCACGTTAAAAAATTGAGAGGGGGAAGTCAATCCGGACTTGGACCAGTTAAAGATAGGAATGGGGTCGCAATTAGCGATAAAATAAAAAAATAAAGAGAGATGGGCCGAACATTTTTGATAATTTGCTTAACCGAGATAGATTTGCAGGAAAAAATATAGAGGAAAATGAAAAAGTTTGTGATAGCTTGGATGTGAAGGAACATTTGTTTTGTGAGGAGGAATTAGCAACAGTACTAAAAGGATTAAAGAATAATAAGGCTCCAGGTGCTGATAGGGTGGTAAATGAGTTTCTTAAATATGGTGGCTCTGAGGTTAGAAATAAGTTACTGAAGATTATGTATATGATTTTTGAAAAAGGGGAAGTATCTAACGATTTTAGGAAAACCTTAATTAAGCCACTTTATAAGAAAGGTGATAAAAGTGAGTGTGGTAATTATCGAGGCATTAGTCTGGTCCCTGTAGGTAGTAAATTACTTAGTAATATGATACTTTTTAGACTGAGAGATGATGCCGTAGACAAAGTTATAAGAGAAGAGCAGTGCGGTTTTAGAAAAGGTGGAGGATGTGTCAACCAAATTTTCACTCTTAGGCTAATAATTGAGAAGTGCCTGAGTTTTCAAACACATATGGTCCTGAGTTTTATAGATTATGAGCAAGCGTTCGATTCTATTGATAGAAGAGCTTTAGTAAAGGTTTTATCCTTATATGGTATACCAGACAAATACATTAAAGTGATTAGTGCTATGTACGAGAATAACACTGCTGCGGTTAGGTAGGAAATGAGGTTAGCAGCTGGTTTTCTATTAAATCAGGAGTTAAGCAGGGTTGTGTTCTATCCCCCTTTATATGGATTATTTTGATGGACTTTGTTTTAAGGAGCACGGGAAAAGCAATGGGAGACCACGGAATCAAATGGGGAGGAAAAGGTCTCCTGAACTTGGATTATGCTGAAGATTTAAGCATCCTAGATGAAAGTGCGAGCAAAATGAATGAAGTTTTAGAGGTTTTGCGAGTTCAGGGTGCTAGAATTGGTTTGAAAATTAATGTTAGGAAGACTAAGTCACTAAGGCTAGGAATAAGTGAAGATGAAAAGGTGACGTTGGGTAATGAAAAGATTGATCAGGTGGGCAGCTTCACTTACCTTGGTAGTATTATTGGTAAAGATGGTGAGAGCAGTGAAGATGTTAAAAATAGAATAGCCAAGACTCAGGGTGTTTTTTTCACAGTTAAAAAAAAAGTCAGGAAGAATAGGAAGATAAGTCTGCAAACCAGGATTAGAATATTAGAAGCTACAGTGATGACAGTGGTCAAATATGGCTCTGAAGCATGGGCGCTCCGAAAAGCGGATGAAGATTTGCTAGATGTTTTCAAGAGAAATTGCTTAAGGATTCTTTTGGGTACCCGGCTGACTGACAGCATTTCAAACAATAGGCTATACGAAAAATGTGGTTCAATACCGCTCTCTAGGGCTATAATGAAAGAAAGGTTGAGGTGGCTAGGGCATGTTGTGCGGATGAAGGATGACAGATTGCCGAAGATTGTTCTTTTCGGCCAACCGTCAAGGGCTAAACGGAAAGCAGGTTGTCCCCGTCTGGGGTGGGAGGACGTCATAAAGAAGGATTTAAAGGAAATGGGAACTTTGTGGGCGGGTGTAAAATGGGAGGCTTTGAATAGATTGGGGTGGAGGAGGAGCGTGCGTAGCTGTGTTGGCCTCAGGCAGTTTGGTGCTGTGGTGAGTTGTAAGTAGTAGTAGTAGTAGTATATATCCATCATTCTTGTAGCAACTTTTTTCTTATATTTGTTTCGGTAATCTTCATCATTATCATGCCACTCCTTGAACCTTTGTTTGGCTCCTTCAATTATTGGTTCTCTATATTCTTCATCATTATTATAACGCTCCTTGCTCTTTTGTTTCACTCTCTCAATTGTTGCTTCTCTATAATCTTCATCATTGCGATAACGCTTCTTTATTTTTTGTTTGGCACGCTCATTAGTTGCTTCTCTATTATCTTCATCACTGTGATAACGCTCCTTGATGTTTTTTTTTTGCTCTCTAAGTGTTTACTTCTCGATATGCCTGGTCTGTCAAATACCTTTGCTTTTCTCTTTTCAGGATGCTATCTCTGTTTTTGTGTATCTTTTCAGGATACTATCTCTGTTTTTTGTGTAGCAACAAAACAACTTGGGAAAGGGATAAAGCTGATTTCTCACCAAAAAAAAAAAAAAAAAAAAAAAAAAAAAAAAAAAAAAAGTGGGACTACGAAAAAATAACATAGCAAATACTATACACAGTAAACTAATGATTTAGCTAATCAAGACATCATATTAAAAACCTATGTCCTCAAAAGAGATGAAGTTAAATAAAAGCGTTTGATAAAAGGAAAGGGTTTATTCTTATTTAAACATAAAGAGACGCGCATGAAGACCTTCAGCGGAAGCAAGACGGCTGAAACTATCACATTTGACTATAAAGAGGCACATAATGCATGCCTTTTTATAGATTCAATAAAGAAATTAATATAAGTAGGGTTCTAAACCCCATGCTTTCTAAAAGCCAGAATATAATTAGTACTTTATTGAAAAAAAAATTCAAATGAATTTACTGAAAAAAAAATGTACATTGTTAGTTTAATATACATATGCTGATATTTATTTCTTAAAATCTTAATTAATTTTTGATTTCCTAAAGTTATAAAAGTGAAAAAGAATTTTTTTCAGTAAAGTACAAATTACATTCTGGCTTTTAGAAAGCATGGGGTTTAGATCCCTACTCATATTAATTTCGGTTCGTTTTGAGTTTGACTCTGTTATTTATTTTAATTTCTGTTTGTTTTGGGTTTCATTTATTTATTGATACTAATTTATGGTGGTTGTATGCTTGGTAGATTATTTGATTCTATTTTTGTTCATTTTGGTTTAATTGAGTTCTTTACTTTTTTAAAAAAAACTTATTTGTGGAAAGTTTTTTTCAATTAATTTCTGTTCGTTTTATATTGCCATAGTCTTTTTTCAGTGAGAAAGACTGAGACTCTTCTAAAGTTAAACAACCATCCCTTCCATAAAAACCTTAAATACCCCCTGGGCATAACTTACAGCCCTTGCCCTAATCTCTGGGGTTTGTTTCAACCCCAAAAGCCTTGTTATATGATATTTAGACTATTTTGAATAGATGGCTATCTCAAAATTTCTATTAGACACATTTCGGGACAATACGACGTGCGTGGGGGGGGGGGGGGGGGGGGGGGGGGGGGGGGGGGGGGGGGGTAGCTGTCCTCCGATCACTTTGACTATTTAAAAAGAGCACTAGAGCGTCTGATTACCAATCTGATGAGCCCTAGGGCGCAACTTACAACCTTGCCCTGAGGGCTGGAGTGATTTTTTGTCCTCAAATACATAATTTCCAGACCTCTCTATACGCTGAACAAAATGGCTATCTCAAAATTTTGATTGTAAGTGTTTTGGAAAATGATGGGCAAGGGGGGGGGGTGATTTGCCGTCTGATCACTTTCGGCCAATAAAAAAGGAAGTAGTCCTTTCAATTTCCAATCGAATGAGCCCTTTTTGAAGCTTCTACGACAAAACTTTCTATAAGAACCTTATATGCCCCAAAGGCATAACTTAGGACCCTTGTCCTGAGGGCTAGGGGGGAGGGTTGTCATCCTCAAAGACATAATTTCCAGACCTTTAAACTACGTAGAACAAAAGGCCATATCAAAATCTTGTTTGGGGAAATGATGGGCATGGGGTGGGGGTGATTCTCCCTCCGATTACTTTTGGCTATTAAAATTGAAAAAAGCCCTCTGGATTTCCAATCCAATGACCCCTTTTTGAAATGTTTACGACAACACTTTCTATAACAGCATTATATGCCTCCAGGGCATAAATTACAATCTTAGCGCTGAGGGCTATGGGGGGGGGGGGGGGTTGTCCATACTCGAAAACATAATTTCCGGACCCTTCAACTGCGTTTAAACAAAATGGCTATATCAAAATGTTGATCGGAAGTGTTTGGGGAAATGACGAGTGTGGGGGGGGGGGGCATTCGCCCTCCGATCGCTTTTGACTATTAATGGCACTATCCATCTCAATTCCCAATTAAATGATCCCTTTTTGAAGTTTCTACGACAACATATTCTATAAAAACCTTACATGCCCCCAGGGCATAACTTAAAACCCTAGCCACGAGGTTTTTTTTAGGGGGGGGGGGGGTTGTCATACTCAAAAAAAATTTCGACCCTTCAACTACGTTCAACAAAATGGCATATCAAAATGTTGATCGGAGGTGTTTGGGGAAATGATGGGCATGGGGGGGGGGAGGCATTCGCCCTCCAATCGCTTTTGACTATTAATAAGGGCACTAGCTCTCTCAATTCCTTATTGAATGAGCCCTTTTTGAAGCTTCTACGACAACACTTTCTATAAAAGCTTTATACGCCCCCAGGGCATAACTTAAAAACCTTTGCCCTGGGGGGCTGTGGGGGGTTTGTTATCACAACAGACATAATTTCTGAACCTTTGAACTACGTTTGAACAAAATGGCCATCTCAAAACTGTGATTGGAAGTGTTCAGAAAAATGGTGGGCGTGATAGGGGGTTAGTTGCCCTCCGATCGCTTTCTACTATTAAAAAGGGCACTAGCCCTTTCAATTTCCAATCGCATGAGTCCTTCTTGAAGTTTCCACGACAACACTTTCTTTAAAAACCTTAAATTCCCCCAGGGCATAACTTACAACCCTTGCCCTGAGGGTTGTAGGGGGGGGGGGAGGGATAGGCTTGTCATCCTCAAAGACCTAATTTCTAGAACTTTAAACTATGTTGAACAAAATAGTTATCTCAAAGTTTTGATTGGATATGTTTCGGGAAATGGTGGACATGAGAGGGGCGTTTGTTGCCCTTCAATCACCTTCGACTATTAAAAAATCACTTGCTCTCTCAATTTCCAATCGAAGGAGCTCTTTTTTAAGTTTCTACAGCACCGCTTTCTGTACAAACCTTATATGCCCCCAGGGCGTAATTTACAACCCTTACCCTGAGGGCTGTGGGAGAGGGGAGGGTTGTCATCCTTAAAGACCTAATTTCTTTAACTGTCAACTACGTTGAAAAAAATAGCTATCTCAAAATTTTGATTGGATGTGTTTTGGGGAAATGGTAGGCGTGAAAGGGTTAGTTGCCCTCCAATCACTTTCTACTATTAAAAAGGGTACTACACCTTTCAACATTCAACTGAATCAGCCCTTTTTAAAGTTTCCATAACAAAGCTTTCTATAAAAAATTATAAGTCCCAAGGGCATAACTTACAATCCTTGCCCTGAGGGGTTTAGGGGGTTTGTCATCCTCAAAGACATAATTCCCAAAACTTTCAACTACATTTAAGAAATGGCTATCTTTAAATTATGATTGGATGTGTTTGGAAAAATGGTGGGCGTGAGAGGGGAGTTAGCTACCCTCCTATCACTTTCGACTATTGAAAAGGGCACTAGCCCTTCCAATTTCCATACAAATGAGCCCTTTTTTGAAGTTTCTAAGACAAAACTTTCTATAGAAACCTTATATGCCCCCAGGGCATAAACTTACAACCTTGCCCTGAGGGCTATGAGGGGGTTATCATCCTCAAAGACCTAATTTCCAAAACTTTCAACTGCGTTGAACAAAATGGATATCTCAAATTTTTGATTGCATGTGTTCGGGGAAATGGTGGGCGTGAGAAGGGGGGAGGGTTAGCTGCCCTCCAATCACTTTTAACTATTAAAAAGGGCACTTGCCATTTCAATTTCCAATTGAATGAGCCCTTTTTGTTTTCTACAACAACGCGTTATATAAAAACCTTATATGCCCCCAGGGCATAACTTACAACCCTTGCCCTGAGGGCTTTGAGGGGGTTGTCATCTTCAAAGACCTAATTTCCAGAACTTTCAAATACGTTGAAAAAAAAATCGCTATCTCAAAAATTTTGATTGGATGTGTTTTGGGAAATGGTGGGCGTGAGAAGGGGTTAGTTGCCCTCCAATCACTTTCGATTATTAAAAAGGACACTAGCCCATAGAATTTCCAATTGAATGAGCCCTTTTTGAAGTTTCTACGACAAAGCTTTCAATAAAAACCTTATAAAAAACACTCCCAGGGCATAAATTACAACCTTGCCCTGAGGACTGTGGGGGAAGTGTCCTCCTCAAAGACATTATTTCTAGATCTTTCAACTACGTAAATAAAATGGCTATCTATAATTTTGATTGGATGTGTTTGGTGAAATGATGGGCGTGGAAGGGATGTTAGTTGCCTTCCAATCACTTTCGACTATTAAAAAAGGCACAAGCCCTTCCAATTTCCAATCGAATAAGCCCTTTTCCAAGTTTCTACGACAACTCCTTCGATGCGAAATGCCCTGGTCATAAACCAACCAAAAAAAAATAAAAAAACAAATAATACATTGTGCCAACATCGTTCTTTACTTAGGCAGCACTATTGCGCTGCCTATGATATTTTTTCTGGTAATACCATTCATTGTTAGAGTCTTAGGCGTGCTAATAACATAATAAGCAATTTCGAAATTCTCTTTTCGGGTCCAGGGTCCAAAAACTGGTCCATAATTACCACTCCCAAAGTGCTATTGACGCTCACACATAGAAAATATGTTACGTCATGAGTGGTCGTTCGTTGCTCTCCAGATCTGACCTTTTTTCCTCATTCGGATAATTTTAGTTAAATTTACTTGTTTTTTTTTTTCATATCCTTTTGCCAATATAGTTTGTGTTTTTGCTACCCTTAGCAGGATTACAACAATTACAACTCTGCGTCTGTGTGCTCATGCTAACAGTTTTTTCAGCTTTTCTTTTGTCTGTTATTTGGCTTATGAAGGATATTATTACATATTTTAGTCGCACAGGCTCCCTGGAGCTTTATAGTTAACCATTTCTACATATTTTGTTCCTTGTTTTTTTTTTTTTTTTTTCATGATAAATTAGTGGTTCTTCTTCTTCTTGTACTTCTAAAATATATATATATATATATATATATATATATATATATATATATATATATATATATATATATGATATATATATATATATATATATATATATATATATATATATATATATATATATATATATATATATATATATATATATATATATATATATATATATATATATATATATATATATATATATATATATATATATATATATATATATATATATATATATATATATATATAATCATACCTTTCCGACAATCAATGGACTCTAAAGCCGTGGCATATTCTGCAACCCTTTTGATGTGTAGTTCAAGAAGCTTCACATAGCGGTCATGCCATGGTGAACGAAGTTCGGCCACCCCCGCAACTTCCCGTACCAGTTCCTTTTCTTCAAGGATCCACATTCGCCTGAAATTACTCGTATTTTAGTTTGGAATCTTTTAATGCCTATGATAAGTTAGCCAAAAATAAAGACCCAACTATTTCATCTTCAATAAATTTTAATTATTAGAAAATAGAAGGAAGCTAACCAATTTTAGCTGTTTGAAAATGGAATGAAGCTTTTGAAAAGAGTTGCGAGACACTGACAGATAGATGGACGATTTATTTAGATACAACAATTAAACAAGTATAAATAATACCTTGTGCCATCAATTCGCAGAAATTAGTGGGGGAGGGGCAAAAATGTAGTTTTCAAAATCTAAGGAAGGGGCTGTTTATTTATTTTTTTTTTTTTTTTATCAATAAAAATGCCACTTTTCAATGGAACAACAAAAAGGGATTTGTGAAAATCCAGGGAGAGGGGACAAAGGTTATACTTCAGGGCGAAATTCTTGATAAATTGAGAATAGAACAAAACAGATATGGAAGAGAATCTCTGAAATTATATAGAAAATCAGGAAACTAGAGAGTAGTTTCCTCATACCAGTAATAAAAGTGCTTTGCTAGAATTTCTTTCGAACAAAAAGATGGTTACTTGGTAAAGAGGGGTTTCCTGTTAATGTGAGAAATGGCCTTATTTGTACTATTTGTTGAAATTATATACCCATTTTTCTCTAGATTTTTTCTGTTATTATATTTTGTAAGAAGAGAGGACAACTTTTTTCATTCAATTATTTTCCAGATTCTAAATTATGGCAATTTTCTTTAACTGTAAATCTTATGGTTAAAAGCATACAGCTATTCCTTAGGTAGATCTTCCCGCTCCAGTGTAAAGCATAGCATATATTATTACGTAAACCTAACATAACCTAGGTACCTTTCCCCCCCCCCCTAAACCCCAAAAAACAACAGTTTAAATATCGTATACCCAACGAAAACCACGCTATACATTGTATTACCCTATAGCGGTGTCTTGAGTTAACCTGTCAAAACAGGTTTTTGGTGACTGGTTTCCATTGCAGTATATAAAAGAGTGCGTTTAATACAGGAGTACCAATTCAAATTATTAATATTTCTTGTTAAATATTTCTTAAAATTTAAATTAGATTTAAATCAAATTTAAAAATAACTATTTCTTAATATTACAATAATTCTTTGAGTACTTCTAGTAACAGAAGTTAGATTACTTAAACAAAAGTAATCGTCTTGTTTACTTTTGGGCTTTTATCTAACAATCAATCTATTTGAATCTATAAAAATCTCTATTAAAAAATAAATAATAAATTTATTTTTTATTTGTTTCATTGAAGAAGTATTCGTGAGAGCTCAAAACGTTAGCAATCACATCCGATTTATCCTACTTAGAAGCATTCGAAGTCTAGATTTATCGCTCTATATTAGTTAACCAAAAGCACTAATTAAACTTGTTTCAAAAAGGCGGTAGTGTCTTCCACTCGAAATAAGAAATAATGTGATCGTCTTGCGAGAATGTTACAAAAACAAACCGAAGGAATTATAGCGCACTTTTTACCACCGAAATGACGAACTACGTTTTGATGTTTTTTTTTTATGGGTTGCAAAACCTCTTTCCTAGCTAATTTACCTATTATGGGATGCCTCCCATAGTAGTATAATATTTGTAGGTATGAATACAATGAGTCAGAAGTAATATGATTGAGATTGCTTGTGCAAGATCTCGACTCTGGTTGATTCCCTAAAGTGTGGAAAACCATGTTGTGACCAAGATAGGCCAAGGATTTCAAAAAACCTCCATTCATACAGGAGGTTCCAGGGACTTCTTCCTGTCCAAATCTAAGCCCGAAAAGGACTTCGTCTAGAATTGAGAAGATCCTTGTCCTGCACTAGTTTGGGACAACTGCATTTCCTGAGACAGTAATAATTTCAGGAATATGAAAATTGTAACTTGGAATGTTCCAACGTCAAAAAAGAACTTTACTGGGTTTTGACTGACAAATTAAAACGTTTGGAACTGGACTTGTCAGGAGTTTAAGAAACTAATATCTCAGGGAAGATAGACATTAGGTGATAAATAATTTATTTACTCACACAGTAAGGATAGGGTGCATAGATAGAGAGAAGCGCTCCTGACAAATAAGGAAGCTACTAAGACTTGCTTAGGTTGGGAAGGTATTAATAATTGAATACTAATTGATCAATTCATGGCTAAAAAGTGCAAGATATCATCATCATCATTAGCATTTTACTTACAACCCGTCACAAAAAAAAAAAAAAAAAAAAAAACTGGGCGGAGCCCAGAAAAAGACCGAGTTAAAATCAAGAAAAACAAAAAGAAACAACAACAGAGATAAAAACACACTTCGGCAACTACGAACAAGGGACAAACAGAAATGACCAAAGATGGGAAGACTTCTGGCATTCACTAGAAAAATCACGAAAACACTTTTCAATAACCCCAACTGAGTTTACCAATAGTTACTTTCTCTGCAGAAAAGAGTCACTTGTAAATAAAGGAGATGAATTTGCTTTCTCTTACCACAGTTAAAAAAATGACCAAACATACCAAGGGTGAGTAGGTGAGGAACTGTTAGGCAATTGTACAACTGAGAACGGTGAACTCTACTCAGATACGGAACGTTTGCAGCCAGGGATTCATACAGGGCTAGGATCTTACTAAAATAATAAGTGCCAGGTTTGCAATTTCTTTCAGATTTGATCCAATAGGCATACCCAGGTAAGTAAGGCGACTAGCAAAAGAACTTCAGAGACGGATAGACTTATTTTATTTTCTTTTTCTTTTATATTTAAATGGTAGAAAAACTGTTTTATCAGCATTAAAACTCAAACCAATGTGCTCATACTCTTCTTGGAGAAGCTCAGAAGTCGAAGAGCATCCTTAAAGAGTGCAGGAATGGTTCAGTAAATCATCTGTAAACTTAACTAACGAGAGATTGACTGCTTTGAAGATAAACATACAGTTCAACTTATCCTGAACACTTAACCTAAACACTATTCTTAAACAGCACTGGATAGGGCAAAGCTCCTTCAAGGTTTCAGATTTCTATACATATATCTTAAACAAATAATTACCGTTGTAATTATTAATAATTACCGCTGTAAAGTCACTCTGTCTTCAACATCCTTCAGCACATTTATAAGTAGAAAGAGAGCGTGCTCTCTACCTAAGCCTCGCTGGTACTCGAACTGGCGAGGAGGGGCGGAAACATTTTTCTTCAATGTCTCTTATCAAAAATGACTCGAAGAGCTTTAAACTAGTATACTAGACGGTAATCGGGCGATAAGAACTGCATAGAGAAAAGTCTCTTTTACTCTTTTTAAGGATAGGAGTTACTTGTCCAACATAAAATTGCATAGGGACTACACCATGGACCCAGGATCATCTGAAACAGTAGAGCTAAATGCTGCTCGATTAAAGGACCTGCAAGTTGCAGGTGCCATGCTGAAACAGAAACAACACCAGAGGAAGATATTTCTTTAATTTTGGAATCAGAGAGTGAACAGCACTTGCGACACAAACAGGTAAGATTTCGTCTTATTTGAACAATGACAAGTATTTGAACAAGAACAATGTCAAGCTGTTTTTCAAAAAGCTCCTCTGTGTACTGAACTCACTCGCGATGTATTCAACCCGCTTTTTTTCAGGTACACTGAGGCTTTGGGATTCAGCAGATTTGCTATACTCCCAAAGTTTGGAGGAGTTTTCAGCAATACAGATCATATTTTTCTGGATCAGCAATAGCTTATGGTTTTTCAGTTCTTTACTGAATTTCTTTTTCGTACGGAGACTCAAGTCATTAACTACACCATCTCGCGGGCGACCCAAATCGAAAGCCATAGCTTAGTCAAACTACACGCATTTACTAGATCTCTGTTTTTGACCAGTCTTCGATCTAAACCTTTTTACGAACGCGTCGAAGAAAAACGGCGCTGATTTCAGCAAATTTCAGCACGTGATTTATTTGTGCCAAGTAGGATATGAGCTAAACTGAGTTACCCTTTTCACTTTGTGATAGCAAACCACAATTGCATAGAGAATTTAACACCCAGGACGGTGGAAACAGGGTATATATATTATCCAAGTCAAGGTAAATTGGTATATGAAAAGAAAATAGTAATGGTTATAGAATGATGCATTTTGTAGGCATCACAATCTAGTTATAAACAATACAGAATTTAATCATATAATTTTCGGTAAGCTAACATGGTTATCACATGATGGCAAGAAGACTGACCTTATTGATTGATAGGATCGAAGATTGACACCGAAGATTGACAGGATCGATACAAGATGCTTGGTTATGTAGGAGCCCTGTTTTGATGTTAAAAGTAAACATCACCATATAGGAGTGTCTAGGGTTAATTTAAAGCTGAAATTTAGGAAGGGTAAACTACATTCCGGAAGTTATGACGTAGGTACATTCCAGAATGAGAATTTGAGCGAAACTTTCTAGGAACAGTTGAATATTAATCTACAGAATCTAAAATTTGACAATGTAAAAGATTATAAGGCTTTATTCTAAAATAAAGTTTGTGGAGAAATAGATGATGTCTTAGGTAGGAACGTTAGAAACACAGCTAGGAATATAAGTAAAATGCTTTGATTCTATTAGAAATGAGGAGAGACTTGTATCTGAGTGATAGATCATATGAAAATTAGAGGAATCTAAAGCAATTAGATAAGGTTTAAAGTATGAAATACGAAGGTTTAGAATGAAGTCCATGGATAAAATTGCAGAAGAACTCGAAGATGCAGCATACTAATAAAACATTGCATTATCATTTATTGAGAGGGAATACTCAATTTCTCTTTTGAAAATAGGACCTGTCCAGAATTGAGACAAGGAAAGAGTAAAAGAGGGATGGGCAGAACATTTTGAGTGTGCTAAACCGTGATAGAACTACAGAAAAAGATAGAAAAAAGAATGAGAAAGTTCGTGACTTATTGGAAGTGAGGGAAGATTTATTTTGCAAGGAAGAATTAGTTACAGTACTAAAACTAATGAAAAATAATAAAGCCCCAGGTTCTAATAGTGTCACAAATGAGTTTCTTAAGCATGATGGATGTGCAGTAGGAAATAAATTACTGAAGATTAGAAATATGATTCTGAAAAGGGGGAAGTGTCTAGTGATTTTAAGAAAACTTTAATTGAACCCCTCTATAAGAGTGAATGTGGTAATTGTAGAGGCATTTGCTTGGATTCTGTAGGAAGCAACTTACTTAGTATGATCATGCTTTTTATGCTCAGAGGAGCTGTAGAATAAGTTTTAAGAGAAGAAGAGGGCGATTTTAGGAAGGGGAGAGGAAGCACTGACCAAATTTCACCCTTTGATTAATAATTGAGAAATACCCGAGTATTTTGACTCCTTTAGTCCTCACTTTTGTAGATTATAAGCAAAGCGTTTGATTCAGCCGATAAAAGAGCTTCAAAGAAGAGTTCTATCCTTGTATTGTATGCCAGATAAATACATTATAATGGTAAGTACTATGTACGAGAATAAAATTGCTACGGTTAGAAAATGCGGTAGAAAATGAGGTTAGTAGCTGATTTCTTATTGAATAGGCAGTTAAGCAGGGTTGTGTTTTATCTCGATTTGTATGGGTAATGATGGGCTTTGTCCTAAGGAGTCTGGCAAAGGCTATGGAAGAGTATGGAATCTAGGGAGAAAGTAAAAATCTCCTAGTATTAGACTATGCTAATTCCTTAAGTGTCCTAGATTAAAATGTAAGCAAAATGTATGCTTTTTGGAAGTTTAGAGTTAGGGCGCAAGAATAGGTTTGAAAATAAATGTTAAGAAGACAGCGAATAGCTTTACTTACCTAGGTAGTATTATTAACAAAGATGGGATGTAGTCTAGATGTTAAAAGTAGAATAGCGAAGCCCCCGGGTGTTTTTTTTTTACAGTTGAAAAAAGTTTGGAAGAATAGGAAGATAAGTCTACGGAAAAAGACCAAAATATTAAGAATTATAGTGATGACAGTGGTCAAGAATGGTTGTGAAACGTAAGTGCTGCAAAAGACGGAAGATTTGTTAGATTCTTTTTCAGGAATTGTCTACAGGTTCTTTTGGATACCCGTCTGACTGATCATATTTCAAAGTGCAAGTTGTATGAAAATATGGTTCTATCACGGTTTCTTGAGCTATAATCAGAGAAAGGTTGAGATAGCTAGGACAAGTCCTGCGGATGAAGGATGCCGACAGACTGCCGAGGATCGTCCTTTTCGGCCACAATCTAAGGCCCAACGAAAAGCAAATCGTCTTCGAATAGGGTGCGAAGAGGTCGTAAGGAAAGGTTTAATGCAAACTGAAAATTTTTGGGAGGGTATAGGGAGGGAGGCTTTGATGGATTGATATGGATGTGGACTCACGTAGCTGTGCTGATATCAGGCGGCTTAGTGCTGCAATGAGTTGTTAGTAGTAGTAGTTTTACCGCCGAAGTACAGGCCAATAATCTTTATTTTTCTCTTTGCTAAAACTCACTCTTTTTGTGATACTTTTTGTCCCTAGTTACTTAACCATGGCAACTTTGCTAAGGCACCGTCTAGACCATGCTCAGTATTCAGAATCAATGACACATCTCTTGACAATACAGAGATTACAGGCTTGGAAAAAAATTAGATGACTGCGGCAATTCAAAAGACAAAGATGTTTCAGACATCAATCTTAAAGAAAAAAAAGAGCAAGAATGAAAAGAAAGGTAATTGTTTTCCATAGAAGTTTCATTGAAGCCACCTCCTTTTTTACATTTGGGTGAGTCGAATTATATCATATAAGATGTTGTTAAATTTATTAGACGGTTGGATTTAGTCAGATCTAGAGGACCTTGTATTGGCAGAGTCAAATAAGATCAGAAAAGGGCTCCGAGTATACTCTCCTCCCTCCCCAAAATTCTAAGCCCTTCTCTATAGCCTTCCTATGTTTCTGTTTTTTAATATTTTATCACGAAGATGCAAGCCAACAATGTTTAGAATTCAACAATATTTAAATGTATTTGAGAATGTTTCAATTGACTTATTCTTAGAATTTAGAAACACAGAAACGTAAAGGACCCATAAAATTTGGACACATAAATTTGGACCAAATAAGATTTGGGCCAATAATATAAACCTACTGTTAATAAAAGAAGTAGAAAGACTTACAAAAGTTGAGTCGGGATACAGTTGTGAATCTTTGACTCGAGCATGCTCTCATGGACGAATATATCACCACCAAGTCCAGAATGAAAACGGTACGTTCGTAAAATATTATTTGTCAATAATTTAGTCCCTATACCACTTGATGGTAGTTGCAGTTTCACAGAGAGCTTAGGGGGCAGAGAATGGGCTCTTCGATGTCCCTGAGGGTAAAAAAGTTAAATTTAGTGCTTGATTACAAGCCCAAGGTATATCAATAATATACCGTACTATAATTACAAAACACACTTATTTTTCAATATAAACCAGCCAAGGGACCTGTCAGACGACAAATATAAGAAAAAAAAACACCAGCGTCTACTATTTCGTATAAGGACTAGAGAAAGATAATTTTCTCCCTTCCCCTAAAATTTGAATTTCCTTTACCTCCAACTCCCGAAAAAATAAAAAACTTTTTCTGAAAATTCGAACTCTGTCCCCGAGCCGAGAGACAAAACAGGATATAAAACAGGGTATAGTATAATAGAGTATAATATAAACAGGATATATATAACAAAAACAGGGTATAATAACCAAACTCTGTATCAAATTCTTTACCTTTTAATCAAATCTAGCAAAATAAACAAATAGGACGGAAGCATAATTGCCCTATATATGATTTTTTTTTTACGATGGGTTTAATCATGATTCAAAGTAAGCTTTAATTGGTAAGACAGTTAGTTTTGGGAGAGAAAGGGAATGAGCAGATCCTTTAAGTTATTGTCAAGTTTTAGTTAAATAATAACTTTTGGTATTTTAATGAAAAGTTTTGTGCAATAGATCCAATTTAATTCTGTCATTAAATTCGAATCTATAGTTTTTATTTCAAATTATTTCTTGTTATTTATTTTCGTTTTTAATTGCTGTTTACCATAAGATAAAGCTATTGTTTACCAGTGGCCAGCTTTTACCCCCCCCCCCGCGAAAAATACCCAAATTTTAGAATTTTAATTCGTTTTTTTTTTTTTTTTCCATAGGGGGGGGGGGGAAGAATTTTGTTACTTGTGTATTATGCGCCACTAACTCAAGTTTACCCTGTGTAGAACTCGAGAACAAACCGGTTTCTTCGTTAGTGTCTTTCAGCTTAGCGCTAGACAAGACAGAGACAAGTGACAGAATATAAGGGAAATATATAATTTGGGCTATATTTTTGCACACAGGGGGGTGGTAAAGTATTTGGACAGTTTGAAGTCAGAAAACAATTCTTTCTAGGTATGGCCACTAAAAAATTACAGAAGAATAGCGAGGTATCGAGAAATTGTGTTAAAAAAAAAAAAAAAAAAAAAAAAAAGTTTCATTTAAGTGTTTTTTTTCCAAGTGTTTTGGCGGTTTTTTTTTTTTTCAATGACTGATTTTCCGATTATTAAGTATTATTGTTAGGTAAATGTAGTATTTCATTTAAGTGTTTTGTGATGATCGCTGAACAAAGTTTATGTTATTTGTGCCTTTCATTTGTGTTATTTACTATGTTCATGGCCGTATATTTGGCTTTAAAATACACTTCTCTATCTATCTATCTAATATGCAGAATAATTGCACCAAAGACACTTTCTATGCAGACCCGCTATATGCAAACCTATAGCCCAAATTTATTTCTAAAGTAACAATAGAAACTAACGAGAAAAAATGGTGAGTTCTCGAATTTTACATAGTGTAAACTTGAGTGAGTGGCTCATAATACACAAGCAATAAAATTCCTTCCCCCTACGGAAATGAAAAAATAAAACTCAAATAAAATTATCAAATTTGGAAAGCCTTATTTTCCACGGGGGGTGTATTTCCCGGAGGGGTATTTTCCGTGGGGAGGGGGGGTATTTTCCGCGGTGGGGTATTTTTCGGGAGGTTTCACTTTGTCCTTTGACGCAGATTTACTCTTACCTTAAAAACTCTTCTTAAAGGACCCGCTTACTTTTTTAAAATAACCTTTTAAAAAATTAATCTTACCTTTTAAAAAGTCCCACCATTTTGATTTACTCTTACCTTTAAAACTTTTTCTTACTTTATACCTTTAACTAAATTATCTTTTTAAAAATTATTCTTACCATAAAAAAAACTTTTCCCTTTACCTTAAAATTACCTTTTTCCCTCTTACCTTAAAATTGTCTTTTTTTAAGAATATGTTTTACCTTTTAAATTAATTTTTTTTTTAGTTTTAACGAAATTACCTTTTTACCTTTACCTTTTACAAAAATTACTCTTACCCTTTTAAATACCTTCTCTATATGATTTACCCTTACTTTTAAATAATTTTTTTTTAGGAATACATTTACGTTTTTAATTAATTTTTTATCTTTAACTAAATTACCTTTAAAAAAATACTTTTACCTTTAAAAAAACCTTATCTTCACAATTTACTCTTACCTTTAGTTTTTTCATGTATTTAAAAATACGTTTACCTTTTAATTAATTTTGTTTTACTTTTAACTAAATTACCTTTTACAAAAACACTCTTACATTTAAAAAGTCTTACCTTTACGATTTACTCATACCTTTATTTTATTTTTTTTAAAGAAAATGTTTACTTCTTAAAAAACTTTTTTATTTTACTTTTAACTAAATTACCTTTTTAAAAATTACTCTTAGCTTAAAAAAAATCTTCCCTTTATGATTTACTCTTACCTTTAATTTTTTAAGAATATGTTTAGTTTTTAAACTAACTTTTTTTTTTTTTTACTTTAGACAAAATTACCTTTTAAAAAAACTTGCCTTTTGAAATCGCTTCGATTCATGTTCTGGACTCGCTCGTTTTGGCGTCCCCGCTAGACTTTCTGACTTATTGGAGTAAACGGGCGTCCAAATAGTTAAACTAATAAATCCAACTGGAGATTTTGTCTGTGACAACACTGGCAGACGGATTCTCTCTGACTCTAGAAGGTTATGTATAGGTAACTCACAGTGACCAATAACAATTGTTGTATTTGTGCTCACTTCTTTGACTTCGTGCACTGTGAATCGGACTAGGATATCCTTTGATTTATCGGTTATGCTTGGTGTAAAACAGGCAGTTCGCAAAAAGCATGGATTTGAGTTGCTCTGAAAGAGGAAAGGAATTGGAATAATTTTTCTTTAGTATGTATTTTTGTATATGGCTTTAGTTGGCTTTTAAATACAGATTATTATTATTATTATTGGAAGTCATGGTAATGAGTGGTCAAGCATGATTCTGGCACTTTGGCGCTTCGAAAGGCTGAGGAAGACTTACTAAATGTTTCACAGAGGAAATGTCTCAGCATATTCTTAGGTACCAGTTTAACTGCCCGTAAATTGAACAAAATGCAACTACTACTAACTCATCGCAGCACCAAGCGGCCTTAGGCCAACGCAGTTCCGCACGCTCCACCTCCATCCCAATCTATTCAAAGCATCTCTCTTCACACCCTCCCGGGAAGTTCTCATTTCCTTCAAATCTTTCTTTGCGACACCCTCCAACCCCAACCGTAGACGACCTACTTTCCGTTTAGCCAAAAAGGACAATCTTTGGTAATCTGTCATCCTTCATCCGCAGAATATGCCCTAACAATCTCAAATTTTCTCTCATTATAGCCCTAGAAAGCAGGATTGAACGGCGGGATCAAGCAAAATTATACTGGAAAAATATTGATCAATCTCACTTTTTAGGATCAAGATTCATTTATTACTTATGATATATTAAGTTAAAAAGATAGTATAAAGTAAGATACAGAAAACAAATGAAAGAAAAAAGAAAAAAAAATATCCAAAACGTATGATTTCATTTTACTTCTTAAAATACAAAACAGAAGATCAAAATCAAAAGTTGATCCATATTGGTTTCCATGCAAGAATCACAGTATTTCAGATCCATACGGACAATTCTTCAGCCAAAAAGTTAAATTTAAATTAATTACACATGAAGATTATATATAATGTCATGATAAAAAAATTATAGCATAATATAAAAACTTCCTATATTGATCGTTGTTGATCTACACTACAATTTACATTCTTTTACGTAAGTGTTTAAAGGAGTGATTAAACGAGATTAGAATTTAATTTCTAATTAAATAACTAATTAATTAATTTCTAATTAGATTAGTGTTTAAAGGAGATTAGAAGGATTCGAGAGTCACTGATTTGCCTTCCACCTACATTTCTTGTCCCCCTTTAAATTCTGAAAAAAGTTTTGGGGGTATTTTCATTGAAAAATACCTTTTTTTGTACTTGCATTCAAAATATATTGAAAAACACTACCTTAGATACTGAAAAATAAACTACCATCCTAAATTTTCATGAATTGACCCCAGTAGCATGATTCTTAGATTGTGCTTGAATTTGTCTTTCAGATGGAAATAATGAAAGTGGGTAAGGAATAACTGATTTAGACACTGAAGAAGTTACAGATTCCAGACATGGGAACACTTGATATGTACGCTAATATTGCATAAGCCTTTTTTTTGCTACAAACATTGATATTGGTATATCGTACACATTAATCAAACTAGGCTTAACATTATTACCATCAATTCCAGAAACTACACATGCTGCACTACCTGCAAAATAACCTTTAGTCTTAGGTCGGCAACCAAATTAATATAATTAACCTAAATTAAGAACAACAGATGGCATAAAATCGACCCTTGAGTTACTCCGACTTCATTTGATTGCTTTGTAGATGCTGATACAGGTACATCTGTATCAACACACTGAACTCTACCATTGAAATATTATATACTTGGCTTACCATGTATTCCGCAATTTGACAATTCATCATTAGAAATCCAACGACAAATCGTGTCAACATTATGTCCACGAATGAAAAAGCTAGAATTTCATCCTTATCAAGGACTTCGCGGACAAATTGGGTAACTGCTAAGACAACATGCTCTGTCAAGTGTCGCTTCTCAAATCCGAACTGAGACAACTACTACTAAGAACTCACAGCAGTGTCAAACCCCTGAAGAGAACAGAGCTAAGCACGCTCCCCCTCTATCCCAATCTATTTAAAGCCTCCCTCTTAACACCCTTTCAAGAAGTTTCTAATTCCTTTAAACACTTCCTTATGGCGTCCTCCCACCCAATTGGGGGACAAACTGCTTTTCTTTTGGCCTAGATGGTTGGCCAAAAAGGACGGTCTTTGGCAACTTGTCATCCTTTATTCGTAAAGCGTGTCCTAGCCCTCTCAACTTTTCTCTCATTAAAGCGGGAAAGCTGGATAGAACCACATTTTTCGTACAGCTTACTGTTTGAAATACAATGAGTCAGACGGGTACCCAAAATAATCCGAAGACAATTCCTATAGAAAACATCTAGCAAATGCTCCTCAGTCTTTCGGAGCGCCTACGTTTCAGAACGGAGCGCCCACGTTTCAGAACCCTACTTTACCTCTGTCACCACTACAGCTTCCAATGTTCTAGTCTTTGTTCTCAAACTTATCTTCCCATTTTTCCAACCTTTTTCCATCTGTGAAAAAACACCCTGGGTCTTGGATATTATACTTTTTCATCTTCACAGCATCGACCATCTTTACTAATGATGCTACCAAGTAAGTGAAACCGTCCACTTCATCAATCTTCTCGTTATCCAACATAGCATCTTCACCTTCATTCATACCCAGTCTAACCGACATAGTCTTCTTAACATTAATTTGCGGGCATATTCTTCTGCCCTGAGTTCCCAAAAAATTTCGTGTAGGACGCTCAACTCATCAGCATAATATATGTCTAGGAAAGTTTTACCTTACAATTTGATTCCATGTTCTCCCATATTGTCCCATAGCCTTTGCCGTGTTTCCTTAGGACATAGTCCATCAAAATTATCCATATAAGAGGACAGAACGCAACCCTGCTTAACTCTTGATTCAATGCGAAACCAGGTACTAAGCTCATTTCCAACAGCAGCAATGCTATTCTCGTATATAGCACTAATTACTTTAATGTATTTGCCAGGTATGCCATACAAGAGTAGGACCTCGGCTAAAGCTCTTCTATCGGCCGAATCAAACGCATGCTAATAATCTATAAAACTATGGGCTAAAGGGGTCTGGTGATTCAGCCCCTTCTCTATTGCCAATCAAAGAGTGAAAATTCGATCGACACATTCTCTCCCCTTCCATTATCCACACAGTTCTCTTAAAACTTTATCTACAACATCTTGAAATCTAAGAAGTATCATTATACTAAGCCATTAACCTTTTCGTAAATCCGCTGGGTACTTTCCCTGTTTCAAAAACCGCATTCATAATCTTCAGTAATTCTCTAACTTGACAACCACCATATTTAAAAGACTAATTTGCCACACTATCAGCACCCGGGGCCTTAGTGTTTTTAAATCCTTTCAGGCTAGCAGGCTGCACCTTCTAGATCTTCAGCAATTTTATCCATGGCATTCACTTCATACATCCTTAATTGATATTTTACTGCTTTTTTCTCTCCTTTCCTTACATTCATCCAATTTTCATATAATCTATCACTCAAATACTTCTTGTACAAGCCCCTTCTTATCTCTACAAACCTTAAAGCATTTTCAGAAATTTTCCTAGCTGTGTTTCTAGCTTTCCTCCCTAAGACATCCGCTACTTCACAATTTATTTTCTTTAGATTATTTCCCCCGTCTTCTTCATTATCTAATTTTTAGACTGTTTAGTTTCATATTCAACTGATCCTGGAAAGCTTCTCTCAAATTCTCATCATGGAGTCTACCAACGTCATAACTTCACGGAAGGTAATTACCCTTCCTAAATTTTCTAGACGGTGATTTTTACTCTCAACATCAATAACAGCACTCCCATATATCCTTGTATCGTTCCCCACAGTCTTTTATTTGCAATAACACTATCAAGAGATTGGCTGTCTTACCATCATGTGAGCACCTTTTGGCCTATTGTATTACCAAATACTGTTTGGGTAGCTTAGCTAGGAAGTTTTTCAACCCCCCCCCCTAAAAAAACAAAAAAAAACTGAAGAAACATCCATCAAACAGAATCCAGTGCAAATATTTCCAGTTTGCTATCCTATAATTTCTTCGAGGGGCGCCACTCCTCAAGGTCCATCTGCAGCGCCGTTTGCAGTAAGGGTTCTGATAGACGAATTCGTGAGTAGTTCACAGTGACATCACTATGGGGCCAATCAAGTAGGATTTTCCTTTCGGAGATTTCGAACTGAGATTTAGTGAAGTAGGTGAAGTAGTGAGATTTTGCATTCTTTTCAAGACAATCTTCTATTAAACAAAAAAAAGAATTCCATAATCTTTCCAAAGGCAGACAGAATAGATTTGGACCTATAGCTGGATAGGTTTTTTACATCATCCCTTTGTGGAGGGCAATAGCAGGGGCGGACTTCATACAGAAAGAGAAAATCGTTCCCATCAATTTTTCGATTATGTTTCGCTATCCGTCTAGCGACGGCAACCTCTGGGTCAGTAACCTTGAATTTCACAATAGTGAGCGAATTTCTATACCACGGAAGCAGATGAAGCATATACTTGGCAAAACCGAAGAACATGGATCGTATTTTTCTCTTGTCTGTTTTAGTTAGGACTTTACAGAAGGGTGCAGTGTAGAGGATATGGGGAAGGGCAACAGCATTATTAAGACTTGCAAGAAGATGTCGGTTCAATCAAAGTTTACAAGATACAATGGAAGCGTAAGCTGCTGAGATCCTACGTCTAATTTGTTCAAGAAGAAGTTTTCGGGTGTGTCGACTAGAAGAAGCAGTGGGCAGACCTAAATACATAAGGTGATCTATAGGTTGAACAGAGCTAGATCCAAGCGTAATGGAAGGGCAAAAGAATTTGTTTTCCAGTTAAACAGGACAATATTAGATTTGGAGGAGTTGAATTCAAGCCCAACTTCCTGATATTCTACGTCAAGAATTCCAGAAATTTCGGAGATACGTTGAAGAGTGCGACTAAGGCTTAGGATATCGTCAGCAGAGCATATCAAGGAAAGGCTTACAGAAGACAAAATCAGTGAAGGAGGGCACAAATCTTGTGCTTCCAGAACACAGTTATTAAAGAGGTCGGGAGAGGTGACAGCTCCTTGACGGATCCCTTTCTTGATCAGGACAAGTTTTCTACGCGGAATCGAGGGCATTCCTTAATCTGGGGATAGTTTCAGGCGGATATGAAGTCTTAAATATAAATCCCGAAGAGAACGAATAATAGCCAGCTTCAATCCACGTTTACCCAGCTTTCAGAAGCATTGCTGCGTGGATAAGAGAGTCGAATGCACGTCTGACATCATGTCCCCCCAAAACAAGTCTTTCTCCAGACGATTCCGCATCGAACAAGGCATTTGCAACAGCGGTTAGAGCGTCGGCACACCCGGTACCTCACTTGAATTCAAACTGGTGTGGAGGGGTATACCAAATTTTTTCAAGTTCCCTAATAAATAGTAACTCAAAGAGTTTGCAAGGGGATGTAGCTACAGCAATAGGGAGGTTTGATGTACAGTGTAATTCAGATTTCCCTTTTTTAGAGATAGGCTCAGATCTCCGATACAAAAAGAAGAAGGAACGATACCCCGAGTGAAAACGATCTGCATAAGCAGAGACAGATGATCCGTAAGAAGTTTTCCCCTGCATTTCAAATGAATAGCACTAACATGGTCAATCCCAGATGAACGTTTCCATTTTAATTTATGAATGGCATCTTCAACAGAACGGGTACTGACCACAAAATCTTCATCGGGTTGAGCATCCAGAAACTGATCCAGAGCTACTTCATAAGATTGCTCTATGAAGGGATCAAAGGCAGAAAACTCAGATTCATAATATGCATATCATCCAGCTTCTGGAATGTCAGCTGAGGACGGTGACAAAAAAAGGGAGTGCTGAGGAGGAGACAAATTTGAATACCATGTTTCGATCTTGTTTTGCACGGGCAGAATAGCTATTAATAAGATCTCTACGATGCTGAGCAAGAATTTTGGAAAACTTCCGCTTTGTAGAGATCCCTATGTCATTCACATGCCCGGTAGTAGGACGCCCACAATCTTTCCATATAGAAAACCAAAACTTTGCTTGTCCACATGAGTTAAAAAGCTCAGGATTTGTGGACCATCCAGGAACGATTTCTTTGAAGACATGTTGCATAGGACAGCGTGTTTTTCGGCAAACCAGAGGGCATGACATATTTTCAGCACAATATTTATCAAGACAAATCAGGACTTCATTCATAGGCAACTGGAGTTACTTTTGGAGGAGCTGAAACGGGACATTAATTTTACTTAGAATCGACTCAATCGACTCGAGGAGCTGAGTTTGGTCAATCCTTGATCAATCACGACGATACTGCCGTGCTAAGGAATCACATGCTAGTGGACTACTTTGAGAAACCGAACATGGCACAGCGTTAGAGGAAGTTATAGGTAAGTGGTCAAACAGCTGATAATCAAATATAAGGTTAACTGTATCGGCAGTCAGATTTGAAGATACAGCAACGTGATCTAAGTTAGAGGTTCGCGAAGACGTGTGAATATACGCAAAATCGGACATTTTATCTAATACACGCAAAAAATCACTAAATAAGTCCTTAACAATAATAGTACGTGGAGACTCCTAAGAGTCAGGTTCAGAAACATTACAATTAAATTCTCGGCTATAAACACAACGTAAACCTAGACGCCGAATTTTTTTCTACACAAGAACCTAACTTTTCACACGATAAAGCAAATAATCGCTCTGACTGATCGTTGGAGTAATCAGTGGGTAGATACATACTAATATTAACACAGAAGTCTACTCTCACGGCTAAGTAATGATCATTTAGTTCGAACAAGATAGAACGGAGAGCCGATTGAACGAAAGTAAGAAGTCCACCAGAGGGTCTGACTCTGTTATTCAGTTTTCTAGCAGGCACGAAGTACGACGTCATGCCCTTAAGTGTAAGTATCTTGAAACCATGTTTAGTAACAAAATATTCCTGGAGGGAAATCACGTTACAACTGCAGCTGACGCTTTGCAACATTGAAAATTTATTTGTAAATGACCCATTTATATTCCATGATAGTAGAAATGGGGCCATGTGTTTAAGTTTTGCAGTTTTTCGGGCACTACACTATAACACGTATGACCATTGGTCTTGCAACAAACGCAAAAGGCACTTTCTTGGCATGGAGTATCAGGCGTCAATTTGTGATCGACGGAGCCACACTTAGAACACAGTGCACTGTTCTCAAAATTCACGGTGAGGTGACCAATCACATGACAATTGAAGCAGCAATGTGGTAGGAACACCAAGGCGTTCCTACCACATAAACCGGAAGGCGTTCATACCCCACTTTCATAGATGCTTTCAGAAACGTATCAAGATCAGTTTGAAACGGAAGCTAAACTTCAAATGTTCGGGCTTTGCCACACTGTGCTGTTTTAAAGCACTTTGGGATTAGCTCCTTCAGCGACAGGACGTCTAAATCTTCTGGCACTCGCTTAATTGCCGCGAAAAAAGCAGGCTCTTCGAGAGAAATGTTGAGCAATGGTTCGGCACGCCTAACATTTTCGACTGTCTGGCCTGCGGTTTTCCCGGACCGAACACCAAGTTTCCACTCGTCGTTAGAGCAGCGTAACTCGGCTATATCGTTCAGATTTGGACACACCTTATCGATGAATGTTTTTCGTTCATTTGGGCTTTTTAAGTCTTTAGGGGGTTTCTTAAGTATCACAGAGTATAGTGGTGAGGGGGTGTGGATTGAGGAGGCTGGGATTTGTCAGGCAGGCTGGTCGGGAAGCGGCAAGCATTCAACAAAAATCCATCTAATTTTCTCGAAACTTAATTTACTTTCGAAACTACTGTGGCATGAAAAGACTCACCGATGGCAGGTACTTCACACGGACTAAAAATTACAAACTTCGGACTCAGAACATTTTGCTTTGCCACCATGACTAGCAACTTCCACATATCAGTAATATTGCCATCATCCTTGGCATACGAAACCATCCGGGTTTGGATACCCAGCTCAGTATGAAGAGTCCTCATAGCTTGTAAAACTGAATCGCGTTCGAAAAAGATAATAGCACTCTTGACGATCATATCAAGTTTTACGCCTTCTGTGAGTGATCTACTCAAAAAGTTTAGAACGGGGCTAAACACCAACTTTTCAGCCATCTTATTTCAGTCGTAAGCAGCCACAATCCAAATCGTAATCCATAAATCTAAGTCGAGAGACGACCAGTAATGTAATGGTGACGTCACATAGTAGCAATAATAATTTTATTTATGTCAGGACCTGTAATCCTTTGCCAAAGATTGCGAAATCTGACACACAGGGATTAAATTCACTTAAAAAGCTTACTTGACGTACCACTTTTGGATTTAATATTTAGGAACAAATTGAGGAAAGGACAAACAGTACAATTAGAAAAGCAGCCAGTGACGTGTTCACAGCACAAAAAATAGTATACAAAATTTCAGTTCAACTGTTCAGACTTGAAGTCATTCTCATCAGAAAATCTTAAATAAAAAGTTAGACCTGTAATTAAACTGAATTTACTTTATAGAAAAATTATCTTTCTATTAAAAATTAATTTTGTCTCATGGATTTTGGTCTTATTTTGTTGGCTTTCGGAAATTAATATAATGGTTAGCATCTCGTATTGTTTAATATGACAAAGGTCTAGTTTACCACCTTTTGGTTTAATAAAAATAAAAAATTGATCCAAGGCCAAACAATAGAATTAGAAAAGTAACCAGCGAAATGTTTGCAGCATAAGACATATGAAAAAAAAACTCATTTAAACCATTCCGGCTTCAGTTAATTCCTTCAAGAAAACCTTGAGTAAAAACTTTGACATATTGTTAAAACTCAAATTCCGTGAGACAAAAAAACATTATTGTTTCATATATGTTGGTTTATTTTGTTTATTTTTGGGACTCATGGCAGTGATCAGGAGTTTTGTACTGTTTAGTATGACAAGGCTCTAGCTTACCACTTCCTGATTTAATGAATAAGAAAAAATTGATTTAAGGCCAAACAGTAAAATTGGAACAGCAAACAACGCGTTCTAAGCTTTTACAAGGAGGTCAACTATTCCGACCAACCTGGAGGGGGGAGTAATACCATCCCACCTCCCTCCCTTTTTGTAAGCATACGCTATTATGTTGGTAGTAATAGTCATAAAATAAATTCATATACAAATCAAATAAAAACTAAATAAAAAAAATCGAAAATAATCAATAGAATAGTAAAACTGAAAATAAAACAATATAAAAGAAAAAAATGAGCTAAGGCGAAATAGTAGGCTAACAGTTTAAAAGTAAACAGCAAAATACAAACACAACTAAGATCACGAAAAACTTACTTTAACCGTTTCCGTTTCACATAACCTATTCCAGAAGAAACATGATTTGCTACGATAGCCAACAACGATCTTAGCATCGGGCGGATAGCCATTGGCATCACACCTCAAATTGTCACAACCAATGCCAACTTCAATAGAAGGTCTCTCTCCAGTTATACACACACCCTTCTCCTCATCTTCTTTTGTTTTTATTTTTTCTTGCAGCTCTGTTAGACGAATCTTCAAGGAATCTGCTTGAGCTCGAACGTAGCTATAACTAGCCATGTGAAGTGACTGGATCCATGAATCCCTTTCAGGAGATGTACTAGCCCCCAAAATCAGCTCAGATTTATCTGGTCCCATCGCTGAAAAAAGTCTCGTTTTCATGAACCAACGTCCAGTACAGATATTAATGTTTGAAAAATGCGGGTTTTAAAAAGAACGACAACCTTAAACTCCAAAAATTACACTAGCGTCAATTTTTTTTTTTTTATAAACAGACGGCTTGAAAAATCAACAACACAGAGGCACAAATTGTGGGAGGCAAAAGCACCTGTAGTTTTTTCCCCTTTTCCCTTAGATTACGAAAATCCTTTCTTTGGTATTTTCCGACAAAAAAAAGAGGAAAAATATAATGGTCTCTCCCATTTTTTCTATATTTATTTTAGAAGTTGGAAAACTCCTTCCCTCAACCCACTTATTTTTGTGAATCGGCACCCGTGCAACAGCGCAACATAAACTAGGCATTGAACTTGAGTTGCTATTTGGATTATTCGGAAATATGAAAGGAGGGATACAAAATAGGATTGATGTTAGAAATAACTATGATTGTAACAGAAGAAACAAACTTGTATTCATTTCCCTTTCAATTTTACAAAGAATGCAAAAAAAAAAATTACTGGAAATTAATAGAGAACATCAACGAAAAATTAAAGGTATAAAACTCAGTTACCCTTCTTAACAAAAACTTTGCTACCTTTACTTTCGTCCCGAATATAGGTGATATGTTAAATAAGTGATTAACCTGCCCCCCCCCCCACACACTTTCTTTCTCCCTTTCAATTATTTCATGCTGTTTCGCCAATTTTGAGATTTGTTTTATAGTCTCAACTTTGTTTTATTAAACTGCGAAATTTTTAGTCACAAGACTCAATTTTCACTTGTGGTTTCATTGGTTTGTTTCTTTTAATCCTCCAAGTTTTAATTATTTTGAAATTTTAAAACCTGTTTAACATTTTCAATATTTTTTTTTTTTACCTTAATTGCTATATTAAATTTGATTCTTTTTTTCTTTTTCTTATTCAGCTCGAAAGTGGGAATTCAACCCATTTCGGCTTGTGATAGACATTTTCACAAAATGGATTAAAGACAATCTTAGAAAATAAAATCCAGACAACTTTATCTCTTAATTCAACAACGAACAATTTGTTACAGCAAAGATATTTGCAAGCAATTTGTGCCACAA
Source organism: Artemia sinica (assembly GCA_027921565.1). NCBI lineage: Eukaryota > Metazoa > Arthropoda > Branchiopoda > Anostraca > Artemiidae > Artemia > Artemia sinica. The sequence goes on from CM051270.1 coordinate 47,849,732, forward strand.
ACAACAATTTTAGCCCCAAACAGGACCAATATACCATTGAAAAGAAATTTGGATATAACTGAGCTGTTTCAAACTATCGAATAGCTATTTAAACAGCATCCGAGTTCAGAGATAATGCTGCAATGTGGCGACACATTCAAGCCTTAACCCTGTACGCAACTAATACCATTGCAATCATAAGTAATTATTCCTACGCTTCATTTGCCTGAATCAATTCAATTGAGGCTTTATTGATTTATACAAGGAATTGTATAAGTGCGAGTCAACAATATTGGGGAGGAGTTTACCAGGACTTCATGTGGGGGGGGGGGACATTAAAAGTGACGCACATTTTTAGGCCCCAAGTCGACAGATTTCTGTGAAACTTCCTTCATATCAACATAGAGGAGGAGGAGCTTACCACCAAACCTCCCTTCCTTTAGAGAAATATATTTGGAATAGTAAGTAAGTAAGTTTTTTGCGCTAAAAGCACTAGGGCCATGGCAATACAAAACAAAAAAAGAAAATTTACTTTTAAATAATACACAACAAAAAAAGAAAACTTACTTTTAAATAATTAACACGAGGGGAGGGATATACTCATGAAATATGGAGGATGAGGGGAGGGATAGCTCCTCTCTTTTAACGGAAAAATTCTGAACGCAAAATAAAAGACCAGACTGTTACGCTTACCTGCAGAAATCCCAAAAAAGAAAATGTATAAAGACCTCCTATAAAAAAAACTTGCAAATTACGACCCAAAATATCGTATTTGTCATTTAGAGCCCCTTCCCCCATCTCCCAAGGAAATTAGTGTATCCTTACCTGAAAGAGCGAGGGGCTGAGAGTAGCAGCAGCCACGCCGATACTTAGAATGATTTTGTTTTATTGTGAACAAGAAAAGATACCTAAATGAGGTTTTGTTATACGTCTAGAATACATACATTTTCGAAATATTATTTTAAGGAAGGCAAAATTTAGTACAAGGAGCGAGGGGAGGGGGTGCTCTATCTATTTCCAATAATCCTGAACATATGAACACTAAAGTTTAGGGATGTGCGACCTAAAAGAGTTTGGAAGTTAAAGTGAACACTAGAAGTCTGACATGTTTGCCCTTTCCAATGCTTAGAACGAATGCTTTAAACACAAGCACAATACCATAAAAATAAACTTTTTCATCAGGGCTTAGTTAGCTATATTTCATCCACAAATCATATTTTCAGTGGATTGCTTTCAGTAAGTCAAATACCTGCAATTACCAAGAGCGCTATACTTGCTTTACTATAAGATGTTTTCAAGAAAGCACTAGTCAAACTTTAGCACATAGAGCGGAGGATAGAGGGGGAGGTGAACCTTTCTTGAATTTTTGCCGTAAAAAGGGGGAAAATGACAGAAATATGTATTTGTTTCTTGGTCTATTTTCTCTTCTTCTATAATTGTCAATTCAGTCAAGTCTTCTGTTGTTCTTCTAATAGTTTTACAGATCATTCTTTTGGGATACCCATTTTTAATTAAAAGATATTTATTGTAAATTAGTTCAATAAAAGTGAGCCAAAAGTTGTAGAAGAGGAGAAAACAGAGCCAAAAAACTATGAGAATCTCTATTATTTATTCCTTGAAAATAGCAAAAATTAAAGAAAGAATTACAAAAATACAATATAAGAACAGCTTTCAAATTTCAACTAATTATAGAACCTTTACTAAATACAAAAAAAACATGCGAAGTGGTGTGCACAGAAAGCTTTGCTCTAAGAAAAATTTTACCTTAGGAAAACACAAAAAAAATTGGAAAATAGGCTACAAGACTATAGTCCTTTCTAAAGCGTAAAACAAAAAAAAAGACTAGAAACTTTTGATCTAGTAATTACGAACGTTTTTCTATCTTCGGTACCAAAATACAATGTTTGATAAAAAAAAAGATTAATATATTCAAAAAATAAAAATTATCGATACTTTCGTTGGACAGTTACAAAGTTTTAGAGAGATAATCCAAATTGAAAAAAAAATTTTTATGTCAATTTAGCTTTTATGTCATCTTCTAACGTGTATTAACTTTTTAATCTAGTTTTTTCTCTTTACTTTTAATTGATAATAGATTCCAGATGTGTAGCCACACTATATGGATTGTTACTTGTATATGTATATATTTAATTTTTACTGTCTCATTTCACAATTTCCCCCGTTATAATATTTTCCAGTCATTTCAATTATTAAACAGTGTCTAGAAGAAGTTATATTCTCAGTAATTTATTAATTCTGAAGGGGCTTTTAGGGGCACAGAAGACACAAGAGGAATTAAAAACCATTTAGCCCTCTGAACCCTTTTAGCCCTTAAAAGGAAACTAGAGCTAAGAGTTGGAGACTGAATGAACCTTTCCCAATTTTTCATGAACATCCGTTTCATAGCCAATGGAAAAAACAAAACACATAAGAAACATATCACTTGAGTCAATAGTTTTGCTTAGAATAGGTAGATAGATAGATAATGTATTTAAAAGCCAAAGGCCATATACATGAGAATTCAATCAACTAAACAAAAATAATGAACTTCAACTAAACTATTAAAACAAGAAAAAATTTATACAAACAACTAAAAGTTTCTTCTCGTTATATTTTAACTACACACTGTTCCTTAAATTCAAAACTTGATATGAAATTTTCTTTGACATTCAGTTTTTTGTACGATTCCGGTAAGAATTGACAAGAACTCTACTTACCTTTCACTACCATAAACCGTTCAGTTGTAAAATTTTTGATTGGGAGTTATTTTTATTTGTATATTGGTCTGTTTTTTATCGTTTAACAATATATTTTCATAGAATTTTGTTCTTATATCTGTTAGGGAAAAAAATTTGAACCTTATCAGTAATGGTGGCCACAAAAAAAGAAAATGAGATAACTCATCCAGGTATTTGTATGATAAACTCTCTTCCACTCAAGTTGTTCATTCATTGACGCATTATAGAACCGTTTTTTTTTTCGTTAATTTTCTTTCAGCTAAGGCGTGAGAAAAGACAAAGAGGTAACAGAATAGATGGAAAATATATAATTTGGGCTATATATTTTCTCATTAGGAGGTGGGGGGGGGGGGGTAAAGTATTTGGACAGTGTGAAGTTAGAAAACAATTCTTACTACATATTATGCAGAATAATTATACCTAACACATTAGGCATGCAGACCCGCTATACTTTAAACCCCCCCCCCCCCTAATGTGCAAATATGGGCTATAGCCCAAATTTGTTTCTAAAGTATTATATTTTTATCTTATTTTGGTATATTTCATTAGGATTTAGCGTTAGAGAAACATATGAGAAGAATATTAGGTAGGGGGTACATCACACAAGTATCCTCACTAAAATGAACGGTTAGATAGTATAGTTGATCATAATTAAATCATGTTCTTAGCAAAAAAAAAGTGTGTAATGCAGAGTATTTTCTAAAAGGGTGTGTTAACTTACTTATTCTAAAATAGAAGGGTCCAGTAGACGGAGAGTCAGCTTCTAATCTGATTTCAGCGATATCTAAAACAATAACTCCATGTGCCTCAGAGAAGGGCTCGTGACTTTTTAAATAGAAGAGGAGATTTCCACGCAGTCGACACCATCGTTCCACAAATACTAAAAATTATTTGCAAAATAGTTTATAGGTGTAAAACAACTGAATTAAAAGATATTCTGATTAAAAAATGGACGAATACAGTTATTACAGCTGTTAGCTCGAATATTCTTGTTCTTGAATTGTCGGGGTATATATATATATATATATATATATATATATATATATATATATATATATATATATATATATATATATATATATATATATATATATATATATATATATAGATATATATATATATATATATATATATATATATATATATATATATATATATATATATATATATATATATATATATATATATTATATATATATATATATATATATATATATATATATATATATATATATATGTATTTATATATATATATATATATATATATATATATATATATATATATATATATATATATATATATATATATATATATATATATATATATATATATATATATATATATATATATATATATATATCTATATATATATATATATATATATTTATATATATATATATATATATATATATATATATATATATATATATATATATATATATATATATATATATATATATATATATATATATATATATATTTATATATATATATATATATATATATATATATATATATATATATATATATATATATATATATATATTTATATATATATATATATATATATATATTATATATATATATATATATATATATATATTATATATATATATATATATATATATATATATATATATATATATATATATATATATATATATATATATATATATATATATATATATATATATATATATATATATATATATATATATATATATATATATATATATATATATATATATATATATATATATATATATATATTATAGATATTTCCGCCATGAAAAAAAACGATGCGCATAGGCTACGAGTTTGACAAAATTATTTAAGAGCCTTAATTTTGGAAAAAAAAAAAAACTCATGAGTAACGTCATATTTGAACAGCCAAGACCGTCCAATTTGACAAGACAAATCCAACCGGCTAAGGCAAGCAAAGACACTGAAAATATATCTGAAGTAATGAAGAAAAAAGAAACATGCGGTAAAAGAATAAGCAGCCGCGAAAATTATAACGAGTTAAAACCAAAAGTGAAAACTAAGAAATATGCGCTCACAAGACATGCGACAACGAGAATAGGCGTTTTAAGCAGTTTCATACTACCTAGAAGGCAAAAACGTAAATTAACAATTACTCAATATGAACAAACTGGACCATCAATTGAGACAAGATCGAACTAACGACCTGAGAAATGTAAATTCACGGATGAAAATGAACAACCTAGACCATTAAATGTGACAAGACCCACCCGAGCAGCTAAGGTCAGGACGAATCAAAAATGAAAATGAAGAACAAACAAGAATGTGGTAAGAATAAATGGGACAGAGAGAAAGAAGAAATATGCGATAAGAAGGTAAGTGGCAGCGAGAATCAGAATATGTCAAAATGAAACTGAAGAACAAAGAATTCTGCGGTTAGCAGACACGAGAAAGCTAGTATTAGAACGTGTCAAAAATAAAAGTGAAGAGTAAAAAAATTGCGCTGTTACAAGACAAGCGACAGCAAGAATCAAAACGAGTCAAAATGAAAGTGGAGAAGAAAGAAATATTACGGTAGAAGAACAACACAATCGCAATTTTTCACGCCAACAAACTGTGGCGCAAAGCCCAGTAAAAATTTATAAAGAAGCAGTAAACTACACAGGTGTTAATTACAAGCCATTGAGACCCTCCAAAGCTGTATGTATTCATTTTGAAGTCCTCAATTTTCTGAGGAAAGTGTAGCCAACAAAGGTGATTCTTTTAGAGGTTGTTACTTGCAACCCCCAATAACCATAACGTTTTGAGCTTCCAAGTAGTTGGAGAAATTTATCACAAAATCTGACTATCTGAAATCTGACCATCTCCTTATTATATCCTCTTTACAACTCCACGGCTTCAAAGACCAGAATAATTTTATGGTTCCCTCTAGGCTAAAACACCGTCGTGATTAGGCTAGAATCAATTCTGATTTGTTTGCTTTTCTTACCGGTTATATTCTGAGTAATGCTCGGGCTCCTATCCACCTTTTGCAAAGATCAACCATATTGCCCAAATCTGACGTGAAACTTTGCGTGTACATAGACTTTAATATGTATGTAGCCGAAGTTAGCCATACTCTTATTAGTATGGTTATCAGTATGGCCATACTCTTATTCCTATCATTGATTATATTCTCCGGAACTGCGATGGACATAAGTAGTGGAGGAAAGATACGGAAAAAAATGGTCAAACCTCGGGGAAATTGCAACAGAATTTTTTTTTTACACCAAAATGTTCAGAAAAAACAGCTTAATCACACAGAAGAAATCCCCCGAATACCCCTGCAAAAGTATCCCAAATTCGCCCTTGAGGGGGGAAATCGATTTTAGGGGTTATAAATATTTTGGAGTTTGAATAGTTGTTTCCTATCAAATCAAGCATGCTGAATCCAAATATGAATTCAGATTTTAATTTTTCAGTACCCTAATGCCCATTTCCACCCATAAAGGGCGGAGGTGGCGGGGTAAAACTTGAAATTATGAGGCTGCTGGATTATTTAGTCGTTTCCTATGAAATCAATGGCGGCGAATTCCAAAATGAAGTCAAAAACTTGATTTTACGTGGTCAAGTACCTCATCTTACCTAAAACGGCTGTGAAAGTTGACCAACATGAACTAGTTATTTTAATCACTTATCAGTTGATTCACCATTTCCAATCAAGCTAGGAATGGCACCTTAGAATACGAGTCTCGAACAGTTTAATTTCAAACCAGTATTCCAGAATCCCCTTCCACTCCCCCTCAGTTTGCGGTTTCCATTCCTTAGTGTCATTCTTTATAGTCAGTGGAGACATCTACCATAGTACTTGATAGAAGACTGGCGTGTTCGAGGCTATATACATGTCTGTGCCGTTTTTTTTTTTGTTTTTTTTTTTTACTTCCGCAAAAAAAAAGACAAAAGAATAAACTGGGATCTGCGATTTTTAATTGACACACTGCACAATCTCGGCTTCTGCTTTTCGTACTTAGAGGTAAAAGATTTGAGAGATGTGGAGCAGTATATCAAACGTTGTTGGAAGAGTCCAAAGAGAAAGCACATTTTTTTCAGTATGTAGGAGACAACGTCAATTATGATATTGCTACTATAGACGGCCTGAATACTTTTCATGGAATGGGTCTTATTGAAGTGTCTACACCTGAGTTTCCGGCAACGGAGCTTTCAGTGCCAAGAAAAGAAGTAAGTGGAGATGAGATGAAGTCAATCGCCACCATGCCATTCTACACACTTACCAAAAACCCGCCAAGTCGCAACCAAGGACTTTTGTTTGCTTGACAAAAAATGGTGACACTTATGACAATGAATGGAGGTTGAAACGCTCTGGCGCATCTCTGGCTTTTTCAAAAGCTCATACATGAGCTGGTCGGCCTTTATATGGTCAATACACCAAAAGCTACCTCATCCGGGACTCGAAAATTCGTTTTTTGCCAAGGATTAACCACAACCCAAGCGATATCTCCTGTGTTTATTCTACACTTATACATGCTAACGAGCGCGCTAATCGAGCTGGAAAAAACTCTTGTCATTATCTTTGACCCACCGCTTTACTGGAAGGCGAAGTGTATCGTCGATGCAGAGCCTGCCACAAGTGCTTTAAGAAATGCTATTGTTGTTCTGGGTGGATTTCACACACGCATGAGTTTCCTAGGAGCCATTGGCTTCCTTATGGCTGACTCGGGACTTTTGGAAATCCTAAGTCAAGTATATGCGCCTAACACTGGGCGTAGTATGTTACAAGGCAAAGCTGACTCTCGTGCAGTGAGAGGCCATGGTCTCTTGGAGGTAGCCCTTTATGCGAACCTTTTATCATCAGAACTGGGTAACAGAGCGTTTGATGGCAATGGCATGCTACCAGAGAAAAACGGCGTACGAGTCTCTCCTTGAAGGAGATGACATCGACAAAGTGCAGGTGTCGGAAGCAGCAGAGCTTATCTATGAAATAGTTCAAAGTGCAAAAGAATGATTATCCGAGTCCAGAACTGCCCGTCTTTGGTTTCAGTATATGGACATACTTGGAATCCTGAGAAAGAACCTGAGAGGTGAACGAAGTGGCAACCTTGAGCTTTATCTACAGTCGTTGTTGGAATTGCTTCCTTACTTTGCTGCTTCCGGCCACATCTTTACACGACGTCTACTTGGCTGTTCGTGCAGTCGACGGTTCAGTTGAGGAAAGACAATCCAGGGCAGTACAGAACGTTACAGGAATACCTGTTCATCCGAAGAACTGACAACTACTGGGCAGCACTTTCTCCTGATTTGGTGATCGAACAGACGTTAATGAGAAGTATGAAAACGAGTGGAGGTCTGACGAGAGATAGAGGCATGACTGAATTACAGCAGACAATTTGGGCATCTGCTATGCCTACTTTGGTTCTAGTTAACGAACGCATGCAGAAACTGACTGGCCTCGCGGAGTTGACTATTGAAAATCATGCAGAAGGGATATCTTCGAGGAGAGCTAGAGACATGGCGGACATCGAAAAGATAGTTCGACACATTGAGCCCCTAGAAGCCTTCAGGCAGGAATCACAGCTGTTGAACGTGGTTACTGGTGTCCGTGCTTCATCATCTGTAAACGCAGACGATGTCAAATCCGGGAGACACAATTCTGAAGGATATGGAAGCGAAAGACATTGACAAATATGTTTTTAGGAGAAAGGAGAAAGCTGTAAATATGGCTGAGAAGTCATCTGTGGTGATAAATAGCGAGAGGGTAATGGTCGACCCTGCTCTAATCTTTCAACGCCTAGCTGGAGTGGCTAGCAACAGTGGTTCTGACTTGAATGAGGTTCTGTCGTTCGAGCTCTGTACTTTTCCACCATCGCTCTTTAGTTCGTTCGAGGTGATGAGGACAGCCGACAAAGCCTCTCTAACAAATGCACCGATGAAAACTGAGGGACTTAAGGGTCGAATGACACTGCGATCCTCCCAGAGAGTTTTGGACAGTGGCTGGCTAGTCCATAAAACCCCGTGGACTGCCGTATCCACATATTCCGAGGTTGCAGGATCTTACGTAGATTATGTCACAAGACATTTCGGCCAGGCAGCGGTAGTTTTTACTCTTACACTGATACACCGACGACGAAAATTGAACACAGCTGAAGAGAACCAAAGGTTTGTCGTGTGCAACGATTGAATTCTCTCCTAACATGAAGATCGTCAAAAGTAAGGAGGAATTTCTGGAAATCCCAAAAATAAACAACGCTTCATCGACCTACTTACTGAGAGGCTGGCGAACTCAGGATGCAAAGTTCTACATGCTCAGGATGATGCCGATGTGTTAGTTGTACAAACTTCAGTCAGTTGCGCTGAAACTTCATCGACCACTTTTATTGGGAATAATACCGACCTATTATTCCTTCTGCTGTACCATGCCAAGCTTGATGCATGTGATATCTTTATACAGAAAGACACACATGGAAATAATGGATGAGTGTACGACATAAAAAGGATCAAGAACAAACTAGGAACCGAAGCAGCAGAAAAATCTGCTGCTGGTTTCCTTGTCACTTAAAGATGGGATTTTTAAGGATGCTTGCAAGATCGTCATGACACCAGGATCCAACCACCAGAAGATTGTCGAAACTGGAGAGAAAGCTTTGCTCCGCATATGCAAAGGAAAAGCAATGAGAAGACCCTGAAGGATGTCCGGGTGCGAGCATTCACAATGCGGGTTACAAGTGCAAATGCTTTTGTTCAGGCAGAGCGGCCTCAACCGACTTTGGCTGTCACAAAGTATCCCTTTTGCAGGTGCTATTTTCAAATAATGAAGTGGCAAGACACGTGTGGGGTTTGGCAGTGGCAAGCCCGAATAGTGGGGTTGGCGCCTCTCTTCGTCACGGAATATGTATCTTACCATTATGACAGATGCTTCACCAGCACCGGCGAGCCTACTGAAGATGGTGTGGTGCCAGTGCACCAGCGGGTGCGAGTCGCTCAGATGCAGCTGCCGTCGGAACAGTTTCCCCTGCAGCTTTGCCTGAGGGGAATGTAAAGGGGCATTATGCTCTAACGGTGCAGCAAGACAGGATGAGGACGATAACGAAGACGAGCAGGAAGAAGAATTAGCTTTAGGTTGTGCTTTAAAATCAAAATGTTCTTGTGATTAATTTACCTGAGTTCTAAACGTTTTTCTTTTTTTATAACTGATTGATCTGAAGTTTTGACCTCGATTAGAGAAGTGGTTTTTCAAGATATTATACTTAGAAACCCTTCATATTACAGGCCCCTTAAAGGTGGAAATGAGGTAAATAGTAAAAAAAAAACACTTTTTGACCTCATTTTTTGGCAATACGGTACTTTATTTGATATAAAATGATCCTTTAGCCGCCGGAATCCGGCAAATAATGATCTGCGTACTTTACCCCCCCCCCCTCCCCCCCCCCCGTTTCGTGAAGGTGAAAATTGATACTGGGGTACGGAAAACGTGATTTCTGACGTCGGATTCGGATTCTTCATGCTTGATTTGATAGAAAACGACCACTTAAACCCAAAAATACGTCCAATAGAAATTCTGATTCCCCCCTTATTTTCCCCCTTCAAGGGGGATTTCGGGTAATTGTGCTAGGGGGATTCGGGGGATTTTTTTTGTGTGATTAAGCTGATTTTTCTGAACATTTTGGTGTGAAAAAATATTCTGTTGCAATTTCCCCGAGGTCAAACCGTATTTTTCCTCCACTAAAGATCCAGTTGGATAATAAGAGACCCGGAGATGTCGATTTCGCTGACGATATCAGTTTCCTAGAGTCCTGCAAACGAAAGCTCCAGCATTACCTTAACCAAGTCAGGGACGCTGCTGAACCTTTTGGCCTTAAGATAAATACCAACAAAACAAAAAGCATGGCGAACACTGGATCTCCACTCGACCTACGATGCAATGACCAGACCATAGAGCAAGTCGTAGAGTTCAAGCACTTAGGAATTACCATCCACAATTCAGGATCGTGTCAGCGAGAAGTCAAGTTAAGAATTGGCCAGGCTAATGCATCTTTCAGGAAACTGTCTCAAATTTGGCGCAGCCAGAAGTACTCTCTCAGACTCAAGCTGAGGCTGTTCAACAGCAGCGTCCTCTCAGCGCTTTCCTATGGTTCTGAAACTTGGCACATAGATAAAATACATGAAAAGAAACTTTTCGCGTTCAAAACATGTGCTTAAGGCGCATTCTCAATATCCACTGGTCCCAAAAAGTAACAAACGCTACTATATGACAGAAGACATCTCAGCCACTGGTAACCAAAGTGATCAAATATAGAAAGTGGAGATACCTCGATTATGTGATCCGCATTTCCGAGATTCGACTACCGAAGGTCGTCCTTCAGTGGCAGCCACGTGGTACCAGAAGAAGAGGACGCCCCAAAAATACCCTACGATGCAGCTACCAGACTGACCTCGCAAACCTCAATTCCTCAATCCAACCTGAATGGGAAGACGTCTGGGCGGCTGCAGCAATGAGAGATGACTGGCGATTCTTCTTAGATGTCTTAAGCGCCTCTGGAGGCACAGGAGGATCTAAGGTATAAGGTAAGGGTCTTCGTTTTTCCAAAAATCTAGCTGCCTCGTTTCGGAAAATTCGTAAGGGTATCATTCCAGGCCGGTCTTCAAACCCTGATCACGTTGCTTCTGGCTTCAAACGAAAATTATGGTTCAATCTTTGGAAGGGTTGCGACCGTCCTTCGACTGGCGCTGTGAACCATGTTCGTCTCTACACAAGAGAAATTTTTCTAAGGCTCTCACTCTTCATCGTAGAAACCTATTAAAGGCCAACTCCACACGTGCCAAAAATCTTCTTTTTAGAATTAACGCTTAAAAAGGCAGGTCTCCCTTATCCTTTTCTGCGGCTGACATTCCTGATGAGGAATGGAATATCTTCTGTGAATCCGAATTTACTCCTCCTGACAGCTACTTGGACTCTTTTATGAAACTGAGTTAGATAATTTTCTTGCCACCTCTCCCAATAAAGAGGTCGTTGTAAGCGTAGCATTGATTGAAGATGTCATCAGATATCTAAAGCCTAAATCCTCTAGTTGTATTAACCACTAATGCTTTACCTTTGAAATTTGATGGAGAGGCACTAGTCCAACACTTGGCACTTTTAATACAGATGATTTTTACACAACGAATTGTACTCTCTTGTTTTTGCATTGGAGAGCTTATCCCAAAAGCAAAAAGCGAACTCAGAATGTTCATGATTTCGACCTATTATGGTTGCGACTTCCTTCTGCAAAGTCTCCGAGCTTCTTTTCCAATCGGACTTTCAACAAACATGTTACACCTTACCAGTTCAGGTTCAAGGGGGAACATGTTATGCTGATACTCTAACAGGTTAGCCAAGGCTAAATCTGCAGGAGAATGTCTAGTTCTCGCTAGTCACGGTGTCAGATGTGCCTTTGATATCCTTATCTGCTCAGTTATGCTCCTTAAAGTGGCCTAAAATTCACTAACTTTGAGATATGTATTCTCAACTACGTGTTCACCTGAGACTACCTCTGGATAAAAATATGACCCCTCTTCCACGTAGAAAACTCTTTCTTGTCTTGAATGGTGCACGCCAACGAGGAACAGTTTCTTCTCCAAATCTTTTCAACAGTTGTGTGTTAGATGTTCGAATCCCACACATCTGATTCTATTTTCATTGAATCTGTCTCTAGTTGGTTATGCATATGACACTTTAAGTCTCAGCCGTACCCTCCGACGAATAAATGAGATCTTTTTCAGAATTCAACAGGAATATCTCAAACTCTGACTTCATTTCAATCCAGATAATTCAGAAATATAGCTTTTTAACTAGAAAGGTGAGCTACGGTCCTTTATAGCGCTTGGCGATACCATTGTTAGAGCAGCTGATCACCTCGTTTACCTAGGTCTTCCCATTGGTTCCTCACTACGATACACAAGATCCTTGCTCCCAGACCCTCTCACACGAGTATGTCTGCTTCTAATGCATCGATTGTAGCAGCAAAATTTCGATTCAACCAACTGCTATTAGCTAGCCTTGTCAATGGCGTAGCCCTCCCTCCCAACTTGTATATTGCTCTATTTTGGAAGCTGTTTACTAGAATTGATTGTCTTAAAGTCCGATCAATTTTCTTTCGGCTCGCTAAATATTTGCTTCGGTTGCCACCTTAGCATCAGAATTCTCCATCAATTAGAAACTTTAAACTCGGCGAATCTGATATTCCAATTTCTAAATTAACTGCGAAGATAGACTGAAAACTCAATTCTTCACAGAATGACTGGTATCAAGCTTTAATTCAATAGTTTTTAGTATTTTTATATGTCTGTGTAATGACCATATTCCGTGAAGTAATATCTAATTTTTTGTCTAATTCATGTTTTATTTTTATCGTTAAATCTCGTTACTATGACAAGAGTTAGTGCAGTAATTGATTTCCTGTTCATATGTTTTCTTTTTGTTTCTTTTTTCTTTTCTTTTTCATCTACTCCGGTCTTATCATGTTATGTGGGTGATGGGTGTTCAATAAATAATATATAAATAAATATCAACTTCCTTTGCTCAATACAACGGACTTTAGAATCCGAAAAGGCCAATAGAATGAATTTATTAGTGCAATACTTATTTAATCTTAAGTATTCGAAATGTCTACCTGCAAGCCACAAAGATGTTGGCCGTTGTCATTTCACCGATCTTAATGTTGCGCCTAATTTTACCAAAATGTTGCTGTGGTTTTACCAACTTTCTTTGGTACATTAAACAGCTAGTATCATCCTCCCCCCACACCCAACAGGGGATGCAGCTATGCTATCCGAATTTTATCGGCAAATTCTTGCTTTGCCATTGGCAAATTATACGAAATGGAGTTTACATCAACAAGTGAAATTTGAACACTAAGCTTCAGAAGAATTCATTTTCGATTTCTATATAAAGACGGTTCTAATCATGGGGAAACCCTGAGGTTCTGAAAAATATGTTAAGAGCTTCAACTAATTTAATTTAAGATAAAATCATTGTTAAAGTATATTGATTAAAGTATATTGGGTTACATAGAGCTCGACACACGGGAAATTTTTCCACCAAGGACAACTCAAAAGTTTGGGGCCAAATATGTGTTTTTTAATCAATTTCTAAAAAAAAATATAATTCTAAAATTTCTAATTCATTTCTAAAAAAAATATTTTGGCCCTCCCCACTAAAGGTCACACAAGTTAACACTTAAGAAGTGCATTTAAATTGACGATTTCTATAATTTGAAGTTTCAAAACAGGTTTTTAAGCCACCTTGCTGAACCTTAGTCAAGTCATAACCATCCTTGAAGGCCCTCTAGGGACATTCTTCTTCAGTAAAAAGGAGATATCCCTTCCTCCCTAAGAAAAATAATCAGACCCTCCCAACTAAAGGTCAAACATCTATGAACCGAGGTGGGGGTTTGCTAAAGTGACAATTATAATAGTTTAAAGTTTGAAAAGGGCCTTTAAAGCCATTAATAATAATAAAAAAAAAACTTTCTCCAAAGAGGAATTTTTTTTTTAAAAAAAAAAGGTATTTAAAGCCAAAAAAACGAGTAGAAATGAAGTCAAATACTAATTTAATCTTAAAATGAACATAAATCAAAATTAATGAATAAATGAGATCCAAAACGAACGCAAATTATACTGAATAATAAAGTCAAAACCTTAATTCAGTAAAACGAGCAGCAAACTACCTTCCCCTTTCCCTTACTGTGACATTAACCGCTGATCCATCTATTTATCCTTGTGCTGCTAATAAAAAAATGGTGTATGAAACAAGAGTGGAGCAAAGCCAATTGGCCTTTATATATTTCTACCCTAACAGCTCTGTTGTCCTGCGTCAAGATCCCTCTTAATCTACTGTGCACGAGTGTTTTTTCGCCACAAGCCAGAGTGCAAATGAATGTTTATTACCTTCACTTAGTTAAGTGCATGAAACAAGCTGAGAATGTGGCTGTTCCCATTGTCCGGGTTAAACTCAAAACTCGAAGTCCAATTGGAAAAAATTCGCGGGTCTTAAAGCCGTCAAAAATCGTGCTAAATTCTGGCTTCGCATCTGGATTGCGTGTGGACGGCCCTTGCGAGGCCAAGTGTTTGATATAAAAAGTAAGACAAAAGCGGAAAGCTGGAATTTAAACGGTATCTTCGTTTGGTTCGATATAATGGTGCTGAGTTCCCTAAAAGTGCAGTACAATGGAAAAAAGTCATTAATGCTTCTAATTTGATTCATTAGGGACCAGTGATGTTATCCCAGATTCGTCTTGGCTTGGACATTATAAAAAAAAAAATTTGTAAGATTGAGTATAGTGTTCATTATCATTTTCAGTGCTTAGTTTCTAAATTTTTGCCACCTAAAGCTTTGCAACATCATGTTATTCCCGTCTCAACTAAAAGTATTGTTAATTGTATGCTTAAACTTAAGTCTAAATCAAGTGATCTTGATGTGATTAGCGCTCACCATTTACGTTGTGATTGTCCGGCAACACCCTGATGTTGCAACACCCTGCAAAATCTACATTTAACCTCTAAAGTATCTCAGCTGCTATGAGTGGGGGGAGGGTATAAAGTATTGCCTCCTCTCGCTCTTTTGTAGGTATGTTAGCCATGACCGCAAGTGTTACATACAGAACTAAATGAATTAAAATGGAATTATGATGGCCGATCAAGATTTTGAAACGTCAAATAAATATCGCACAAGCTCAATATTATCCTTTTCAATTTAAACAAGGTTATAAAAACTAAAATCAAATATACCTGGTTTTAAAGTACCTCCATAGCATGCAAGAGATTTCAATTTGCTTTTCTTATTTTTTCTTCTTGGCAATGAAGCTGAAAAGATTCATGCGTCTTTATAAAAAAAAAGGAAGCAAGCATACTACCATAAAGCAGAAAAAACAAACAACATAAAAGCAAACACTGAAATCGCAGTAAAATGTAAAACAAAAGACGACACGGACAATTTTATTTGTCTTTCCAAAAATTCTATTTCTGATTTAATATTGAACCGAACAATTTAAACTATGACACGAAATGATAAATGTAAATTTTAGAACGAGTAAATACCTCAAATTAATTGTTTTACTTTTGCAGCTATTAACTCACAATAAAGGAGATGAGAAAAAAAAAATTATTTTAGATACTTGCAGAAACATTGCTTTTTGCTAAAATACGATCTGTATGTGCGCATAATTAAAATTGTTTTGGCGACCTTTTATCACTAAGAAGGGTTTGATTCTTGAAAAATATGTATTTTGATGCAATATCATTTTTTTTTCGTATTTTCACGTGTTCTCTCCATCCTCTCTAGCAAGGTATTACGGCTTGGACTCTTCAGTTCCAAGAAAAATTTTGCATATCGAGCATAAACTAATGTATTTTTATAATTTCTCCAGAAAACCCTCTCATACCCCACCCCAACTCAAAGGTTAGGTCTGTTCATGACTATGTATAAAGGGGTTATTCCTCTCTATCTCCCTTCTATACACAAAAATGAAGATACCGTTTTATTCTAGCAAAAAATAGTTTTGTGCGTACATAAAGTTTTTAGTTTTCAAAAACTAAATGAAGCCATGGTAAAACAGGGACTAGTTGTACAATGTCTACTGACTTTAAATCTCACACTGGGGGCTTCCAAACTAATCAAATAAGGCGGTATCATTTCTCACCCTACATAAGTGATAAAGCGGTTGGTGCAAAAATTATATCGCAGATAAAGACCAATGTAATTAAAGTAAAATTTTTATCACAGAATTATGGGAATGTATTACTCGTTTTTCTTTGGTGAAAAACTATTTTTGTTTTACTTATCGTCAGCTCACCGGGAACACTTACTGAAGAATATAATTTGAACTGTAATTCCTTTCCACTTAGAAAACGTGTAAGGATGTAACGACATCCTGGATGTCAACTGAGGTAATCAGAAGCCAGATCAGCGATCTCTACTTTAAAAAATGTCATAGTTTAGCGTCAAAGCACTTTATTGACTTTCAAGTTCCCATGTTGACTGTGAAGCTCAACTAATAGTTAAATATTTTTCTTATTGGCGAGATTAAACTTACAAAACCAGTTTTTTCAGCTGGAAGTAAGTATTACCATTAAAACTTAAAATGGACGTGATATATTCCATATATTAAGGGAGCTGTTCCCTTCTCAGCCCCTCGCTCGTTGCCCTAAACCGTCTTACTGTTTTAAAAAAGCTTCTTATCATAGGGAGTGCAATCGCGCTGCCTAAGTAAAGAACGATGTGAAAAAATACTTGACTGAAAAAATACACATGAATGTGCATCGTCAGTTTTGATATACATATACTAATATTTAGTAAATAAAATGTTAATATTATTTGATTTATTAAAGTTATAAAATTAAAAACATTATATTTTTTCAGTAAAGTGTAAATTACGTTCTGGTTTTGAGCCCTACTCATGTTAATTTCTGCTCGTTTTTAGTTTGACTCGGTTATTTATTGTAATTTCTGTTCGTTTTGGGTTTCATTTATTTATCGATGCTGATTTGTGGTAGTTTCACGCTTGGTCGATTATTTGATTTTATTTTTGCTCATTTTTGGTTTAATGGAGTTCTTTACTTTTCTTTGAAAAATTTATTTTGTAAAAAAAACGGTTTTTTAATTAATTCCAAATTAACGGCCCTTGTGTTTCAGCATTCGATCTTAAAGAATTTGGACAAAAATTAAAACTTTAGCGTGAAGAGCAATGGGGTTGAGAGGGAGGCTTTCCCTATCTTAAAAGGCATAATTTCTGCTCATTTTAAGGTTTAATGTTGCTCCTTACTTTCAATTGAATTTTTTATTTGATTTCTGATCATTTTTCTAATTAAGACAAACACTAACCAAGACATTTATGCGGGGTACCGGCCCCATAAACCCCCAGTTTCTTGCACATAAATTTTAAATATGTATAACTGTAAATTGATTGGTAGCGTCCCAATTTTTTAGTTTTTCTGCTGAAGAACTAAAATATTTGACAAATAAAATTTTGGACGAAATCTGAACATTTAGTTAAAATTTTAGACAAACAGAAGTTTTGTTGAATAAGTCCTGAATAGCAGAATCTTGGGTGGACGGAAAGAGGTATTATTGTTTCTATAGACGGGAATTCCCCGTGACTTTTTATCTTCTTCACGGCTGCAGCCACATCAAGTTCTATATTAGGGTTCTGCCAGCGTACACATATATTTCAATGCATTGAAACATTGTATGCGAATATAGAAGACATATTATAATTTATAATAGCTGAAAACAGAACTCCTGGTCGAACTTACCGCCATCCTCCCTCAAGAAATTTTCTGGCACGGATCATGATGCTCTGCCTCCATTTTTCCGCCTCTGTTTCGATAGGCAGACACATTTAGTATTTTATGCTACATAAACAAAGATTGTCATAGTGCATGAGTCACTGTCAGAGGTAGATCCAGGATTTTTTTAGGGGGGGGGGCAAAATGGGTTGATCCGATAAACTAGCGTTAGGAGCAAGTTTAATTAACGCAAACTTGAGTTAATTAAGTAAATTACACTACTTTAGACTACACTAGGGGGGCACCCTCCTCGTCCCCCCTCTGAATCCGCCACTGGTCACTGTTACCTCTCTGCCCTAGCAATTCATTTTATTTTTATCCGACAGCTCAGTGGGAATTAGAATACTTAGGTATTAAAAGGCACTGTTTGAGACATGCAATCACCTGCAAAATGATCCACCGGCCCTTTTTCACAACAAAAATTAATTAAAAAAAAAAACTTTCCGAAAAGTAAATTTTTCAAAGAAAAGTAAAGGCCATTTTAAACTTAAGCTCAGCAGATACAAATACCTTTTAAAATTCAAACTCAAAACGACCAGAAATTACTATTAAAGAATAAATGAAACCCAAAACGAACAGAAATTAAATAAGCAATCATAGCAAAAACATACAACAAGTAATAATATAAATGAATAAATAGATCTTACAGCGAGTAATGCTCAGATTGAATATGAATATCAAGTTTAAAATATAAAAAAAATATTTTCCTATTGAAGTATAAATGAAACTTAAAACGAACAGAAATTAAATAAACAATCAATGCAAACAAACATACAATATACATTAATGTAAATTAATAATAAATCTTAAAACGAGGGAAACTTAAATTGAATATGCAAATCAAGCTTGAAACGATCAAAAACCACCACAAACAAGAGTTTGGGTATGACCTCCTTCTCTCACTGTAAAAGTCTAAAACCTACTGCGTCATTGGCGCTTTACTGAAAACCAATTTTATGACAAATATTTTCTTTTGTACTTAATATTGAAAATTAACATTAAAATTATAGTAAAATTTTGAACTGATGAGCTTTCAGCAATTAATATCATTATACATAAAATATTCAGTTTAATTTATTAGCTCTTTTAAAAGTAGTTAAAGACGAATATAGTTTCCCTACAGACAAGTGTTTGGATACTGCCTCCTTTCCTAACTGTAAATAAAAACAAAAGCCTACTGCGTCATCGGCGCTTAACTGAAAACGGATTATATTACATATATTTTATTTTCCAGTTCTTACAGTATTGAAAATAAAAATACAAATGCAGTGAAATGAATTCTTGAACTGATGGATCTTTCAACAATTAATATCATTTTTCATCAAACATTCAATTTGATGTTGTTTATACTTTCCAATACTGTTCAAGACGCATATAGTTTTCAGTAAAGCGCCAATGACGCAGTAGGTTTTCTTATCTGATCTCTGAACTATTTTTAACGAAATGACCATACGTAAAGGTGTTTTTGTTATATTATCTTTCATCTATTTTTAACAAAATGGCTACCTCCAATTTTGTATCATATGTATTTGGGGAAAAAGGGCTTGGGGGCCAGCTTTGATCACATTTGACTCTTAAAAAGGGCACTAGTACTCTCGATTTCCAATCGAATGAGCCCCCTTTGAAGGCTTTCGAATCCTTAACCCATGAAATTCTTCTATCAAAGATGTCTCATTTTTGGCATAAGGGGAAGTGTATTTTTTTGGTTCCAGTCTTATTTGAACGATAGGTTAATTTCTGTTGATCCACTTTTCCGGTCACCCTCGCAAGTCAATTTTAGGTTTTCCCCCAGGGATCAGTTTTAGAGCCTGTGCTATTTTTGATTTATGTAAATGATCTTTATTATGTTGTAAAAAAGCAGAAACTTATTAATTGCTGTAGACTTTGTCATCCTAAGCCTTCCCTTGCCCATAGTGGCAACTATAGTTCGCCTTCTTCTGATGTCCTCGTTTGTCTTGCTGATGATAGCACACTTGGCACTTCGGGAAACTGCGAATCCGAGCTTCGATTGAATTTGGAAAAATTTGTTTGAGAGGGAGATTTTATGGCTTGATGCTTATTATCTTACTCTAAATTTTTCTAAGTCCAGTTTTTTTATTTTTTTTCGCGTGTTTCTCAGGTTTATCCCCAGTTATCAGAAATTCGCCAGCCAAATGCAATAATTCATAGATCTAAAGACCGGGATGTTCGTTTTTTTGGGCATTCTTGTTGATGAAAACCTATCTTTTAAACGTCACATTGATTTTATTAAAATGAAGATATGCAGGAGTCTCGGTATTTTAAGGAAACTTAGACATACTTTTCCAGGATCAATTTTGAAAATCCTTTTTCACTGCTTGATCCAATCTTACGTTTCTTACTGTCCAATTGTGTGGATGTCAACTTTTCCTTCACTGTTAAAACCACTTTCTAAGGTTTACAATAAAGCTAGAAACCTCATACAGGAAACTAATCGTTCATTAGATACACCATTACTTGATCTTGAGTCACTATACATTCTTTCATGTGCAGCTTTTACTTTTGCTCAGCTTCATGGTGACCTCCCCCGGCCCCTAAGTGTTCCGCTATCTTTTACCTCTGATCAAAATAATTATAATCTTCTCAATATGACAAATCATGTTCAAGTTCCATTTACTCCCTGCATAAGATCAGATTTTAATCCTCTAATGGCGTGTCAAAGTTGCCTGAATCAGCTCGAGGGTGCCGCTCATTCGGTTTGTTTAAAAAAATTGTTCAAAATTCTTTGGCTTCATAGATATTATGATTATTTATGTTTCTATTTTATTTTTATTTTATTATTATTATTATTTTTTTTGTCTATTTAATCTAATTAATTAATTTAGTTTATTTATTCTATGTTTTCTATAGTTTTCATTTTATCTATATTTTCTTTTCTTCTCCTTCGTATGTGAGTAAGTGATCGTTTTAAATTTTCTTTTGTTTTTCATCTCTGAGTAAGCAATTCATATGTTTTCCCCTTTGTACAGGCCAATGAGCCTTTGGGGGAATAATAACATGTAATATTGTACGTGTATCTAATGAAGAATAAAACTTATCTTATACGACGACCCCTTCTATATGAAGTGCCTCTGGGAAAAAAATAAATAAAGTGAAATAAAGTGATAAAGTGATAAATAAAGTGATTGGAGGGCTAGCTGCCCTCCAATCACTTTTGACTCTTAAAAAGTGAATTACAACTTTCAATTACCAATCAAATGAGCCCTCTAGGAGTTTTATACGAGCATCCCTTCCATAACAACCATATATGACCCCAGGGCATAACTTACAACGCCTACCCCCGGGCCCTGGGGGGCTTTGTCGACACCGGAATTTTTTTCTTATTAGAACTTTGAACTATTTTTAACAAAATGTCTATCTCAAAAATTTATCTGATGCATTTAGGGCGTAGAGAAGGGGGGGGGGGTCTAGTTGCCATCCAATCTATTTTGACTCTTAAAAAGTGAAAAAGAACTTTCAATTTCAAATCAAATGAGCCCTTTCCGAAGTTTATACGAGCACCCCTTCCAAAAGAACTATATATGCCCCTAGAGCATTACTCATAACGCCTGCCTCCGGGCCCTGGCGGGTTCCGTCGACACAGGAATTTTTCTTATCTGACCTTTGAACTATTTTTAATGAAATGGCTATTATAAAAATTTTATCGGATGGGCTTGAGGAAAAAAGCGCGAGGGGGGGGGGAGGGGGCTAGTTGCCCTCGGATATCTTTTGACTCTTAAAAATTGAACTAGAATTTTCAATTTCTAATCAAATGAGCCCCCCTCCGAAGTTTATAGGAACATCCCTATCATAAGAACCATATACGCCCCCAGGACAACACTTACAACGCCTATCCCGCGGGCTCTGGGGAGTGTTTTTGTTATCTAATTTTTGAACAATTTCCAAAGCACTGGCTATCTCAAAATTTGTAGGGGACGGGTTTGGGAAAAAAGAGCGTGGGGGGGGGCTAGTTTAACTCTCTTGACTCTTAAAAAGTGAACTAGAACTTTCAATTTCCAATCAAATGAGCCCTCTATGAAGTTTATACAAGCATCCCTTTCATAAGAACCATACATGCCCTTAGGGCATAACTTAGAACGCCTTCCCCTGTGCCCTGGGGGGAGGGGGTTCTATTGACACCGTATTTTTTCTTACCCAACCTTTGAAGTATTTTTAACAAGATATCTGTCTCAAAATTTTCATCAGATGGGTTGGAGGAGAGCTGCCCTCGGATCTCTTTTGACTATTAAAAAGTGAGCTCAAATTTTTAATATCCAATCAAATGAGCCCTCTCTGAAGTTTATACGAGCATCCCTTTCATACGAACAATATATGCCCCAGGGTATAACTTACAACGCCTGCCCCGGGGCCCTGGGGGGCTGTGACGACACCTGAGTTTTTGTTATCTGACTTTTGAGAAATTTTTAACTTAATGCCTATCTCAAAATTTTTATTGGATGCATTTGGCGTGGGCGTGGGGGGGCTAGTTGCCCTCCGATATTTTTTGACTCGAAAAAACTTAACTAGAACTTTCAATTTCCAATCATATGAGCCATCTCTGAATTTTTTACGAGCACCCCTTCAATAAGAACCATACATTCCCCAAGGGCATAATTTACAATACCTGCCCTCGGGCCCTGGGGGGCTGTGTTGACCCCTGAGTTTTCGTTATATTGTCTTTGAACTATTTTTAAAAAAAGCTATCTCAAAGTTCTTATCGGATGGGTTTGAGGAAAAAAGAACGTGGAGGGGTGGGAAGTGCCCTCCAATCTCTTTTGACTCTTAAAAAGTGAACTAGAACTTTCAATTTCCAATCAAATGATCCCTCTTCGAAGTTAATACGAGTATCCCTTCATAAGACCCATATACGTCCCCATGGCATAACTTACAACGCCTGCCCCCGGGCCCTGGTGGGTTGTGTCAACACCGGAATTTTTGTTATATGATCTTTGAACTATTTTTAACAAAATAGCTATCTTAAAATTTTTATTGGATGCATTTGGGAAAATAGGGTTTAGGGGGGAGCTTATTACCCCCAATATCTTTTGACACTTAAAAAGTGAACTAGAACTTTCAATTTCCAATCAAATGAGCCCCCTCTCTGAAGTTTATACGACAATGTTGTCTATACAAAACCTTATATGCCCCCAGGAAATAACTTACAACCCTTGCCCTAAGGGCTTTGGGGGAGTTGTTATCCTCAAAGACCTAATTTCCAGAACTTAAAACTACGTTTAATAAAATAGCTGTCTCAAAATTTTGATTGGATGTGTATGGGGAAAAGGTGGGCGTGAGAGGGGGTCAGTTGCCCTCAAATCACTTTCGACTATAAAAAAGGGCACAAGACCTTTGAATTTCCAATCGAATGAGCCGTTTTTGAAGTTTCTACGAAAACCGCCTTCTATAAAAAAACCTTATATGCCCCCAGGGTAAAACTTAGAACACTTGCCCTAAGGGTTGTGGGGGAGTGTCCTCCTCAAGAACATATTTTCTATCTGGAAATCAACTACGCTGAACAAAATAGCCATCTCAAAATTTTGATTGGATGTGTTTGGGGTACTGATGGGCGTTGGGGGGGGGGGGCTAGTTGCCCTCCAATCACTTTCGACAATTAAAAGGGCACTAGCCCTTTGAATTTCTAATCGAATGAGCCTTTTTTAAGTTTCTACGACAACGCCTTCTATAAAAAAACCCATAGCCCCCAGGGCATAACTTAAAACCCTTGCCCTGAGGGTTTACGGGGGATTTTCCTCCTCAAAAACATATTTTCTATCGGGAAATCAACTACGCTGAACAAAATGGCTATCTCAAAATTTTGATTGGATGTGTTTGGGGAAATGATGGGCATGGGGGGGGCTAGTTGCCCTCCAATCACTTTCGACTATTAAAAAGGGCACTATCCCTGTGAATTTTCAATCGAATGACCTTTTTTGAAGTTTCTATGACAACGCATTCTATAAAAAACCTTATATGCCCCCAGGGCATAACTTAAAAGCCTTGCCCTGAGGGTTGTGGGGGAGTGTCCCCTCAAAAACATATTTTCTATCTGGAAATTAACTACGCTGAACAAAATGGCTATCTCAAAATTTTGATTGGATGTGTTTGGGGAAATGATGGGCGTGGGGGGGGGGCTAGTTGCCCTCCAATCACTTTCGACTATTAAAAGGGCACTAGCCCTTTGAATTTCTAATCGAATGAGCCTTTTTTAAGTTTCTACGACAACGCCTTCTATAAAAACCCCATATGCCCCCAGGGCATAACTTAAAACCCTTGCCCTGAGGGTTGCGGGGGATTTTCCTCCTCAAAAAAAACACATTTTCTATCGGGAAATCAACTACGCTGAACAAAATGGCTATCTCAAAATTTTGATTGGATGTGTTTGGGGAAATGATGGGCATGGGGGGGCTAGTTGCCCTCCAATCACTTTCGACTATTAAAAAGGGCACTATCCCTTTGAATTTTCAATCGAATGACCTTTTTTGAAGTTTCTATGACAACGCATTCTATAAAAACCTTATATGCCCCCAGGGCATAACTTAAGACCCTTGCCCTGAGGGGTTGTGGGAGAGTGTCCTCCTCAAAAACATATTTTCTATCTGGAAATTAACTACGCTGAACAAAATGGCTATCTCAAAATTTTGATTGGATGTGTTTGGGGAAATGATGGGCGTGGGAGTGCTAGTTGCCCTCCAATCACTTTCGACTATCAAAAAGGGCACTAGCCCTTTGAATTTCCAATCGAATGAGCCTGTTTTGAAGTTTCTACGGCAACGCCTTCTATAAAAACCTTATATACCCCCAGTGCATAACTTAAAACCCTTGCCCTGAGGGTTGTGGGAGAGTGTCCTCCTCAAAAACATATTTTCTATCTGGAAATTAACTACGCTGAACAAAATGGCTATCTCAAAATTTTGATTGGATGTGTTTGGGGAAATGATGGGCATGGGGGGGGGCTAGTTGCCCTCCAATCACTTTCGACTATTAAAAAGGGCACTATCCCTTTGAATTTTCAATCGAATGACCTTTTTTGAAGTTTCTATGACAACGCATTCTATAAAAACCTTATATACCCCCAGGGCATAACTTAAAACCCTTGCCCTGAGGGTTGTGGGAGACTGTCCTCCTCAAAAACATATTTTCTATCTGGAAATTAACTACGCTGAACAAAATGGCTATCTCAAAATTTTGATTGGATGTGTTTGGGGAAATGATGGGCGTGGGGGTGCTAGTTGCCCTCCAATCACTTTCGACTATCAAAAAGGGCACTAGCCCTTTGAATTTCCAATCGAATGAGCCTGTTTTGAAGTTTCTACGACAACGCCTTCTATAAAAACCTTATATACCCCCAGGGCATAACTTAAAACCCTTGCCCTGAGGGTTGTGGGGAAGCGTCCTCCTCAAAAATATATCTTCTATCTGGAAATCATCTACGCTGAACAAAATGGCTATCTCAAAATTTGATTGGATGTGCTTGGGGGAATGATGGTCGTGGGGGGGGGCTAGTTGCCCTCCAATCATTTCGACTATTAAAAAGGGCACTAGAACTCTGGATTTCCAATCGAATGAGCCCCCTTTGAAGTTTCTACGGCGGCTCCTTCCATATGAAGTGCCTCTGGGAAAAAAATAAAAATAAAAAATAAATAATAAAACATTGGAGACGTATGGCCTTTACTATAGGCAACGCTACAGCGTTGCCTCTGATATCAGATGCGCACTTGTACGTCACTGTGAATAAATTTATAAAACATGAAGCAAATCAGTTTAGCTAAATGCTACTTTAAAATATATGTCAGAAACGTGTTTCTGCCATAAGAGGAAAAATGTTATTCACACAGAATCCTTATTAAGGCTCAGTATAAATAACGGAAGATGAGTGATTAATTCATATCCCCCCTCCATATCTTTTTCTATATTCATCTGAATGATCATGCTAAATTAGACAATTTATGCATTGAAATGGCTTATTTAGGCATCTATCACCTCCCACCTACACACACAATGACAAACCAAAGCTTCGTCATAACAGCTGATACGCAATTATAAATAACTGAACATTATTTCCTGAAAAATTGAGTGAATCAACTTGATTAAATCAAGCATTAAGACAGATGTACGTATTAACCATTTATCTTGTATATACTAGGTGACTTTTCACGAATGAATGCGCTATCGGGCAATATTACTTCGTCTGCAACAGTGAAGTTTAATGTATGCAACAGTAATTCGTCTGCAACAGTGAAGTTCAATATTACTTCGTCTGCAACAGTCGAAGTGCAACAGTGAAGTTTAATATATAGGTGTTTGATACTTTGAAATCGATTGGCTACATCATATTTTCAATAATAGCAACGTGGTCCGTTTCGGGGCAAAATCGTAGCTTTTTGCCACAAAATGGCAGAAATCCACCACTTTCCTGCGGCACAATCTTTTCGGTCATTTAATAATGGCACTAGAACATATACTTCCCGTCCAAAGGAGTATTCCCACGATCTTCTAGGACCATTTGTTCGGTACGATCTATGGGGAAAACACAAACACTGTTCGGTACGATCCCTATGGGGGAAACAAACACACACACGTCCGCGATCTTTTTCTGGAAAAAAGGAAAATCCCACATTTCTGTAGATAGGAGCTTGAAACGCCTACAGAAGGTTCTCCGATATGCTGAACAAAATGCGTCACGCTAATATGCGTCGGAACCTATTTTGATATTTTTAGTATTATATGCATTTTTCTTTTGTTAGTATTATATAGAGATTTCTATGTTGTATTTTTTTGTGTGACCCATTTGTTAATAAAAAAAAAGGTCTAATTTTCATCACGTCGCTTGACTTTTGGGGGTTTCCCTCTCTTTTTCGAAAATCAAGCAAATTTTAGTCCCTAAATAAGCTAAATTAGCATAAAAACTTAAGAAAAACTAAAACAATTTTTCAAGAAAATATCCTAGATAGTAATAGTCCCTAGAAAAAAAAATAATATATAGATACTTATGAAAGCCTCAAACGATCTTTTCAGAAGACATACTTAAAGATATGGAAGCAAAAAAATATAAGCGAAAGTGTTCAAAAGTCGAATAATAAAGTCTGAATGTATAATATTTGGCTAATAGATACAGTATGTAGAAGATGAACGACGTTTAGTAGTTGCCTCTTTAACGCTCTTTTAAGACACAAGCAAGGGGGATCCGGGAGAAGAGATCCGAGAGTTCCTTCAAAATGAAGTTCTATTCAAGCATTGACATTTCTCGCTCTTCCTCTCTCTCTCTCTCTCTCTCTCTCTCTCTGCCCAATACTCACGCCAGTGGTGCCGATTCACGCAAGTTAGAAAGGAGGGAGAGGACAAAAACGTATTTATCAGAATCTAAGGGGGAAGGACAGCTTTCTATGTTTTTTTTTCAATTTTCTAAACTAATTAGCCCCCCCCCCCCTAAAAAGCCATTTTCAATAAAAAAAAAACGAAAAAAAGTAATGGCAAAAATTCCTGAAGAATCCAATAGCCCGCCTCAGATTGACCCCACTGTTGTATGGCATTTGTGTTTTTTTCATCCTTTTAGCCATTTACCAGTATATGACTTGTTTAATCTAATTTTCTCGCCTTTTTTTCTCCCGTTGATACCGGAAACTTCCGGATGCGGAAACTTTCAAGATTCGTGGTATTAATTGAAGTTTTACCCGTGTTATTTATGAAAGCATGCATTGTTTTTTTTGCCTGCAGCTGCAAGCCTAGGCCTTCCTTCAATTTTGAAGGTCTGAGGTCTTCCAGTTTTACTACTGATGACGGTCACTGCATCTGTGACCGAAATATCTGGTATTTTTTGTGAATTACCATCACGGTTTGTGAAACACTGTCTATTAAATGGATTTTATCCCTATTTGAACTTTTATTTATCTTCAATTGTGAAAGATTGAATAAATAATAAATGAATAATAAATAATAAATAATATGTATAATAATTGTATAAATAATAATGAATAATAAATAATTGAATAAAGAATAATGAATAATTAATAAGTGAATAATAATTAATATGTATAATAATATGTATAATAATTGTATAAATAATATGTATAATAATTAATAAATAATAATGAATAATAAATAAAATTAATAAATAATGAATAAATAATAAAACGACAGTAAGCACCACAATAAGCAAACATGCTGAATAAACGACAAAATCGCAGTAACAACAAGGAGCAACACAATAACAGTAGCAGAAACATGGCTTCGCCATTATTTAGTTTTACTTTCTTTCTTTTTTCTACTTCCTTTCTTTTTTTTTACTTTCTTTTTTTTACTTTTTTTTTTCAGGCAAAATAAAGTGCCCCAATTCCTAGCTATCTAAAATTTCCATATACAGCAGAACAAGAGAGATTTGCTTGGAAAGTATTTAAGAATATGGGCATTGTGCTCACAAACAAAAAAAACTACCGCGATAGGTAACATACGCGGGAGGGGAGGGTACAGGGCTCGTCTTCTCCATATTGTATATGGGCACTGAATATTTGGGCACTCCCAATGTCAAATAATAAATCTCAAAAATAGTATTCCCCCTCCCTAAAAAATCCAATATACCTACCTGATAGGTCAATAAATCTCAAAATACTATTCCTCTCCCCCTAAAAAAATCAGTGTATGTACCTCAAAAATACTATGTCCTCCTAAAACAATCCAGTTTACGTGCCTAATAGGTAAAAAAATCTCAAAATACTATTACCCCGCCCCCCAAAAAAAATTCCAGTGCACGTACCTGATAGACAATTTTCATAATTTGCATCAACGAGCAATTCTAATTGCCTTTGCGTTCACACAGAATTATATATTTCCTAACTGATACCACTGTTTCTGCCTATTTCTACAATAAGGGTCGAATCGTATCCGCTCAAAAAATTGCTTAACAAAGCTTCTAAAATTGCCGAAGTCGGCAACCAAATTGTGGCGGGAATATTGTTCATGTGCTGCCATCTGTTTGAACCAAGAGTTATTTTCATGCAGGATCACCACTTCCATGTTTGTTGATCTTGTTAATTCTCAAATTAGCAGTCTTAACGAGATATTTAGATAGGTAAATTTATACAGCTATACTATTACCCTTGTTTAACAGACAAGAAATTATGAAGTGAGTTGTTAACAGTAATAGGCAAATAAATGAATTATATAAAAAATGTCTTTATGTTCATACTGAGTTGACTTTTCCATAAAAAAATACAATAACTTTACGGATGTTGCTGCTGCTGACACAGGAAAAATAAATGCCTAGTTGCCTAATAAACACAAAAACAAACTGCCGAAACGCATGAATACTACTATTGTGAGAAGGTTAATTCACCTATCTCATTTTCATCAGTTGATATTTAAGGACTTGCAGAATACATCATTTTCGTCGATCTGTGTTCAGAAGCTTTAAAGTGCAATACTATACTTTACCTTCAGTGGTCCTGAATAGATTTTTTCATGCTTCTCAACAAACAGCAAAACACCTTCTTTATCAAATTTGTATGATGGTTGCAAACATAATGAGCTCAAACTTGAACGACAAAATCTCATGATGATCCCTAGAATTCCAATATTCTTTGTACAAGATTATAATAAACTATACTGTACAGCATCAACTCGCTGTTGACTGTGCATGTCCGAATTAGATTGATTATTCGTTTATATTGAACAAACAACGTTACTAAGTTCAGCGACTACACTTATAATGACATAGTTATAGCATACAGATTTGATCGAATATTCATTTTGTAATTGGTGACCCTGTAATTAAGCCCAAATCAAAGCCAAGACTCTAAAAGGGCAACCAACACCAATCCTGTACCATTTTTTTTTTCTACCAAATCCCTCCATATTCCAACCACCCTCCCCCCAAAAAAGATACTGAATCAAGATCTTGAGTTAGCTCTTTTAGTTCAAAATAGTTAAGAGGTCCAATAAATATGCCTCGAGGAATGGCATGATACCCAAGCCTCTTGGGAAAGGGCTATAAATAATACAGTTGCCAATAATGTTTATATGCAGGTTTTACGATGGAAAAGGGGGTTATTTAATTTTCGGTGTGTGATTGGCTAGAAAATTCCAGGGATTAGTCTCTAGGTCTAACGAGCCCACAATTTGCTGTGGGATGGTGGAGATGGTTCCTGAAATAGGCTTAAAAACGTTTTTGGCCCTGATAAATTTTAAAATTACAACCATGAGCCTTGAGCAAAGGGAGACTTAATGTACGAAAAAATTCTGGGGAATACACCCCCTCCCACCTAGAAAAATAGGGCTTAAAAAAGCCCATATATTTTCCTCCTGGTTGGCTTAATATTTATAAATTTATCTTCTAGGGCTAAGAGGACCCCAATATAGAAGAAAAATTGGTTCCTTCCGAAACAGGGCCAGAAAAGCTTCCAGGAAAGAAATCCCCAGCTACTTGGTATGGAAGGGGCTTTAGTGAAAACTAAAGAAGGGGCTCATTCTTTCCAAAATTGGCAGTTCGGGCGCCCTTTTTAAGGGCCAAAGGCGATTTGAGATCAAAAAGCCTCCCTCCCTTGGGATTGTCTGATAGCAACTCCCAGAATAACTCTCATGACCTTTATCAAAATTTAGAGAATATTGAAACGTTTAACAAGTTTGCCTAAAGGGTCGGAACCACCCCCAAAGTCCTAGGACAATGGTCCTAAATTACATCAATCGCCGAATGCCTACAGATATGTTGGCTCTGTCAGAATCTGCTTCTATGTTATTTAAGTACTTAGGCTCCTATATGAAATATCAATACGCCCAAAATGATTATTCACTATCAATGCATTACAGGAGAAATTAGAAAACTCCTATGGACTTCTCTCAAGAGTGAAGGGTTACTTTTTTTCAAAAAAAAAAAAAAAATTCTTGGCTGCACATATAACACGTTTTGCTCCTGATGTTTCCTTCCTGGTTTCAATTTGGAAGTATTTTAAGTTTCCGAACGAAATCGTATCCTTTTACTGCTTTCTAGATTTCATAAATATTTTCTGTATTCCAATTTGGACGACCCAAAATATACACCAAACACTTCGTGGTAACAAACTGTAAGAAATGAGCAATCAGAATAGCAACTAAAACTCTAAAGAAGGACCTTGGATAGCAATAAAGACATCAAAAGAATTGACTTTTTATGGTGATTCCTAATATATAAAAATTGATCAAGTTGCTACAGATTCAAAATCTGAAGTAGCCAATCAATTTAAAATCATTGAAAATTATATATTGAGCTTCTCAGTTTAAGAGGCAGTAATCTAGTACGATAGCACATTTCTTCCTAAAGAGCCACCAAGTAAATTATGTACAGTGATATATAATTGTGCGTAATTGCTATTATGGAGGAAGGCCAGTGGGTAATTGAATAGGTAGGAAAGAGGATGCATGCCTTATACCTAAAAAAGTAGTCTTTTATGCCCAAAAGGTACAACGAGGATCTATTGTTTTCACCAGATTTAATTGGTAATTGTTAGCCCTAATTATAAAACAAATGTCCCTTTTCTCCTGTATATAAATTGCGTTCACCTGCGTTTCAAAGGGTTTGATATCTCTTTGAATCCAATGGTAAAAATAGCTGGGCTTAGTCAAGTTGAGATGAAAAGCGCGTTCAAGTTTTGGCTGACACTGGTAAAAAAAAAGTGAGTTATATTATCTAGGCCCACTTTTGGTTATCCCCTAACCAGGTTAGATTGGGGGAAGGAGTTTTAGGTGAGTTCTCAATATATGACAAGGGTGGCATCTACTTTTACTAATCATGGTAAATATATTCCTCCCGTCCACACAGCATCACTGGTTTTATCCATATTACTAGTTGAGCCAGTCCCTTGTGATGTCTGGTATTATTTGATATTAATTAAAAAAACTATTTCCATAAAATAAGTTTTTCAAAGAAAAGTAAAGAACTCCATTAAACAAAAAATGAGCAAAAATAAAATCAAATAATCTACCAAGCGTGAAACTACCACAAATCAGCATCGATAAATAAATGAAACCCAAAACGACAGAAATTACAATAATTAACCGAGTCAAACTGAAAATGAGCAGAAATTAACATAAGTTGGGCGCAAAACCCCTATGCCTTCCCAAGGCCAGAACAAAATTTGCACGTTACTGAAAAAATATAAATGTTTTTACTTTTTATAACTTTAATAAATCAAATAATATTAACATTTTGATTACTAAATATCAGTATATGTATATTAAACTGACAATGCACATTCATTTGTATTTTTTCAGTAAAGTGCAAATTTTGTTCTGGCCTTGGGAAGGCATAGGGGCTGTGGGGGGAGGGGTTGTCATTCTTAAAGACCTAATTTCCAAAACTTTCAACTACGTTGAATAAAATATCTAAAAATTTTGATTGGATGTGTTTGGGGAAAAGGTGGGCGTGAGAGGGTAAATGCCCTTAAATCACGTTCGACTATTAAAAAGGGTACTAGCCCTTTGAATTTCAAATCAAATGAGCCCTTTTTCAAGTTTCTACGACAAAGATTTCAACAAAAACCTTATTTGCCCCCAGGGCATAACTTATAATCCTTGCCTGAGGGTTGTGAAGGAGTGTCCTCCTCAAAAAAATATATTTTCTATCTGGAAATCAACTACGCTGAACAAAATGGCTATCTAAAAATTTCGATTGGATGTGTTTGGGGAAATGATGGGCATAGGGGGGGGGGCTAGTTGCCCTCCAATCCCTTTTGACTATTAAAAAGGGCACTAGCCCTTTGAATTTCCATCGAATGAGCCTTTTTTGAAGTTTTTATGACAATGCCTTCTATAAAAACCTTATCTCCCCCAGGGCATAACTTAAAAACCCTTGCCCTGAGGGTTGTGGGGGAGTGTCCTCCTCAAAAACATACTTTCTATCTGGAAATCAACTACGCTGAACAAAATGGCTATCTCAAATTTAGATTGGATGTGTTTGGGGGAATAATGGGCGTGGGGGGGGGGGTAGTTGCCCTCCAATCACTTTCGACTATTAAAAAGGGCACTAGCCACTCCAATTTCCAATCGAATGAGCCCTTTTCGAAGTTTCTACGACAACTCCTTCGATACGAAGTGCCCGGGTATGGAGAAAAAAAACACATTGTGCTCACATCGTTCTTCAAAATCAAAAGACACTATATGCTTCCAGGTGATCCAAGCAGCATATCTGCGATACACACAGAACATTTTTGGGGATTAAGTTGGAACTTTCAGATTGTTGGGGGGGAGCAAGGGCATCTCAGTTTTGGCTTGGGGTGGGGGGATATGGGGATATGGGAAGGGTTAAAATCCCAAGATTTGAATTAGTTGACAGTTTCCTGGGGTAGTCTATTCCCAGGAAGTAATGCTGTACATAAAAAAACATGCGTACCTAAATTTTCAAAATAATGAAGTTCAAAAGTTGACATTTACGGGTGTGTTAGGGTTATAGTGGACGTGGGATTTTAACTTCGGGGAGGGACAAAGGTAAATTGAAAAAAAAACTACGCATCCAGATTATCCAGATCATATATCTTCAACCATCGCAGGAACGGCAAATGGGGATCAAGCTGAAGCTTTTGGAGGGTTAGAATGGTAAGACAAGGGGATTCATATTTTTAGAGAGAGGAAGTGCGGGGCCCCAAAATGAGTGTTTCCAATCTGTCTTTTATTTTTTCTCTCCAATCATCTTACAAATGATGTTCCGGTTTCTTGGTTTGGTGGACTCCTATTCAGAAAGGAAATTGGAACTTAATTTTGGCTGCACTTGTTTAGTTTGTGATGCCCAAAAACATTTTTTTTTCTACTGACGTACCAAATACTTACAGAAGCCAAGATGTAATCAGAACTCAGAAAAATGAAACTTTTGTAACATTTAGATTCGAAACATGGCTATCACATTCTTAAAAAAATCAAAATGTTACTGTAAAAGACAGGCACACAAAAAAAAAGAAGTTAAAAAAAACTTTAACGTCACTATTGGAAAAAATGCCATGTGAGACAAATACATTTCCAGACCACTTGTGAATCGCAATTACGATTGCAGCCTGATATAAATAAGAAATCCCCCCCCCCCAAAAAAAAATTTTCTGGTCCGTTTTAAAAATCATAATTTGAAGGTCCAAATTTTTTTCATTTTGAGCAATCGCAAATTTACAATTTTTGTCCGCTAGGTAATATGAACTGCTGAAACGTCTTTTGCAAATAGAATCATTACACTTGGTCTTTTATACTTAGCTATGTTTCTTGTGTAACTTTGCCAGCGCATAGAGACAAAAAGCGATACAACCACTAATGAGGGAAAACCACTCCTATCTTAAAATAAGCTCGTAAATATGACGTCACTCACATGATCTTGTTTATCAATTTCCCAAAGAGGTCATATTTTAGGCATATTCAAAAGTTGATCCTTCTTGTTATTTTAGCTTCCCAAGAAAGGGGCAATAAAACCAGTTCTTGAGCAGCAACCCTATCCGTAAAACCGAAAGAGTTAAAAATCACTAGAAAAATTGTCCAGCTTATTTATATATATGTTACCGTGAATGTCCGAAATCTGGTTAATGTCGATATTCACCAGTGAATGACCAAAATTTCCTTTTCTCTGCTTCGATTCAATTAGCTTTGCGAGGCAGCTTTTTTAGTCTTATGCAAGTTATGATGGTAAAAGTTAAAGTTAGGTTAGGTCAGATTATGTGAGGCTAAGTTAGATTAGGGTAGGTTAAATTTGGTTCTAAATATCAAATGGGTTTAAATACCTAAGCAAACCTAACCCAGCCTAACCTCACCTAACAAGACCTAATCTAACTTAACCTGGCCTCATCAAACCTTGCATTAAGTTGAAAAAGTTGACTGACAACACTGACTAAATCCAAAGAGAAAAAAGATATTTCGGACATTAACCGGCGAATGTCGACATTCACCAATTTGACGAACATTCACGGTAACATATATAACTTCAGATATTATATTTTATAATCAAAGATTGTTCTTTTTTGTAATTTTAGCGAGGGAGAATGAATGCTCCTTCTTCTCCAACCACCCTTATTAATACAATTTATCTTAAGCTTGACTGTGACACCGCATATTTGAGGGATTATCATGTTTAACGGGTTAGGTGAAAACCCAGGTCTGTGAACCCTATGAAAACTTAAAAACGTAGGGTCTTATTTTTATATCTATAACAGCAAAAATCAATAAACCTATTTTGCCAATTTGAATCCAAAGATTCAATTTTTTAAACTTAAACATTAAAATATTTGTTTCTACTTAATGGACATTACACCCAATTTATGTACGTCGGTATAGAAGCATTGCGAAGGACTGTGCCGTGGTTGCCCCCCCCCCCCCAAACAGAATAATCACGTCACAATTTAACAGTAGAGCAACAGTTTCGACAGAAGATAGTACAGTAGTAATACTACTCTCCATCTAGATTCAAGATCAAGTTTCATCTACACAACAAAAAAGAACTTAGATATAGTAACGATAATACAATGAATCAGAAATAATGTAAAAAATCAAAAAGTATGAACAAGTAAATGCAAAAACATTAAACAGCTTGAGACAAAGTTCATTTTTATATATTGACCACTGTATAAAGATAATTAACAGTAAGTTCACCGCAGAAAATTTCTGGCTCTTCAATCTCGGTGCGTACAAACAGCTCCTCCCGCATATTCTTTCATTAGCGGGTTACTAATGTTAGTATGTGTCAGCAGTCCAATTACCCTGGAACACGTATTTTGGCAGAAACTTTCTCAAAATGCCTTTGAAACCAACTCGAGACTTCGAAACCTACTTGTAATTCCTAAAAACGTCAAATAATAACATTGCACATCTAATTACCGATTTTCATATATGTATTGAAATATATTAATTTAAAATTAGTTTCTTTCAAATTTAGTGTTCCAACGTTGAAGCCAAGTTTCGCGTTCAAGAGAAATCTGACTTGTCTATCCGTGAAAAGATCTAATGTCGCTTATGTGTTTACGTTCTCCGGAGCACTCGCACCTCGGTCCGGGTTTTTATTTTGGGTGAGATAGGGAATGATTATACTGTCTATTATTTATATACTGTAATACTGACTAACAATATCTTTATTAAACTCTCAATTCTTAATTAATTAGGACAATGAAATAGAAATAATAAATTTTTAGAAAAGGCATGTTTCTACTAAGCTGTTTATTTTCTATTTATGCGAATAAAAATGAGTTGTATCAATTCTTCAAACATAGACCAAAAGTTGCTTTCTACTATTGGCACTGAACCATAACGGCAAATGTTAAAGAAAGACGTGGCTGTACACACTATTCAAATACACACTTTTTTCAATGAAATGTAAAAGTCGTTCTTATCTTCAAAGAGCAAAGTGGGACAGCAGCCCTATTCTTATTTCTGGTCATTTGAAGTCGTTTGAAGTGTGATTAGTTACATTGATTTCTGTTTGGTCAAAGATTTATTTTATACAATATCAAATAGTCCGTGCGCAAGAGTTTCTTCTCCCTAATTCAAACTTATAGTTGTTGTTCCCCAGAGTGGAGTCTTTGATGTGATGTCCACGTGTCTAAGCAAGAGAACTTTTCGCCACAAATTTCACAATCATAGGTTTTTTTACCAGAGTGAATTCTTTTATGTATTTTCAACTTGCCAATTCGGGAGAATTTCTTTATACAAATTTCACATTCACAGCGTTTTTCTCCAGAGTGAACTGTTTGATGTGATTTCAAATGGATCTTCTGAACAAATCTTTTCCCACATATTTCACATTCATGGGTTTTTTCCCCAGAGTGAATTACTTGATGCGTTGTCAAATGGCCCTTCTGAGTAAATTTTTTCTTGCAAATTTCACATTCATGGGATTTTTCCCCAGAGTGAATTTTTTGATGCAATTTCAAGTGATACTTACGAGAGAATTGTTTCTTACAAATTTCACACCCATGAGGTTTTTCCCCGGAGTGAATTGCTTTATGCAATTTCAAATTGCCCTTCACAGAGAATTTTTTATTACAAATTTCACATTCATGGGGTTTTTTACCAGAGTGAATTTGTATATGCGATTTCAAAGATCCCGTATAAGAGAATTTTTTCTTACAAATTACACACTCATGTGGTTTTTCCCCAGAATGAATTGTTTGATGTGATTTCAAATTGCCCTTCAGAGAGAATTTTTTATTACAAATTTCACATTCATGGGGTTTTTTACCAGAGTGAATTTGTATATGCGATTTCAAATATCCCTTACAAGAGAATTTTTTCTTACAAATTACACACTCATGTGGTTTTTCCCCAGAATGAATTGCTAGATGCGTTTTCAAATTGCCCTTCTGAGAGAAAATTCTCTTACAAATTTCACACTTATGGGGTTTTCTTTGGCACAAATTCTCTGCAAAAATCTTTTCATTAGTATTCATGCCATTGCCTTGTGAGAAACGTTTCTCGTATTCGTTGTAATCCATAGATTCTTCCTTAATAGACAACGCGACGTGTGCAAAGTCATTCCAATCGTCAATATTTTCACTACATTTACAGCCACTTTTGTCAGTAGGCATCAAGAAGCCGCTTGTCACGATCCCATTAGAGTCTTCACCATTGCTGCAGGAGGATTTGGAAGCGCTGTCAAATATTTTACTACCACGCCTTCTTCCATTGTCGACCAACTTCTCATTATTATTTTCCAATTTCTCAAAACTCATCTTGCAATATTTAACTTTTCACCCAAACTTGTCTTGCTGCCATCACATCATCTTATTCTATCACAGTGCTTAATCTAGAGCAACAATACATTTTTCTTCATCAAGCAATTAGGTTCTGACACTTCTTTGATAATATAATTATAGACAGAAATATTTTCTATTCTGTTAAAAGGTACGTTTTTGGCCAAAAATATTTTTTTATGTCAGTGTTATATATAACACTGACTATAATTTGACCCCAATGATAAGATACATCACCTGCTTCTCCTATAAGCATCCTTAACAAGGTTGCAGCTACCACTGCAACCATAAAAGCAGTTTTTTTTTAGAATAAGCTGAAATTATGGCAGCAAGACAAGTTTAGATGAAAAGTTCCGTTCCGTATGTAAATGTACCTGTGTTGCTAAAATTGTTGCTAAAACACTGTTGCTAAAGCACTGTAAACATTTTGCATTGTATAAAATAATTGTAGAGATTTTGAGCTGAGGTTATTTTTGTATACCATCATTTTAGTTCATTGCCCTATAACAAAGAAGCTTTGGATATTGAGGTGAAAGTTGGAGAAAATGTTGTGAAGAAAGTTGAACTAAAGAAAAACATACAATGCGCATACAGACTGTTATTTTTGTATACCATCATTTTAGTTCATTACCCTATGACAAAGAAGCTAATATCTTAGAGTACCAGTTATTTACATCTGACACATAGTTCAATTTTTTCTATTTATTTTTTCTTTTTTTTTTCCATTTAATACCTATGGCATAACATCATACTACACTGATAGTGCTGAATGTTTAAGGGCGTATTGAACTAATTGAATACACGTTACGTGCATATAGGTTGTCAAAAGGGTGTAACTCAGGAACGACTGAGGGTTTTAAGTTGCAACTTTCAGGGAATGATGAGGGGCATGATCAAATGACCAAAAGGCAATATTTGTATGCTATTACTTCTTCCAGCACTACAACAACTACTGCTTTTTAGTGACCACTTCTAAAGCTTTGGATATTGAGGTGAAAGTTGGAGGAAGTGTTGTGGGGAAAGTTGAACTAAAGAAAAACATACAATGCGCATACAGACTGTTTAAATTTTTTTTTTATTGTCGTTTACTATGGGCTGTGGTTTACTCTTACTAGGTTGCAGATATCACTGCTGCCAACATTATTATTATTATTATTATTGATTCATTACCCGTCAATGTACTCATTGAAGAAAATAAAGTAAAAAAGGAAGGGATACAAATAATAACACAAATGTTTTTACTTTTATAACTTTACTAAATCAAATAATATTAACATTTTGATTACCAAATATCAGTATATGTATATTAAACTGACAATGCACATTCATTTGTATTTTTTCATTAAAGTACAAATTTTGTTCTGGCCTTGGGAAGGCATAGGGGTTTTGCGCCCAACTTGTGTTAATTTCTGCTCGTTTTGAGTTTGGCTCGGTTAATTATTGTAATTTCTGTTCGTTTTGAGTTTCATTTATTTATCGATGCTGATTTGTGGTAGTTTCACGCTTCGTAGATTATTTGACTTTATTTTTGCTATTTTTTTGTTTAATGGAGTTCATTACTTTTCTTTGAAAAACTTATTTTGCATAAAAAATTTTTTCATTAATTTCTGTTCGTTTTATATTGACATAGTCTTTTCAGGGAAAAAGAAAATAATACTTTAATCTTTTCGTTTTTTAAGACTTCATAGTTTGGCCTGCTATTTGTATGCTGGAGAAAAATTTTCAGCAATTTTTAACAACATACACCTTTTTCAAAATCTGGACACAAATAGTACTGTTTAATTTAGTTTCATACCTCCTCTAGTTGACCTGAAATGGAAAACTTGATACCATTCGTAAAAAACCTGTTTACTTTCTTTGATAGCTTTGATACACTTACGCTATTTTGATTTGGTTAAATTTTAAGAGCAGAAATGGGAGGGTTGGCGTGGGAGGGTGGGAGTGGAAGGGGGATTAGTTGCCCTCAAATCACTTTCGACTATTAAAAAGGGCATCAGCACTTTCTACTTTCAATCGAATGAGCCCTTTTCGAAGTTCACACGACAACTCCTTCGATACGAAGTGCCCTCGACTAAAAAACAACAACAAAAAATAATACATTATATCCACTTCGATCTTTACTATAAAAATGTCAAGCCTTCCAATCACTTTTGACTATTAAAAAGGGCACTAGCCCTTTTTATTTCCAATCGAATGGGCCCTTTTGGAAACGACAAAGCTATCTATAAACACCTTATATGCCCCAAGGGCATAAATTACAACCCTTACCCTAAGTTCTGTTAGAGTGGTTGTCATCCTCTAAGACCGAATTTCAAGAACTTTTAACTACGTTAAACAAAATGGCTATCTCAAAATTTTGATTGGACGTGCTTGGGGAAATGGTGGGCGTGAGAGGGGCGGTAGTCGCTCTCTCCAATCACTTTCAACTATTAAAAATGGCCCTAGCCCTTTCAACTTCCAATTAAATGAGCCCTTTTGAAGTTTGTACGACAAAACTTTCAATAAAAATATTATATACCCCCAGGGCATAACTTACAACCCTTGCCCTGAGTGCTGGGGGGTGTCATTCTCAAAGACCTAATTTCCATAACTTTCTAGTACGTTGAACAAAATGGCTATCTGAAAATTTTGATTGGATGTGTTTAGAGGAATGGTGGGCGAGAGAGGGGGGTTAGCTACCCTCCAATCGCTTTTGACTATTACAAAGGGCACTAGCCCTCTCAATTTCGGATTGGATGAGCCCCTTTGAAGTTTTACGACAACTCTATCTATAAAACCTTATATGCCCCCAGGGTAGAACTTATAACCTTTGCCCTTGGGGCTCTGGGGGGGTTTGTCATCCTTAAATACATAATTTCCAGAACTTTCAACTTCGTTGAACAAAATGGCTATCTTTAAACTTTGATTGAATGTTTTTGGGGAAATGGTGGGCGTAAGAGGGGGGTTAATTACTCTCCACTCACTTTCAACTATTAAAAAGAGCAATTTCATTTCCAATCAAATGAGCCCTTTTTGAAATTTCTATAACACCTTTCTATATAAACTTTATATGCCCCCAGGGCATAACTTACAACCCTGGCACTGATGGTTCTGAGGGGGTTATCATCCTAAAAGACCTAATTTCAAGAACTTTCAACTACGTTGAACGAAATAAATATCTCAAAATTTTGATTGGACGTGCTTGGGGAAATGGTGGGCGTGAGAGGGGCGGTAGTCGCTCTCCAATCACTTTCAACTATTAAAAATGGCCCTAGCCCTTTCAACTTCCAATTAAATGAGCCCTTTTGAAGTTTGTACGACAAAACTTTCAATAAAAATATATATACCCCCAGGGCATAACTTACAACCCTTGCCCTGAGTGCTGGGGGGTGTCATTCTCAAAGACCTAATTTCCATAACTTT
Organism: Artemia sinica; assembly: GCA_027921565.1. Taxonomy (NCBI): domain Eukaryota; kingdom Metazoa; phylum Arthropoda; class Branchiopoda; order Anostraca; family Artemiidae; genus Artemia; species Artemia sinica. The sequence continues at coordinate 47,890,822 of CM051270.1, forward strand.
CTAGTACGTTGAACAAAATGGCTATCTGAAAATTTTGATTGGATGTGTTTAGAGGAATGGTGGGCGAGAGAGGGGGGTTAGCTACCCTCCAATCGCTTTTGACTATTACAAAGGGCACTAGCCCTCTCAATTTCGGATTGGATGAGCCCCCTTTGAAGTTTTACGACAACTCTATCTATAAAACCTTATATGCCCCCAGGGTAGAACTTATAACCTTTGCCCTTGGGGCTCTGGGGGGTTTGTCATCCTTAAACACATAATTTCCAGAACTTTCAACTTCGTTGAACAAAATGGCTATCTTTAAACTTTGATTGAATGTTTTTGGGGAAATGGTGGGCGTAAGAGGGGGGTTAATTACTCTCCACTCACTTTCAACTATTAAAAAGAGCAATTTCAATTTCCAATCAAATGAGCCCTTTTTGAAATTTCTATAACACCTTTCTATATAAACTTTATATGCCCCCAGGGCATAACTTACAACCCTGGCACTGATGGTTCTGAGGGGGTTATCATCCTAAAAGACCTAATTTCAAGAACTTTCAACTACGTTGAACGAAATAAATATCTCAAAATTTTGATTGGATGTGTTTGGGAAAATGGTGGGCGTGAGAGGGACGTTAGCCGCTCTCCAATCACTTTCAACTATTAAAAAAGGCACTAGCCCTTTCAATTTCCAATTGAATGAGCCCTTTTGAAGTTTCTACGCTTTCGATAAAAAACTTATACACCCCCAGGGCATAACTTACAACCCTTGCCCTGAGGGCCGTGGGGGGGGGGGGGGGTGGTTCATCCTTAAAGACCTAATTTCCAAAACTTTCAACTACGTTGAATAAAATGGCTATCTAAAATATTGGTTGGATGTGTTTGGAGAAAAGATGGGCGTGAGAGGGGGGTTAGTTGCCTTCAAATCACTTTCGACTATTAAAAAGAGCATTAGCCCTTTGAATTTCCAGTCAAATGAGCCCTTTGAATTTCCAGTCGAATGAGCCCTTTTTCAAGTTTCTACGACAAAGATTTCAATAAAAACCTTATATGCCCCCAGGGCATAACTTATAACCCTTGCCCTGAAGACTGTGGGGGGAGTGTCCTGCTCAAACATATAATTTCCTGAACTTTGAACTGCGTGGAACAAAATGACTATCTAAAAATCTTTATTGGATGTGTTTGGGGAAATGGTGGGCGTGGAAGGGGTGCTAGTTGCTTTCCAATCAGTTTTGACTATTAAAAAGGGCACTAGCCATTTCAATTTTCAATCGAATGAGTCTTTTTTGAAGTTCTACGACAACGCGTTATATAAAAACCTTATATGTCCCCTGGGCATAATTTACAACCCTTGCCCTGAGGGCTGTGGGGGGGGGGGGGGGGGTGTCATCCTCAAAGACCTAATTTCCAGAACTTAAAACTACGTTGAATAAAATGGGTATCTCAAAGTTTTGATTAGATGTGTTTTGGGAAAGGGTGGGCGTGAGAGGCGGGTTAGTTGCCCTCTAATCACTTTCGACTATCAAAAAGCGCACTAGCCTTTTGAATTTCCATCGAATGAGCCTTGTTTAAAGTTTCTACGACAACACCTTCTATAAAAAAAAAACCTTATATGCCCCCAGGGCATAACTTACAACCCTTACCCTAAGGGTTGTGGGGGACTGTCCTCAAAAACAATTTCTATGTGGAAGTCAACTACGCTGAACAAAATGGCTATCTCAAAATTTTGATTGGATGTGTTTCGGGAAATGGTGGGCGTGGAAGGGGTGTTAGTCGCTATCCAATCACTTTCAACTATCAAAACAGGCACTAGCCCCTTCAATTTCCAATTGAATGAGCCCTTTAGAAGTTTCTACGACAACGCTATCAATAAATAAGTCGCCTTCCAATCACTTTCGACTATTAAAAAGGGCACAAGCCACTCCAATTTCCAATTGAATGATTGCTTTTCGAAGTTTCTACGACAACTTCTTCGATACGAAGTGCCCTGCTCTAAAGGAAAAAATTAATAAATAATACGTTGTGCCAACATTGTTCTTATATGCCCCCAGGGCATAACCTAAAACCCTTGCCCTGAGGGTTGTGGGGGAGTGTCCTCCTCTTTACTTAGTCCACGTTTCTAGTCTCGTTCGCGCTGCCTATGATTTATACAACAACTTTTTATATAACCTTATATGCCCCCAGGGCATAACTTACAACCCTTGCACTGAGGGCTCTGAGGGGGTTATCATCCTAAAAGACCTAATTTCCAGAACGTTCAACTACGTTGAACAAAATGGATATCTCAAAATTTTGACTGAATGTGTTTTGGAAAAGGGTGGGCGTGAGAGGTGCGTTAGTCGCTATCCAATCACTTTCAATTTTTAAAAAAGGCACTAGCGCCTTCAATTTCCAATTGAATGAGCCCTTTTGAAGTTTCTACGACAATGCTATCAATAAAAACTTTATATGCCCCAGGGCATAACTTATAACCCTTTCACGGAGGGCTCTGAGGGGGTTATCTTCCTAAAAGACCTAATTTCCAGGACTTTCAACTACGTTGAACAAAGTGGATATCTCAAAATTTTAATTCGATGTGTTTGGGAAAATGGTGGGCGTGAGAGGGGCGTTAGTCGCTACCCAATCACTTTCAACTATTAAAAAAGGTACTAGCCCTTTCAATTTCCAACTGAATGAGCCCTTTTGAAGTTTTTACGCTTTCAATAAAAACTTTATATGCCCCCAGGGCATAACTTACAAACCCTTGCCCAGAGGGCTGTGGGGGGAGGGGTCGTCATCCTTAAAGACCATATTTCCAAAACTTTGAACTATGTTGAATAAAATGGCTATCTAAAAATTTTGATTGGATGGTGTGTTTTGGGGAAAAGGTGGGAGAGAGAGGGGGTTTAGTTGCCCTCAAATCACTTTTGACTATTAAAAAGGGCACTAGCCGTTTGAATTTCAAATCGAATGAGCCCTTTTTCAAGTTTCTACGACAAAGATTTCAATAAAAATTTTATATACCCCCAGGGCATAACTTAAAACCCTTGCCCTGAGGGCTGTGGGGGAGTGTCCTCCTCAAAAACAATATTTTTCTGAATAAAATGGCTACCTCAAAATTTTTTGATTGGATGTGTGTTTGGGGAAATGATGGGCGTGGGGGTGCTAATTGCCCTCCAATCACTTTCGACTATTAAAAAGGGCACTAGCCCTTTGAATTTCCAATCGAATGAGCCTTTTTTGAAGTTTCTACGACAACGCCTTCTATAAAAACCTTGTATGCCCCCAGGGCATAACTTAAAACCCTTGCTCTGAGGGTTGTGGGGGAGTTTTCCTCCTCAAAAACGAATTTTCTATCTGGAAATCAACTATGCTGAACAAAATGGCTATCTCAAAATTTTGATCGGATGTGTTTGGGGGAATGATGGGCGTGGGGGGGGGGGCTAGTTGCCCTCCAATCACTTTCGACTATTAAAAAGGGCACTAGCCACTCTAAGTTCCAATCAAATGAGCCCTTTTCGAAGTTTCTACGACAAATCCTTCGATACGAAGTGTCCGGGTATGGAGAAAAAAAACACATTGTGCCCACATTGGGCTTTAACTTTGGCAGCGCTGGCGCGCTGCCTATGATCAATGGTTATAGCTTTCTGTTTTGACGTCATTCATCATAATGTATATTTAGATGCAGTTTTTTAGTCAAAAATCAATTTTATTTTGAATATTGTTTTTGTTAATAACAAAAGGCACTAGATGGAGCAATTTCTTTAAAAATAAGCAGTTAAACAGCTCTCTATTATCATGTAAGGGATCTGTATAGTTTAATGTAAATGCGGATATTGGTATCATGGTTACAGAGACGTATGAAACTTAGTAAAGAACAAACCATCGCATACAGTAACTAAACGTCAAACGGGAACGTTATAGAAAACCTCAGGGCTATCTCTTCCATGTTAAATATTTTTAGCATGTCTGGAAACAACTGACGTATAAGGGCATTGATTTTGGTTTTTACCTATTGCCCTGATCTAGCACTATAATGTGTGTTTGGCACTTTTTTTATCTTTCTTTTTTACTGGGCTTTCTGAATTAAGCCTTTTTATGCAAATTCTATTTCAACTACTCCAAGAAAATGGTGCACACAAGTTTAATAATTTTAACACGGACTTGTAGAGATTTTTGAAAACAACAACTTGACTTTTAAGTTTGTTTTCTAATTAGCTTAAAAAAGCATTTTCATGAATTTGTTTTGTTCTGTTACGATTTTTTTTACCATCAATTTTAAATTGGAAACTCCTCTACTGTAGAATATTCAATAGGGGTAAAATGACCCTTCAGGTAATAAACGATCAGCGTTTCAACTTGAACTAAATTGACGCTGCAAGTGAACGTTGCAATATATTATGCAAATAGGAGTGTGGTCTGTCAAATTAAGTTAGGATTAAAGATTTTGGAAGACGAGAATAGTATGCAATTAATGAAGAACTTGGCCTAGTCAATTTTTTCAAAAGTACTTTGTGAAACATGGTAAAGAAACGTACTAAAAGAGGACTCGCTTTGGTTACCGCGCAGAAGCACAGGGAAAAACTAAAGTAAATATACAAAAAGCTTGGAAGACCACGACTTCGAAAACATTTACTTGACGTGAATGAAACAACTGTCCAAGAAGACAACCAACAAGACTGAAAGTTATAGCTGCTGGTCGCAATTTAGAATCGGATATTTTAAGAAATTTTGCTAGATGGTCAATTTATCCTTTTTTCGGTACTCCTATGTTAAACAGACTCTTTTATATACTGCAATGGAAACCAGTCACGAAAAAAACCGTTTTTGACGGGATAATTCAGACACCGCTATAGAGTAATACAATGTATAGCGTGGTTTTCATTGCGTATACGAAATTTAAACTGTTGTTTTTTGGGTTTAGGGGGGGGGGGGGTACCAAGGTTAGGTTACGTAATAATATATGCTATGCTTTGCCCCCACTCCCTAATGTGCAAATATATAGCCCAAATTTGTTTCTAAACTATTATATATTCATCCTATTTTATTTTATTTCATTAGCATTGACCAAACTAGCAGCATATAAGAGAGTACATTTAACACAGGAGTACCCTTTTTTTCTAAATCAATATATTTTTTTCTAGTAGTCAAAAATCAATATAACTTAAATCATTTTTAGATACACCAGCCAAAGACCTTAGACTTTGATTTATAGTCAGGGGCGTAGCTCCAGCATTTTTATTGGTGGGGCAAGAGGGGGACCACATCCGGTTAGTCAATGGGCAAGGGCTATCATTTAAGGGAAAGCAGTGGCGGTTCTGGCCTATTCAATTTGCTTTTACTTACAGTAAGTATTACGTATTATTATATAAATATTATCGTGAGTAACTTACTGCCAATGCGGCCTCTACTTTATTTAATAAAAATAAAATGAAAAAAGTTACAAAATGATTTTAAATTTTAGATTATTTATTTCAGATAACGACCCCTAAAACTTCTGCGTTCGGGGCAAATGCCCCCCTTCAACAACCCTCCACTAAAGTCACCTGTGGGGGAAGGAGTGTTGAAAAGCTTGTGAAAAACACAAGCCTAAACGTGAGTAGTAATCAAGGTACTATTTTGCTCGGGTATATAGCAATTACCATGTTATTCTGACACCGCCATAGGACCATGTTATTCTGAGACCGCCATAGCAATTTCTACATTATATTCTATAGAAGCTTGACACCATTTCAAAGAGATTCAGAGCTTTGCATAACATGTTATGAAGGACAAGTTTTTCTGACACAATTTACATAGACTAGATTTCTAATTCATGGTATATATGTCTTTTAGGGTAAATCCATGTCTGAAAACTGGCGCGTCTTGTTTAGCTGTTAATATATATCAATTATTTTTTTTTGTGTATATTCAAGTTCCAGATTAGAATTTTCATCAGTTTGAATAGTTCATTCAATCTAGTAATATCTGTATTTTTTTGGAATCATTTACATAGATATGGAAGATTCTAAGCGACTTCTGGTGAGTAAAATTTTCTCATTATTATGATAAAAAGAAAATGTCTCGCCATTAAAATAAGGAAGAATTTCCTTCCTTACGTTTATTTTTCACCGTGTTGTTACCTCTTTTAAAAAAGCTTCCTTCTTTTAAATATTAAACAGTCCATGTATTTCAATTTTAGTAAATATTCAAAAAAGAGAGGCATGTTCACTTTGATTTTGGCTCGTTGTATAGGAAAAATTAAAATAGAATTTGCATATTAGTTTCGGCAGATAAAGAAAGGTCTGTGTTACGATCATAATTCTTTAGTTTTAGTTATTTCGTTCAAAATGTGGCTTTTCACATTATCAAAAAAAAGAGTTTCCACTCTAAAAGTATCAGTGTCTAATTCTCTTAACAATACAGCAATTTCCAAACAGGCGTTATCTGAAATTATTAATTAATAATATATATATATATATATATATATATATATATATATATATATATATATATATATATATATATATATATATATATATATATATTATATAATATATATATATATATATATATATATATATATATATATATATATATATATATATATTTATATATATATATATATATATATATATATATATATATATATATATATATATATATATATATATATATATATATATATATATATATATATATATATATATATATATATATTGAAGGATAGCGAAAAGGGTCTCCTTGACAAATAGATTCTTTTTAGGGTCAAATTAAAGGTGAGTAAAGCCGTCGGACTTCAGGTCTAAACTTAAGGATGGGATTATAGGTGGGACCTACAATTTATTCACCGGTAATTTTGAACTATGTTATTTTAGGAGAAAATTCTTAGTACTTTCCATAGCTTAGTGGGTAATATCTTGGTTCACTGTCATAAATTGAAATCTGTTTCTGTGATCTTCGTCCTTCAAAGTGAAATTTTGAAAGATGTATTTATTAAACTATTAATTGTTTAAAGCATATTCCAGCCTAGGTAGCATACTAGGAGCCCAAGGCTGTTCAGTATGATGACTGTATGTACACGAAGGAATATTTGAGCAGAAAAAATATTGATTTGTAAAAAGTAGCAGGCATTCTAAAGTGCTAATAGTTATAGCACTACAAACATCAGAATTGACTTTATGATTAAATTAAATTATGGGGAGATGTTTTTTGAAAACCCCCCCCCCCCCCTCATTCTGGATAAGTAAGAATTGAGCTAGCTAATTAAATTACGTCATTTTTTCAACTTTTGGGGGTTTGATATTGAAGGGTAGTACTCTCCCGTAAGATAAATAGTTTGAAAACTGAAAACGATTTTTTTTTATTTTAGAACGCAGTTGATCAATCATCACAGCAAAAACGGGCAAAATTGAATGATATCACATCGATGCAAGCTGCAAGACCATCAGTCATCAGATTTGCTAGTTCGATGGACCAGCCAGGAGTCTCTATACAACCTGGCAGGGAATTCAAGTCAGCCTCATCTGATCAAGATGGAGGGAACGCTCCTCTTCATGCCTTGCCAGGGACTTCTGATGTACAAGCGCAGTCAGAATATGTAAATGTATATTTTTTTTTTTTTCCGTATTTTTCAAAAATAAGACAAATTTTCTCAAGCGCATAACTTTTGATGAGTAAAACTTAAATTTGTTTCTAAACTATTCTATAATAATCCTATTTCATTTTCTTTCATTAACCCAAATTAGCAGTATATAAAAGAATGGTTATAACACACCGAACTAGCAAATAGCTTATCATAGATTTATAAAACTTTACCTGTAATTTCTCTTTTAAGCAAGATGTTTTCTAATGCAAAAAATCCATTATTTCTTTAAACGAACTAACTATTATTTCACAGTTGAAAATTGAACAATCATTCTTAAACTGAGATGTGTTTTGCACTTAGCTTTTGTGCGTATTTAATCCGTTTATCAAAATATCCCATCGGAATGGTTGGATATTAACCCGACAGGCATAAATTTGAATCTTAATCGCTCGCTACAAAGTGGGGTTTCAAATAACCGGATGTTTTTTTAATCTTAGACGAAGAGAGATATTAACACAGGAAAAATCGTATAAATTGTTTCCACAGCGCATTTCTATCTGACGCTGTTTTCGCAGCAGGTTATAGACTAATTGAATATAGGCTAAGGGGTTAGAAACGCAATTTCAACCTGTAAGAATATTTCAGCGTGTGTGTGTGTATGTGTGTGTGCGTGTGTGTGTGTGTGCATGCATGTGCGCATGTGTATGTGTGTTATTAACAAAATTTGTAATTCATTATGCATTGTTTTGTAAATAATGCTATAAGCAAAAATTTGTAACTTATTATGCATTTGTTTGATAAATTCGAATCCAATTAAGAAAAAAAAAATTGTTTGATAAAAAAAGAAAAAAAGAAAAGTGTGTTATAATTGTGATAAAACTTTCGTCAAAGAAAAAAAACTTAATCCATTCATTTTCTAGTTTCAGGGGGAAGCTGTGAAAACTTCTGCCTTCCCTGGTCCAGGACTTCAAAGTATCATGGGTAATTGTCCCCTCTCGCCGGATGATGATGTTAGTGAAGGTACGTTATTTGATATCCCCCTGGATTTTCAATTTACAGCTGAAGAAATGGACAGTCTTATGCAAATTGTTGGGCCTAATTCTTCCGGGGACACTTTTAACGATAACTTTACTATTAGTGAATTGGATTCTGTACAAATAGGTGCAGGACATGGAAATAGTGCTATGTCCCCGGAACTACGTGAATTTTATTTGTTAGAGTCGGCTCTAAGTCACTTGCAAACATGTAGGGTAGATTCTAACCCTCCCGAGGAAAACGCGGGCATTATTTTAACTGACCCTGTGAATGTTCTCCATAACTACATCGACAGAATTCGAGCAAAAATTGAGATTCAGATTCAGAAATGGGGGGGTCAAGGGGGAGTTAAAGCATCAGTGAATCAAAAAGTTTATTTACAAAAGGGGACATCTGGGGATATTTTTTATTTTCTTTTTTCAACTGGCAACCAGACTTTTTACCCAGGTCTAAATGAATTTGAGGATAACTTTTTCAACTGGGTAAATAAACTAGTTTCGACTTTGGACACGTTTAATGAGAGAGGGAGTGGGTCCACAATTTTATACATTGAACACATGGATCTGAATCTCAGTAGATTTAAAAAGAACTTTATTTTAAGGGGAGGGCGGGGTAAAAGAATAAAATGCCACCCAGATTTGTCGGCTACGGGAGGGGTTCAGGGTTTCGATTTTGACACGGGGCTGCAATGTTTTAAGTATGCATTTTTAGCAGCAGCCCATAAAACATTAAAAAAAGAATCGTCAATGAGAAATCTCGACGAACTTGCACGTAATGGTGGAAAAAATTTCCCTAAAGTAAATTTTGATTGTTTAGAGGGAAAGTATCCGGTGTCCTTGAAAGAAATAAGCATATTCGAGAAAGCAAATGAAAATCTTGGGGTGAGGGTGGTTGTTCTCCAGTATGACACTGAATTTGTAGATGGGGAAAAAAAAACAAATAAAAAAAGGGCTTTTGTATTCAGTGAGGACACCGTCAGTAGATAATGTTAAAAATTGGGTATGGGTTATTTACGAGCCTCCCAAAGATGTAAATTCTTATGGTCATTTTTTCTCCGTTACAGCAATAAGTCGACTCCTATCCCAAGGCAAGAACAAAGGGGAACGTTTCTATTGCCCCGTGTGCCTTTCCCCATTTAGATCTGAGCGAACATTCTCAGATCACATGAACCATTTTAAAATTCATGGGAATCAAAGAATTGAAATGCCGGTAGAAGGCAAAGACACTTTACAATTTAAAAATTTCCAAAATTCCCTGCTACAAGCTGATAAAGTGTCTTTCGATTGTGAAACAAGACTGGTTGAGGTATCAGACCCATCAAGGCCAAATATAGTCAAGGAACACAAACTAGTTGCGTGTTCCTACGCACACGCTCGTCGCGATTCCAACAATAAAATGCAATTGGAAGAGTTTTTTTTTTACTATGGATGAGGAGGGCAGCATGGAAAAGCTATTGATATCTTTAATAAAAACAATAAGAAACGCAATTTCACGATTACGTCACACCAACTACCCAATGACATTGTCAGATAAAGAGCAACTGGCGCTGGAAAAGGGGACAATTTTCTGGGTATGTGGGGGTGCTCTTGCCCCAAAAGACGCGGTCCAGGACCACAATCACCTTATTGACCCCAATTCAACGGGAAAAAGTAACTTTCGAGGATGGGCTCACAATTCATGTAATTTAAAAATTAAACAGCAACTTTTTCTTCCTGTTTTTATACATAATGCTAACTACGATCTAAAGTATGTGCTACCAGCATTGGCACATCTTCAAAGAAATGGCACAATAGATGATGCATGGGTGATAGACAGCTTTACCTACAAAATCATACCTAAATCATCGGAAAAGTTGCTTTTTTGGAATTTATGTGGAAATTTGTTGAAGCCAACATTGAGTACACGAATAAAATTCACTTTTTAGATTCATACAGTTTTTTTCCCTAAATCATTGAGCAAATTAATTCAAGTGCAGAAAAACGATGACGGTTGCAATGCTTTCCTCCTTCTCAAGCAACAATTTCCAAATGATTTATATGATTTGTTAACGGTAAAGGGTATATATCCTTATGACTATTATTGTTCCATGTCGAGATTCACCGAGGAAACTATTCCTCCAATTGAATCGTTTTACGACAGTCTTCACGATCGTAGTTGCACCCCCGAGGAATACAGTTTTGCTAAAAAAGTGGGAGGGTGGCCCAATAAATAGAGCCTATGCTGAGAGATTTTTTTCCCCTAAGAGAGGTAATTTCAAATCTGGGGTATTTGAAAGACGGAGTAAGTGTTCGCTTATTCTCTTTTATATTTACAATCCTGTGTATTACCCTTGTAAATGTGTTCCCTATTAGTTTTGTTTGCTTAATCTGATGATAAATAGAGATGCAATTAAAAAAACAGTTCTTATTTTCGGAGATAATGGATGCTTTAAAATGGACGTGCAACAACGGTTTCAACGGCTCTATTATTTGGGCAGAGGGAGGGTGTAAAAATGGGTTTGACTACTGCAAGCTGTATTTGTCGAGTGACGTGTTAACTCTGTTACACATTATGTGTAAAAATACGGATAAAATCTATGAGGAATTTAATCTTGATTTGGGCTATTATTTTTCATCTCCTAATCTAGTGATGGACCTCATCCTAAAAATTAGTGGGAGAAAAATTGGGCTAATCACAGACATTGATCAGCATCTGTTCATAGAAAGATCAATGAGGGGTGGTTTTGTTTTTCATAGGGATCGTATCTTGGAAACTGATCCAACAGGAGAGAAGACGGGGACAAAATCGGACGCAGTTTTCCTTGATATGAATTCTCTCTACACCTCGGCCTTATCCCATTATGCACTACCTTGCGGCGACTATAAATGGCTCAATGACCCTCAAGCTCCCCATTTCCCCAACATTGACAGTGTTGAGGAGAATGGCCCGGTTGGATGGTTTTTTGAAATTGATGGAGAGATACCAGTCGAGCTTCACGATTCAGTAAAGGATTTTGTTTTCCCATGCATCAATAGACCTGTGACTAAGGACTCTTTGAGCCCTCGCAATAGGCGTTTAGTCGAGGTGGACGGATTGCATTGGACACCTTCAAAACAAAAACTTATTGCTGACCTTCTGCCGAAAAAAAACATAGTTGTACATCATGTAGCTTTAAAATGGATGTGCAACAACGGTTTCAACGTCACAAAGGTTCACAGAGCACTCCAGTTTAGTCAAAAACCCTATTTGAAAATGTTTGTTGACACTTTTGTCAACAAACGTTCTGAAGCACAGACGAAGGCTGAAAAAGAAATTTATAAACTCATTTTAAATTCGGCTTTCGGCAAAATGTGTGAGAGTGTTCGCAATAGGAATCGTTGTGACGTTGTGACCGATCCCGAACAATGTGCTCGAATTATTGCCGATTCAAATTACACTTCCTTTACAATCATTGACCCGGACATGGTACTATTGAATAGGAAAAAAAACACATTGTCTTGAATAAAAATATTGCTGCAGGCAGTGCGATCTTGGAGATCTCAAAAAACCTCATGTTGGAATTCTACTATAATGTGGCTAGGGTACAGTGGCCGGAAAAGGGCAAGTAGAGGTCTGCTACGGGGACACGGATTCTCTACTGTTAAAAGTAAAAACCCCAAATCTAATTGATGATTTGGCGCACGGTGAAATTATCAGCTCACGGATGGACTACACTAATTGGGGTGGTCTTTACCCAGAGCTAGTGAAACGTCGGGCACCAAATCAGCTTTTATTTTTTAAATCAGAAACGGGAAGCGACTTGATTTCCCGTGGTATGTTTGTAGGTCCGAAGGTGTACTTTATACAGACACACGACGAAGAAATCAAGAAAACGTTGCAAAGGAGTACCCACGCGCTATGTGGATAAGAATTTCGACATGGACATTTATAGAAATTGTATTGTTCAAAATACAATTCCACGAGCCAAATTGCTGGCAATTCGTTCTCTCAAATACAGGAACTTTACTGTAAATGTAGAAAAAATTGCCATGAGTACCATTTCCGACAAGGTTTATGTTTGTCAAGATGGTGTGACTACCCTCCCCTTGGTCACTATTTAACTTCAGACCGGGCCGAATGTGTTACCCATAGGAAAAGTCTCGGTTTAAATAAAGTCCTGTAAATTATTTCCTAAAACCTTTGGGGGGGACCTCTCTGCCCAGGGGGGGGAGGGCAGCCGCCAGCGGGGGGGGGGGGGCGCACCGCCACTATCAAAGTTATCTTTTTGACTTAGAGCAGATTTTTTTTAAATGTTTCATTCAAAAAGTGATATTTTTTCAAGTGCTTTAATCTAATGTTGTATTTTTTTCTCTATAAATAAACAAAAAAAAAGTATTCAAGTGTTTTTTTTCTCTGTGTGCCTATGTAAATGTTGTATTTTTTTTATTATAAATAAATTTGAAAAAAAAGCGTATTTTTTTAAGTATTGTTACTTTTTTATGTATATAATCAAAGAAAATATGATTCTTTATTCGTCTTCTTCTTCTTCTTGTAGAACAGAGTAGTAGTAGGGAAATTATTTAGTCATTAGAAAATTATGGTCTACAGTTAGTTGTCCAGGTGAACTGTTGAAGGGAACATGTATCAATTTAAAACACCATTCAGATCGTTTCTGTGTGGGCCCTCAATGTCGGGCAAAACAACACTCTTAACTAAAATAATTAAAGATTGCGATAAAATGTTTGCGGAAAAGCCGAAAAAAATATACTATTGTTACAGTATTTGGCAGGAGTCATACGATAAAATAAAAGCAATTGCCACCACGGGATTGGTGCAGATACAGTTCATACAGGGACTTGATGTTTTCAGCATTATTGAACGAAACTCTTGGCTGATCATTGACGATCTGGCTGAATCTATTGAATAATGGTCCCAGGAAATGCTGCAATTGTTCACTGTTCGCTCTCATCATGAACAGATTTCCGTTACTCTGGTTCTACACAATCTCTTTCATCAGAGCAAATGTATGCGAACACTTGCTTTGAACTGCACCTACTATATCATCTACAGAGTTGTTCGTGATTCTAGCTCGCTAATAACACTCAATAAAACAAATCTATCCAGGTGCCCCTAAATTTCTGCTCTCAGCATACAATCAGGCAACTAATAAAACCCCACGGTTATATCCTATTGGATCTTAATCAAAATACACCCGAGGATCTGCGTGTAGTCACAGATATTTTCGACAATGATATTACAGTATATCTCCCCGTGAACACTAAAAAGGCCTATTAGTCGCTATCATGACACTGAAGAAACTACATGAAAATAGACATTTTTTCAGTTCTAAGCACTTTAAAACCTCAGCTTAGCAAAGCAATACTCAAATATGGTATTGACAATGATTTCATTAATCTAATATCTGAACTTTGTTTAAATTTGACCGAGGGTAATGTTCAACTGCCAGAAGTAGTTAAGCAACAGGCAAAGCAACATCGTTCCATTGTACGTACATTGGCCTCTAAAAAGAAAGGAAAGAATTTTAAAAGGAAACGACTTCTTCAGGCAGGCGGTAGCTTTTTCACACTTTTACTGCCAATAATTGCAGGACTTGTAAACAGTTTTCTCTAGATGGCAAAACCCTATAAATTGACTCCAATAGAACTCGCTCTCTCACCCGTGGAACACTTTGAGAACAATCTGAGTAAATTCCTTGACGATGAAAATATTGAGGATGATAAAAAACTGCTTTTACTTCAAGATGCACTTCGCCGAGTGGACAAACACAAGTCCTATCGATCGAAGCCCGCTGCTGCTGCTGCTGATCACAAAAAAGAATCATCTCCTCAAGAGTCTGCTGCTGGAACACAATTAAAGAAGGAGGAATTGTATTCAATTGTATTGAAAATTGGAAATCTAATGCCCCTCTCATATCGTGAACAAAGTAAACGACTCCTAACCTATCTCTTGGAAAGTGGTCAAATTCAAGTTGAGAGCAATGGCGAAAGGATTATAATTCAGGGCAAGAGCTATAATCTGCTTGATTTAATGTATGACATGGTTACAAATCGTAAAGGACTATTATCATTTGACACTCATCTATACAACTTTCTAAATACATTAAACTTCCCCAAAAGTCTTATTGGCAATAGACAAATTCTAAAAAAATTAAATGAACATGCATCATCAACATTGACACCATTAAAATATGAGCTTGAAGAAGAAGAAGATTTTAAATCAATTTTGGAAAATACTAGCACACCACTGATAGCTAGACAAAAGCGAAGACGTATCAAGTCAACGTCACCACCACCACCAACAACCAGTATGCAAAAGGGTAGCGGACATTACACAACGTGTTTACGTTCAAAATGGTTGAAGTTCTGAAAGGTGTTTATGAAAATATTGGTGAGGCGGGGAGTTTAAGTTCCCCCACCACTCTTTCCAAAGTCACTGGTGTTCACACTAAAAGTGTACAAGACTATCTACAAAATGAATCGAGTTACACTCTGCATAGAAATCATAGACCTCGTGCCAATCATTATCAAAAACTAAAGCCTTTTACCCATTCCATATAATGCTGCAAGCAGATCTCCTGACTCTAGATGAGCTTCAAAGACGTCACAATACACCGTACAAGTACATTCTACTTGCAATCAGTGTTTTTAGTCGCTATGCATATGCAATTCCATTGCGATCAAAGAGAGGTGTTGAAGTTGCTCAGGCCATTGAAAGTATTCTCGAACAGGATTCATATAAAAAAATTCAAACGGATCGCGGTAGTGAATTTGTTAATCCTCATGTTGCAAAAGTACTAGAGAAATATAGTACACTGCTCTATCAAAGTCACAGTCCTATAAAGGCTGCATTGGCCGAACGATTGATAAGAACTATTCGACTTTTAATTTCAAGATATTGTACATTGAAAAATACATCGACTTTTATTCATGATCTAGATAAAATCATGTTGATTTATAATCAACGACCTCATCGATCATTGTCCAACTCTACACCAACAGAAGTTCACCATTCTGATCATGATACAATTGACACCTTCTTCTTAAACAATATTCCAATGAATCAAATGTCAAGAAGAAAAATAAATTCAATGTTGGTGATACTGTTCGAATTAATAGAACAACTAATTTTTTGAAAAGAGGAATTACTTGTGGTCCATTGAACTTTTTAAAGTGTCAAAAATTCTAGACACTAAACCCATAACTTATCGCCTGCGTGATACCAAAGATGAAGAGATTCTCGGCGGCTTTTATGACTATGAACTGCAAAAAGTTAAAAATGCTAGTGAAATCTACCAAATTGAAAAGATATTAAAGACACGTACTCGCAGGGGTAAGAAACAGTTACTTGTTCGGTGGCTAGGATACAACTCTGATTTTGAATCTTGGATCGGTGTTGAAGATATTGACAATGCCCAATGATTTCTATGTAACTTTCATGTCCAAAGTTTCCGATCCTCTCTACAATGACACGAATATGACAAGTGATTTTTGGACAAAACTCTCCCCTGCCATCAAATTTGACGGTGCGTATGAAGTGGCTCTTGTCGACTGTATTCTCAAAAATACCTATGACATCCTGAGAAAGGATCGAGAGTATGATATAAAAGTTTATACCATTCGATTGGACTACGAATGGGTTGAGCTATGCCGACTATGAATGGGTTGAAGCACTTAATCCTAGTGACTATCCACATGCCAAATTGAAATATATTGAATATGATAATATGGGAGATTTGTGTCGTACAATCAATAGAAAAATCTCATATCGTAGGAGTGGTATATTCCATTTTAATTATTCATTGGAACATGATAGGATTTACATCACTTCACCTGTTGACACTGAAATAATTATTCTCAATGATAATCTGAGAGATGTTCTTGGCTTTAAACAGAATATGATCAATGGGAAAAATGCTGGCACCGTTTACGGGATGGATCAAGTTATTTTTGCTGATTATCCACCTGGTTTCGCCTCGGACTCTTGCATATTTCTCTATGCATCCTTTGTGGAAAACGTCGAGAGTCGGTAATTCAAATGTCCCCCTCCTACGTGTTCTTAAACGAAAAACAACTCATGAACTTGTTCATCACTATAATATAAAGCATCTTCAGTATGTTCCTGTAAACACTTCGTATTTGGAACTCTGCCAGTTAACACTAAGAAGTGAATTGGGTGATCCTCTAGCAATAACAAAAGGCTTAGCAGTGATTAAATGTCATTTTCGACCCATTGTCAACGACGACACAATCACCTAAAATGAACAATAGAAGAATTCCATTTGTCTGTCCCGATATTGATTGTTATGTTGGTGCTTTGAGTCCACGTCAAATAGGCAATGGATTGGACTACTACAAGGGTCGTACTACAGTGTCTGGCTATGGTCTTGGTAGCTGGTTTGCTAGGCTATTTCGTTCAGCACTACCCCTTACCAGAAAATATCTTGTACCTGCTGCATCAAATTTTGCTGCCTCCACACTACAGGACTGGGGGTCGGGCAAGAATTTCAAGGAGAGTGTTAAGGAAAATATTAGATCTTCAGCAAGAGCCGTTGGTGAACAATTAAAATCTCGACAAAATGGGGAGGGATTGAAAAGGATGCGTTCGCGTCATTCACTCATCAGTCTCCACCCAGGCAGGAAGCAAAGGACATCAACAAGGACTTTGAGGAATAAAACAACGAAGACCAACAAGAAGAAAAAGAAAAAGATTGTTAGATCAAAGAAGGATTTCTTCTCTTAAGATGACTTATCTCCCCCACAAGGAATCATATCCATCAATCAGTTCCTCATTGAATCTATTCAATGCTGAAAATGTTGATGTCAGTGTCAAGTATGGCTACTATGAACATTTTCACCCCCAACAACCCCTCTCGGAAAATATACACTTTCAAATATTTTCCAATGAAGACTATTTCATTGATTTGTCGTCAACATTTATTGATTTAAATGTTGTGGTGAAGAAAAAGTCAGATAATACAACTCCAAATGCCGGCGATGGTCTCTCCTATGAAAACTGTATTCTATACAACCTATTCAAACAAATTAATGTATTTATTAATGGAACATTGGTGAGCACTAGCAATAATTTATCAAACAATGCAAGCTACATACAATTTATGATGATGACGCCAAAGGCGTACAAGGAGTTGAGAGGACAATCATTGGGCTATGAATATCGAACAGGTGTTGATACTGACGGTGAGTTGACTACTGCAGTGACCCAGGACTATCATCTGGTTGGAAAATTAAATCATGAGATATTCAATATATCCCAATGGCTACCCCCCAATGTCAAGATTGACATAAAGTTACAGATGGCACCGTCGAATTTCATTTTGAGAAAAACACTTCCTGCAGCACCCGATGCAAATGTCATTATCACATCGGCAATTCTCCTTGTCCGAAAACAACAGGTTATGAGCTCTGTTGCATTGGCAGTGGAAAAGCTAAGAGCCAATGGTAACAACATTAAACTTCCTGTCCCCGATACAATCACCAATCAACGTCACATTGCCGCTGGTTCTCGTAGCTATAGCGATTCATCATTTATCAATGGAGAAATCCCATCAAAATTGGCTTTGGCCTTTGTGAAGAGTGGCAGTGCCGTTGGATCCTGGACTGAAACCCCCCATGATTTTAATTTTTTCGGTCTATCTAGCCTTGTGTGCAAAGTGAATGGTATTCCACTGTACACTCTATCATTTGACAAAAAATCCTATAGAACTCTGTACGAGTTGACCATGCAATCCCTAGATCATGACTCTCAACTATTTGAAAATGGAATAACCGATTCAATGTTTTCAAAAAATCATGGGGTTATTGTTTTGGACTTGTCAGGCACACAGGATATGAGTATAGTACGAACAGGGAATGTACGTTTAGAGTGTACATTTGCCAATGCTCTGACTGAGAGTATCACGCTAATATCACTGAGTCAATTTGAAACCTATTGGGAAATCACACCCGACGGCAGTGTTCTACTAGACCTTGCACCATGAACACAAACCAAATAATCAATGCATTTAGTATGGATCCATACATGTCCCAGTACAAGTCCTATTGCATACCTTCGGACTTCATTGAAAAAAATTCCAAGTGTTAACAATACCCTAATCATTGTTAATAGCAGTCCATCGACTTTGAAGACCGGTCATTGGCTATGCATCTTTCAAACAGCGAAGAATATTGAATTTTTTGATCCTCTTGGCCTATCGTATAAATTCTATGCTCCATACATCAGCAACTTTATTGAAAGCAGTGGGAAAACCATTATTCAAAATCAATGAAGAGTACAGGATTTAACGACTAAGACATGTGGCTTTCATGCACTACTCTTTTTCATGTTCAGATGTCGTGGCTATACCTACAAGCAGTTTCTCAACATCTACGTTGACTTACCTCGACTGAACGACTTTCTAGTGAAGAATATACTTACAAGTGTATTTAATATTGATTTTAGTGCCCTAAGAATAAAATGTTCTAAAGATGTATGTGAAATTATTTATTAATAAAAAAAAATTTATATACATGATAAAACGACTTTTCTACTCTTTAGATTTCATCCACTACTAGGTATTTGTCGACAACAACTAGTGCAGGTAGATTATCTGAATTCACAGTGTACTGATCCTGATGTACTGCAATGTCAGGGTCACATTTTCTACAGTAGAGTGTGACTTCACTCTTGTCATATCTCTTTGTATAGTCAATGATACTATTCCCATTCATTCTATAGAATTCACATGTTTCAATTTGCTTATTTGAAGCAATTTCATAAAACAGTGTCCTCAAGTGTCGAATCACATTCCGTCACAGCCAAATAAAAATCAGTGGGCTTATAATCATAACACCCATTGTCTTCACAACAATGACGTAGAAACCATATTCTCTTGTTGTTCCAACAGTTGAATCGTTGACCTGGTTCCTCCTCCCAGAACAATCTAAAACCACGACGATACCAATCTCGTAGCAATAAACTAAAATCACGGTTAGGATTCTTTCCAATCATACCAGGATATGTACTCTCCCACTGCTTACATTTATCATAATGACAATTGGAGCATAGGTGACCTCTAGGATGAGAGTCACACACCTCTTCAAGACAGGAATTACAACCTTTAATTTGTACAGCATATCCTCTATGCAATTTACATGGGTTGCATAATCTATACTTTTCATCATGCTCATCAATCATTGTACAATTCTCACATGATGACCAGCTGCCCAGCGTGTATATACATAACGGACATGTATGGAACATTTTGTCATGTGTTGACGCTCTCACTGCCACAATGAAACTGAGCTAGCAACATCAAAAATTGTCTGAGATAGAGAGAGAGAGAGAGAGGAGTAAATCATCCTTGAGCACCATCTTTCTCATGAAAAAAAGTCCTAAATTTCTAAACTAATGTTTAAAAGCATATCCACAATATCATTTTGCCGTGTCGTGATCAATATATCAATAAATTGTGCAAATGCATTTGGACCACGATGTAGAAGCTTCATACAATAGTCTAATGATGGAGAATCAGTTTTCATTATATCGACAAGCATTCCTCGAGAAAATATCTTCCTTTGAATAGATAGCTCTAGAAAATTGTCATCTAGAACCAAACGTTTTTCCATAAGAACTAGATTCCTCATGATTCGCTCTTTCTCATGATTCGAGTCCTAACTCTCTCACAACCAACTTCAGACTAACCGGAATTTTTTCTACTCTAAAAAATATACGCTAGTCTACTATAGAAAGAAAGAAAAATACCATTGATTTAGAAACAATTTTATTGAACATAATTACAATAATAATATTCACTGATGCATTTTGTTCTCATCAATATATTTCGATAGGACATCTAATGCTGACCGAAGTTTATTTATATGGAGAACATTCACTTTTCCAGCAAAACATAGCTGCTCCTCCTGCTTAAATTTGCTTAATGATATCACATATCTAGCATACATAGTGTCCCATTCAAGACATAGTCTACAACCAGCGGTTATTTCCACAGCTACATTGGATACTCGTGCATCATTGCTGCTGTTGTCGGCTCCATCATTAATCTCCAATAATGCAAATGCACCACTCATTTTTTCCTCTACTAATATCCTCGCAAATAAACTATTCTCTTTGAATTCAATTCTCTTACTAATCTGAATTGTAAAGAAAACTATTCCTTTTATTCAAATCTCAATCACCAATCAAGTTATACTCACTCTCTTTGAAAAGGTGTATATGCCCTGTAGAAATGTTTACCTATATGTCTCGTAGAAGTATTAGGCCATGTGAGGGAGCTCTGAATCTCTTTGAAAAGGTGTCAAGCTTCTACAGAATAATGTAAAAATTGCTATGGCGGTCTCGGAATAACATGGTCCTATGGCGGTGTCAGAATAACATGGTAATTGCTATATACCCGAGCAAAATAGTACCTTGATTACTACTAACGTGTTGTAAAGATGTCTGATTATTTTCATGGTTCTGTTCCAAAAATTTCTTCGGATAGTCTAAGGGAAATCAAGTCTCTTTGTTGAAGGGGCCATCGCAAATATGAGCCAAAACTGAGACTGGACTATTAATTGGATTCCGTTTGTTAATTAATTTGGTCAAAGTTGAGCTGCTTTCACTGTTAAGATTGTCTTCACTTTCTCTTATTGCGTTACTATGAGAAGACGTAGATTGGAATCAAAGCCCTTTTCAATACCTTCTTCTTCTTCTTCCCCTTATCGTTGCTTTTTTGAAGTTGGATCGCAGCCAAAGAAAGAAAGAAAGGAGATCTGCCCTTTCTTGGTTTTATTAGCCTGTTATAACCAAATAAAATTGATACGAATTATATTTTTAATAACGTTATAAAAACACATTAAAGTTGAGAGCTGGACAAAATTGTTTTTTTTATAGAACTGGTTAAGGAACCAAAATTTTTGCAATCTTACATTGTTGAGCCTACTGACGCGCTTATTCTGAATTAATAATTTACAAAATATACAGCAGCCCAGCTATCCCGATCCTGGGACCACATGTGCATGCACTCTTCCATCTGATGGGGGGGGATGTACCAAGCGGTTAAAAAGCAAAGATAGCCCGTTACTTTCCCCAGTCTTCAATAGGACATTTTTCTTCAAGCGATAACGAAGAAAAGTTACTATTTAGAAAAGACGTTACTCAGTTAAATCCAAAAATATAAGAAAATACATAAACAAAAAAATCAAACGAACATATATTAAGTAATGGATTCAGCTTTTACTAAGGCTGTCAGCAATAAGTTGCCGCAGACAAAAGTAGTGTACTATAAACAAGCTTTCGGGTGAGTGATGGTGAGTTTAATAAGCTTGGCAGTTTTGGCAGCTTTAACATTAATATTAAAGTGCACATCCCCCTGCTACTTCCTTCAACTACTACACCCATCATAGGAGAATAAATCAGGCAGTTGAGATACACACTATTCTAACAGCCCCATGCGTCACGTCATTCAGTTGCATGTGATTTGAAAATGACGCCTTAGCAAATCAAAAAGTATACCCTTCAAATTCCCACTGTTGAAACCTTGTACAGGAAAATTACCCCCCCCCCCCCCCCCTCATTGAACAACAAGAAAAAACTCATTTTTACGTGGGCAGCAGTGCTATGTCCTCTTAATTTTCTTCGTCGTTGTTGCGGCACTGGAACATCATAGAGAGCTGTTAAGGATTCATAAAAGCTGATTATTGTATCTCATCTTTTTTGTATATATTAGACTTGATGAGGTCGTCATAAAGTGGGAAATGGTACACAAAAAGCGCAATTTGGATTTCATTTTTGGAATGGTAAGGCTGGACCGGATACACGGACATCATAAAGAGTTAATTACCGTATTTATAAACTAATTTTTATATTTAATTGCTCTTTATAAATTTAACTTAATAAGGCAATCATTAAGTGCCACATGACACCCAAAAAGTGTACTTTGGACTTTTTTTCATTTTTGTAAAAAAAGGGTGTTGTCCTAATAATTTTTTTTCTACAAATTATTGAGGGGACAACTGTCCTCCCCTTGCCCCCCCCCCTCCTAAATGACGTCACTGTTTATAACTTATAAGTATGTGTTCTTTTGGGGGCTTAGTTCTGAATTCTCATATACTTTTCTTAGAAGTTGTTCAGATGAATTAAATAGAATTAACCAATAGAATTAAACAAATTAAAAATGATGAATTAAATAGAATTAAACAGATAAACAAAGCAACAGGGGCAAAGGAAGGGAGGGTGTATTCACAATTTGTATTTAAGTTTATCTAACGGATTTCTTTCTTTTTTAATTAAATTCACCCAAAACCGAGACCTTCAAATCAAAACACACTGAAATTTCCTTGTATATGAAGAAACTTGCGATTTATAACCCTTCAATTTTTATCCTATTTAGTCCCTAGCACAAAAAATGTTTAAAGATCAGGGATAAATCTAGGAAGTAAAAAATTATCAGTCACAAGGGGAGGGGCAGAGAATTGTAGCCCCCTAAAAAATAGCGTAGTTTCTAGACATGCAACTAGCATTCATTTTATTTTATAGCGTCTTTGAAAAAAAACTAGACTTAGATGTATGAATTTCTACTAGGTGATATTTTCAAACAGTTCGTGGTAACGAACTGTAAGTAAGGAGCGACCCGGCTCAATGGTAACCGAAACTCTAGAAAACGGGTATTTGATACCAATAGATATATCAAAAGAATCAGATTTCAATGCTGATTTCAAATATATAACTTTCATCTAGTTTAGTGCTACCCATCAAAAGTTACGCGCCTGAGAAAATTTGGCTGATTTTCAAAAAAAAGGGGGAAAGACCCCCTAAAAGTTATAGAACCTTAATGAAAATCACACCATCATATTCAGCGTATCAGAGAACCCTACTGTAGAGGTTTCAAGCTCCTATCTACAAAAATGTGGAATTTTACATTTTTTGCCAGAAGAAAGATCACGGATGCGTGTTTATTTGTTTGTTTTTTTTTTCCCCAGGGGTAATCGTATCGACCCAGTGGTCCTAGAATATCGTGGGAGGGCTCATTGGAACGGAAATAAAAGTTCTAGTGCCCTTTTTAAGTGACCAAAAAAATGGAGGGCAACTAGGCCCCCTCCCACGCTTATTTTTTTCTCAAAGTCACCCGATCAAAATTTTGAGATAGCCATTTTGTTCAGCATGGTCGAAAATATGATAAATATGTCTTTTAGGATGACTTAATCCCCCGAAGTTCCCAGAGGGAGGGCTAAAAGTTATGAACTTTACCCAATGTTAACATATAGTATTGGTTATTGGGAAGTATACAGAAGTTTTCAGGAGTTTTTTTTTCTGGTTGTGGGAGGGAAGGGTGGGTCGGGGGTTATGTTGGAGGATCTGTTCATGAAGGAAGTTTTTCACGGGGGAAGGAAAATTGCCATGAAGGGGGCGCCAGACTTGCCAGCATTATTTATTGGTTATTGGGAAGTATACAACCATTTTCAGGAAGGATTTTTTCTGGAGGGGGGGGGCTAGAGGAGGGGGTTACTATGAAGAATATTTCCGTGGAGGATGTTTCTTTGGGGCAAGGGACATTTCTATGAAGGGGGGGCGCCGGATTTCCAAGCATTATTTAAAAAACGATCAGAAATTAAATAAAAAAAATCAAGTTTTTTCAACTGAAATGTAAGAAGGAATATTAGAACTAAAACGAACAGAAATTATAACATAAGTGAGGGGGTTCTCCCCCAAGTCAATACCTCGCTCTTTACGCTACAGTTTTTTTTAGTGCTTTCAAAAGAGCTATCTATTCTAATTAAACGGCCTTTGTGATTCAGGGGTTTGTGAATCAAAACTTTTTTTTTTAACTTTTAACGTAAAGAGCGTGGTATTGACTAAGGGGAGAACCCCCTCATATACGTAATAACATATACGTAACAAAAAAAAAAAAAAACAATAAAAAAACAAGCGATACGGCTCAATAGTAATCGAAACTTTTAAAAACGGAATTTTGATGTCAATAAATGTATCAAAAGAATGTGTTTATAATGCTGATTCTAAATATATAAATTTTATTAAGTTTAGTATTACTCATCAAAAAGCTACGAACCTGAGAAAATTTACTCGGCTTTTTAAAGAGGGGGGAAATATCCCCTACAAGTTAAAGAATTTTAATGAAAATCACACCGTCAGATTCAGCGTATCAGAAAACCCTATTACATAGGTTTCAAGCTCATATATGCAAAAATCTGCAACTTTGTATTTTTTGCCAGATGAAAAATATACGAATATAGAAGTTAGTTACGTAAGTTAATTTGTAAAGACATCCATTTAGCAAAAGAAAAGTAAAATTTTTATGCAAATAAAAGCTGCATTAACTTAAAAACAATCAGAAATTAAATAAAAAAAAACAAGTTTTTTAAACTGAAAGTAAGGAGCGACATTAAAACTTAAAACGAACAGAAATTATTCCGTATATGAAAGGGGCTGTCCCCTCCTCAACGCCTCGCTCTTTACGCTAAAGTTTGACTCTGTCTCACAACTTTATTTTTTAAAACAATAAAAAACTTTAGCGTAAAGAGCGAGGCGTTGAGGAGGGGACAGCCCTTTCATATACGGAATAATTTCTGTTCGTTTTAAGTTTTAATGTCGCTCCTTACTTTCAGTTTAAAAAACTTTTTATTTTTTTATTTTTTTATTTAATTGCATACAGAACTGACACCCGAATACGGGTAAATGAAACACCTGCTCACGATTTCTGGCATGTAGTTTATTTTTTTAATTCAGCCTTATACGTTTTAATCTAAAGGCCTAGTATTATGTAACATTTAATCGGGGGATGCATAGCTCTGTATAATCTTTTGAAGGGGAATAAAAAAATGGGGAGGGAGGTGTTTGAAGCTTCAAAAACTAGGATTCTATGCCCAATTTTTACACTTCATACGAAGCAGTTCAGATCAATACGGTCACAGGCCCATGAAAATAGTGCACATCTAAAATTAAATCTCCCTCCCCTCAAACAAAGTTTTCTTTTGCTTTCTTTTGACTCACTTTGACTCAAAAATGAGTGGGGATAGAATTATGATGTTAAAAACGCGTAGCTTTTCGACTATCTGTCGTAGAATTCGAGAGATATTTCTAAAAAAAACTGCTGCTTGTTTAGATTCTTCGATTTCTATTACTTGTGAAAAAAAAAAGGAAAAAAGTGTTCAATTACAATAAAAACAAAATTAACATATAGTAAAAGGGGTCTGTTTTTCATTTTGTTGAACTATTCAATCAGGTAAATAAGAAGTATGTCGTCGCAAGAAGTGGGAAAGGCATGGTTGTATTTCTTGAGAGAAATTTTTTTCGCGGGAGAAACTTTCCGTTGGGGGTTGGAGGATTTCTCGGATAAATTTTCCATATAGGTTTTTTGGCATGACCAGAAAAATGATCAGACATAGAATGAAAAACAAACTCTCTTTTGTCGAATGACAGTAAGCTAAGGAGAATTTTTCAGGTGGAATCGTCCGCAACAAATTCTCTGGTGAGAATTTGTAGTGAGGATTGAATTTTACGGGGGTTATTTCCTAGGGGGAGGATTTTACTCGGGAGAGGAAATTTCCATGGAGGAGCTTTTTGTTGAGGGGGAATTTTTAATGGAGGGGGAAATGGATTTCCTGCAGTAGTATTTGGAAAACAATCAGGTGGAATCGTCCGCAACAAATTCTCTGGTGAGAATTTGCAGCGAGGATTGAATTTTACGGGGGTTATTTCCTAGGGGGACGATTTTACTCGGGAGAGGAAATTTCCATGGAGGAGCTTTTTGTTGAGGGGGAATTTTTAATGGAGGGGGAAATGGATTTCCTGGCAGTATTTGAAAAACGATCAGAAATTAAATTAAAAAAACCATGTTTTTTTCAGATGAAAGTAAGGAGCGACTCTACAACTTAAAACGCATAGATATTATTCCGTATGTGAAATGAGTTGCCCTTCTCTAATACCCTCACTCTTTACGCTAAAGTTTGACTTTTTGCCCAATTCTTAAAGAATGACTCCTGAAACACAATGGCCGTTTAACTAGAACCAGAGTCTTCGTAACAGCACTAAAAAAGTTTAGCGTGAAGAAAGGTGTATTGAAGAGGGGACAGTCTTTTTATATACGGAGTAATTTCTGTTCGTTTTAAATTTTAACGTTGCTTCTTACTTTCAGTTGAAAAACATGTTTTTTACTTAGTTAATTAAAAACTTTTCTACAAAGTAAAGTTTTTAAAAAAAAGTAAAGTGCTTCATTAAATCAAAAATGAGCAGAAATTAAGTCAAATAATTTTTTAAGCGTAAAACTACCACAAGTTACAATCAGTAAATAAATGAAACCAAAAACGAACAGAAATTACAACAAATAAAAACAGAAAAAAAAACTAATGAATGTGGATTGACAGTTTAATTTACATCAACCTGATAACCCATATGTACCTAGTGCGTCTTGATTCAGTTCAATACCACCCTCAAAGTTTTTTTGAAAGTTTAACTAATGCCCTTAGCATTAGTAATAGTAGCAGGCACAGTAGCAGAAGTAACAGTAGAAGCGATAAGAGCAGTATTAGTGATAGCAGTAGTAGTATTAGTCGTAAGCAGCAATAGTATTCATATTGTACCTCAATGGTCTAGTCCAACAACCTCTCCTCATGTCCTGACAGTTTCAACTAAATATTTTATACAATTTACGAGATATTGCTGATACGTCTTGTTGATAACCTGCATGTGCATAAGGTGTTTCGATTTAACCCAACATTGCCCTTACAAGTAACTGGAGAGTTCCACATTAAAACGATTAGCCTTAGTAATATCAATACTAACAGCAGTAGTAGCATTACTAGTAGTAGTAATAGCATGTACATATGTTAGGATAACCTATAGCACATAGGATAACCCATAAACGCTAGTAGGGGGCAATGATTTCGGGAAACAAGATGCCATCAAACATAGCATATAAACGGAAAAATGAGAGATACTACACTCTCAATCTTCGAAAGAATCTCCGGTAGCATTAGTAGAGATGCCCCTATTGATCGTGTCACGCACCCCTGCTGCCACCTATAACTTTTTTTACATAATTCATGGATGGTTATGTGTGTTGGTCGATTTATTTGATGTTTTTCATGGATGTTTTATGGGTTTGTCAGTGAGAATTTGAAAAAACAGGAACTTTGTCACATTTATGTCTGTTTTTATGGACTTTGTCAGTGAGAATTTGAAAAAAACAGGAACTTTGTCACATTTATGTCTGTTTTTAGGGACTTTGTCAGTGAGAATTTGAAAAAAACAGGAACTTTGTCACATTCATGGATTATTGAGTCATTAACAGAATCGTTTCCGGGCAAAGTAATTAATGTCTGACAGATGACGTAAAGTTAATTAATGTCTTTGGAGTTCGAACAGAAATGTCTCCGGGCAAAGTTTAGATCACACATGACAGATGATATCATGATTGATTGATTGACATGAAAGGGGAATTAATTTGTTGTTCTAAAGAGAATTGATTCACGAAAGGAAATTAATTTGGATTTCGAACAGAAATGTCTCCGGGCAAAGTTTAGATCACTCATGACAGATGATGTCATGATTGATTGATTGACATGAAAGGGGAATAATTTGTTGTTCTAAAGAGAATTGATTCACGAAAAGGAATTATTTGGAGTTCGAACAGAAATGTCTCCGGGCAAAGTTTCGATCACACATGACAGATGATGTCATGATTGATTGATTGACATGAAAGGGGAATTAATTTGTTGTTCTAAAGAGAATTGATTCACGAGAGGGAATTAATTTGGAGTTTTAACAAGAGAATCGTTTCCGAGCAAATGTTTTGATCTTAGCGCGCGAAAAGGTTTCTTTGTAATTTCAAATGTGAAAGCACAGGGATGCCAAACAAAAGGAACTCGATGAAATTACGTTTAGGGATTATTTGGGCGAAACCGTTTTAGTCATTTTATGGAATTATTTCGGCGAAACAGTTAGAGACATTTTAAAATATGATTTTTGAAGAGATTTTAGGAGAGAATTTGAGGGTAAAACTTTGTGGTCGTTATAATACACAAGTTCTATTTGAACAGTGTTGTGAGGTCCTCTACCACAACCCAAAGGGTTCCGATCCCCCTACCCAAACCCCAAAGGGTTCCAATCCCTCTACCCCAACCCCAAAGGTCCACCGGGCTCCCAAGGGCCACCCGGCCCTCAAGTGCCGCCCAGACCCCCAAAGGCCCTCCCCAGACTCCCAAAGGCCCTCCCCCGATCCCCAAAGGTCCACCGGGCTCCCAAAGGACCAATCGGTGCTCAAGGGTCCCCTCAGACCCCCAAAGGCCCTCCCTGGGCCCCCAAAGGCCCTCCCCCGGTCCCCAAAGGTCCCCCGGGCTCCCAAAAGACCACTCAATCCTCAAGGGCCCCCGGATCCCCAAACGCCCTCCCCGGACCCCCCAAAGAGTCCTCTCTCCATTTTTTTAATATTTTTTTTATGGCTTTATATATCTTTTCTTAACAAGTTCCTTTCATAATGTCATTCCTAAACCCATTTTCCAACCTCAAAGAGTCCCCTCCCCATTTCGTAAATACTTTCTTGAATTTTTTAACATGGTATTTTTTTAACTTTTTTACGTATCTTAAAATGACATGAACACAAAAAAAAACACACACACACACAAAAAAAACTTACACACACAAAACTTACACACACAC
This sequence comes from Artemia sinica, assembly GCA_027921565.1. Taxonomy (NCBI): domain Eukaryota; kingdom Metazoa; phylum Arthropoda; class Branchiopoda; order Anostraca; family Artemiidae; genus Artemia; species Artemia sinica. The sequence goes on from CM051270.1 coordinate 47,920,037, forward strand.
ACACGAAAACTTACACACACACGCCAAAACTTACACACACAAAAACTTACACACACACACACACAAACTTACACACACACACACACAAAACTTACACCACATACAAAAGCTTACACACACAAAAACTTACACACACACACAAAAACTTACACCCACACGCAAAAACTTACATGCACACAAAAACTTACATGCACACAAAAACTTACACACACACAAAAAACTTACACACACACACAAAAACTTACACACACACACACACAAAAACTTACACACACGCACAAAAACTTACACACACACACACAAAACTTACACACACACACGAAAACTTACACACACACACGAAAACTTACACACACACGCCAAAAACTTACACACACACAAAAACTTACACACACACACACACACAAAAACTTACACATGCACACGAAAACTTACATGCACACAAAAACTTACACACACACACAATTAGACAAAAAAATTACGATATTTATGCACAGTTATGTTTAAGCAATAAATATCTTAAGCCTCAACCGTTTTTATTCTTTAGAATAGTCCATCGCCACGAAAATTATACTTTCAGATTCAACATGTCAGGGAACAAACTTTCAGGTTCAGCATGTAAGAGGACCCTAAATGCTCATCCCAAAAAAAAAGGTAAGTTAACCCTAAACACCCAAAGAATTTCTCTGAAATTACACTTTCAGGTTCAGCACGTAAGAGAACCCTAAATGCTCATCCCCAAAAAAGGTAAGTTAATCCTAAACGCTCAAAGAATTTCTCTGAAATTACACTTTCAGGTTCAGCATGTAAGAGAACCCTAAATGCTCATCCCCAAAAAAAGGTAAGTTAACCCTAAACGCTTAAAGAATTTCGTCACAAAACTTACACACACACACGAAAACTTACACACACACGCCAAAACTTACACACACAAAAACTTACACACACACACAAACTTACACACACACACACAAAAAACTTACACCCACACACAAAAGCTTACACACACAAAAAACTTACACACACACACACAAAAACTTACACCCACACGCAAAAATTTACATGCACACAAAAACTTACATGCACACAAAAACTTACACACACACAAAAACTTACACACACACACAAAAAAACTTACACACACGCACAAAAACTTACACACACACACAAAAACTTACACACACACACGAAAACTTACACACACACACACGAAAACTTACACACACAAGCCAAAACTTACACACACGCAAAAACTTACACACACACACAAAAAAACTTACACATGCACACGAAAACTTACATGCACACAAAAACTTACATGCACACAAAACTTACACAAACACACAATTAGACAAAAAATTACGATATTTATGCACAGTTATGTTTAAGCAATAAATATTTTAAGCCTCAACCGTTTTTATTCTTAAGAATAGTCCATCGCCATGAAAATTATACTTTCAGATTCAACATGTCAGGGAACAAACTTTCAGGTTCAGCATTAAGAGAACCCTAAATGCTCATCCCAAAAAAAGGTAAGTTAACCCTAAACGCTCAAAAGAATTTCTCTGAAATTACACTTTCAGGTTCAGCATGTAAGAGAACCATAAATGCTCATCCCAAAAAAAAAAGGTAAGTTAACCCTAACGCTTAAAGAATTTCTCTGAAATCACACTTTCAGGTTCAGCATGTAAGAGAACCCTAAATGCTCATCCCAAAAAAAAAAGGTAAGTTAACCCTAAACGCTTAAAGAATTTCGTCACAAAACTTACGCACACACACGAAAACTTACACACACACGCCAAAACTTACACACACACAAACAAAAAAACTAAACTAACCCACACACAAAAGCTTACACACACACAAACTTACTCACACACACACACATAAAAACTTACACCCACACGCAAAAACTTACATGCACACAAAAACTTACATGCACACACAAAACTTACACACACACAAAAACTTACACACACACACAAAAACTTACACACACACACACAAAAAACTTACACACACACACAAAAACTTACACACACACACACAAAAACTTACACACACGCACGAAAACTTACACACACACACACACACACGAAAACTTACACACACATGCCAAAACTTACACACACACAAAAACTTACACACACACACACACAAACACAAAAACTTACACATGCACACGAAAACTTACATGCACACAAAAACTTACATGCACACAAAAACTTACACACACACACACAATTAGACAAAAAAAATTACGATATTTATGCACAGTTTCAACTAACTACGGCTAAGCATGTTAAAGGCGAGCCATTTTCTTGCGAGAAAACAAAAATCAGAACACACACACCTTAGAAAATATAGCCTCCTTTGAAGTTGCAATCGTCTTTAAGAATCGACCGATTGTTAATGCTTAAACTTTTACGTTTCTTATAAAGTAATAAACAGGATTACTTAATATTTTTCAATATAACCATAAATTTTCTTGTATAAAATTCATCAATTAGCCGGATATCGTTTTTTTTTACATACGGGGAGAGATTTAATGTCCATGGTAGAAGTCTATACAAGATTTAATGTCCTTGGTAAAAGCTTACATGAGATTTAATGTTCTTGGTAAAAGCCTGTACGTAATTTAATGTCCAGTTTTTATAAAGGGGGGAGGGGGGAATTATGTGCTATTAATGAAAATGACGCCACATCAACCGAAAACCGTCAATGCGAACTCCGATTAACCATCACCAAAGTGTCACAATACCATCAGTGCACCAACACCTCTCGGAAAATAGGGGGGAAAAGGTCAACTGCGAAGATATTTAGCCTACAGAAAAAAATTGCTCATTGTTCCTTTAGTAGCCACAAAATTAGACTAAAAATTACGATATTTATGCACAGTTTCAAGTAACTACGGCTAAGCATGTTAAAGGCGAGCCATTTTCTTGCGGGAACACAAAAATCAGAACACACACACGCACAAAAACTTACACACACACAAAAAACTTACACACACACAAAAACTTACACACACACACAAAAATTTACACACACACTAAAACTTACCCACACACACACAAAAACTCACACACACACACAAAAAAACTTACACACACAAAAACTTACACACACACAAAACTTACACACACAAAAAAAAATTACACACACACAAAAATTCACACACACACGCACAATTAGACAAAAAATTACGATATTTATGTACAGTTTCAACTAACTACGGCTAAGTATCTTAAAAGGCGAGGTATTTTTCTTGCGAGAACACAAAAAATCATTAAGTGGTATAAATGAAAATGATGATAATCAACCAAAAACCGTTTACGAGAACACCGATTAACCATCACCAAAGCATCACAATGCTGTCAGTGTGTCAACACCCTCGGAAAATAGGGGGTAAAGGTCAACTGCGAAGATATTTAGCCTACAGAAAAAATTGCTCATTGTTCCTTTAGTAGCCACACAATTAGACTAAAAATTACGATATTTATGCACAGTTTCAACTAACTACGGCTAAGCATGTTAAAGGCGAAACCATTTTCTTGCGACAACACAAAAATCAGGACACACACACACAAAAACTTACACACACACAAAAACTTACACACGCACAAAAATTTACACACACACAAAAACTTACCCACACACACAAAAACTCACACACACACACACAAAAAAACTTACACACACACAAAAACTTACACACACACAAAAACTTACACACACAAAAAAATTACACACACACACAAAATTTACACACACACACACAATTAGACAAAAAATTACGATATTTATGCACAGTTTCAACTAACTACGGCTAAGTATCTTAAAAGACGAGGTATTTTTCTTGCGAGAACACAAAAAATCATTAAGTGCTATTAATGAAAATGATAAAAAGTGCGCGCAGAAAAAAAAGCAAATATAATAGTCGTTTAAAATCTCCTCTCCCCCCCCCAAAATCAAATTTCTGGGGGGGCATATTTTCATTGTATTTTGAATATTTTCCTTTGGAAAACACACCGAAAAGCCATATTAAGGGCTAAATTTGTAAGTTTTTCACTGACAATTCCTTTTTTAGCCAAACCTTGACCTCCCTAATTAAAGGATATGAATTAGAACCATGGGAACGTAGTTTCGTCGTATTTTGCGTATTTTCGTTGGAAAAAACACTGAAAAGCCATATTAAGAGCTATATTTTTGAGTTTTTCACTGAAAAATTCCTTTTTTTTGCCAAGCCTTGACCTCCCTAATTAAAGGATACGAATTAGAACATGGGAACGTAATTTCATCGTATTTGCATTTTTTCTAACTTTTGTGTGTTTTCGCAATAGAATTGCTCAATTGTGAGTTTTTCACTGACAATTCCTTTTTTAGCCATGCCTTTATAATCAATGGAACATAGTTCTTTGTATTTTACATATTTTTGATTGGAAAACACACCGAAAGGTCATATTATTTGAACTTACATCAAACGTTGGAGGGCTTACATTTGAAGAACTATCCATTATTTTGTATATATTGTTCTATATTTCAGACTATACTGATTTCAAAAACTTCAAAACCCGAAATATACTCGCTTAACGGTTACCTATTTGCGAAAATCGTACTAGGTCACGCTATTAGAACAATAATTACCTCACTATCTATCACTCACGGGGAACAGATTCAAAACAATACTTCATACATCATATAGTCAGCTCATTTAATTGGAAATTAAAGTGGATAATGCCCAATTCACAGGAGGGGGCATGAAAACTATGGTTTTTAACTACGATATGCAAGACTAGAAAGAAAAGTCTTTAGGAGTGGAGCTGCCCATCACTCAACCCTCGCTCTTGAAATCCCCACACCTCCTGCCCCCAAAACTCAAATTTTCCAGAGCATTTTAAATCCCCCCCCCCAAAAAAAAAATTTCTAGGAACGTATCTTCATCATATTTAATCATTTTCATTGGAAAACCTGCTTACCGAAGCGCTAGTGCTACCTAAGTAAAGAACTATGTGGGTACAATATGTTGTTTTTGGTTTTTTTCATCATAGCCAGGGCACTTCGTATAGAAGGAGTCATCGCAAAAACTTTGAAAAGGGCTCATTGATTGGAAATTAAACTGGATAGTGCCAATTTACAGGAGAGGGGCGTGAAAAACTATGGTTTTTTAACCATGATATGCAAGACTAGAAAGAAAAGTCTTTAGGAGTGGGGCTGCCCATCACCTCAACCCTCGCTCTTGATATCCCCCCCCCTAAAGTTGAAGTCTAGTCTAAACTAGCATAACCACAAAATTACACAATATTGCATAGAAATACCAAAAACCCTAGGTTAGGCTATGTCAGGTTAGGTTAGAAGTTAGGTTTCTCCACGTTTAAGTTAGGTTAGATTAGGCTAGCTTATCATGAGCGCTTATAGGTTAGAAGTTAGGTTTCTCCACGTTTAAGTTAGGTTAGATTAGGCTAGCTTATCATGAGCGCTCATGATAAGCTAGCCTAATCTAACCTAACTTAAACGTGGAGAAACCTAACTTCTAACCTAACCTGACATAGCCTAACCTAGGGTTTTGGTATTTCTATGCAATATTGTGTAATTTTGTGGTTATGCTAGTTTAGACTAGACTTCAACTTTAGGGGGGGGGGGATTTCAATAGCGAGGGTTGAGGTGATGGGCAGCCCCACTCCTAAAGACTTTTCTTTCTAGTCTTGCATATCATGGTTAAAAAACCATAGTTTCACGCCCCTCTCCTGTGAATTGGTCACTATCCAGTTTAATTTCCAATCAATGAGCCCTTTTCAAAGTTTTTGCGATGACTCCTTCTATACGAAGTGCCCTGGCTATGATGAAAAAAACAAAAACAACATATTGTACCCACATAGTTCTTTACTTAGGTAGCACTAGCGCTTCGGTAAGCAGGTTTTCCAATGAAAATGATTAAATATGATGAAGATACGTTCCTAGAAATTTTTTTTTGGGGGGGGGGATTTAAAATCCTCTGGAAAATTTGAGTTTGGGGGCAGGGGGTGTGGGGATTTCAAGAGCGAGGGTTGAGGTGATGGGCAGCTCCCACTCCTAAAGACTTTTCTTTCTAGTCTTGCATATCGTAGTTAAAAACCATAGTTTTCATGCCCCCTCCTGTGAATTGGGCATTATCCACTTTAATTTCCAATTAAATGAGCTGACTATATGATGTATGAAGTATTGTTTTGAATCTGTTCCCCGTGAGTGATAGATAGTGAGGTAATTATTGTTCTAATAGCGTGACCTAGTACGATTTTCGCAAATAGGTAACGTTAAGCGAGTGTATTTCGGGGTTTTGAAGTTTTTGAAATCAGTATAGTCTGAAATATAGAACAATATATACAAATAATGGATAGTTCTTCAAATGTAAGCCTCCAACGTTTGATGTAAGTTCAAATAATATGACCTTTCGGTGTGTTTTCCAATCAAAAATATGTAAAATACAAAGAACTATGTTCCATTGATTATAAAGGCATGGCTAAAAAGGAATTGTCAGTGAAAAACTCACAATTGAGCCATTCTATTGCGAAAACACACAAAAGTTAGAAAAAATGCAGAATAAGATGAAATTACGTTCCCATGGTTCTAATCGTATCCTTTAATTAGGGAGGTCAAGGCTTGGCAAAAAAAAGGAATTTTCACCGTGAAAAACTCAAAAAATATAGCTCTTAATATGGCTTTTTCAGTTTTTTTCCAACGAAAATACGCAAAATACGACGAAATTACGTTCCCATGGTTCTAATTCATATCCTTTAATTAGGGAGGTCAAGGTTTGGCTAAAAAGGAATTGTCAGTAAAAAACTTACAAATTAGCCCTTAATATGGCTTTTCGGTGGTGTTTTCCAAAGGAAAATATTCAAAATACAATGAAAATATGCCTCCCCCCCCCAGGAAATTTGAGTTTGGGGCGGGGGGGAGGGGGAGATTTTAAACGACTATTATATTTGCTTTTTTCTGCGCGCACTTTTTATCATTTTCATTAATAGCACTTAATGATTTTTTGTGTTCTCGCAAGAAAAATACCCTCGTCTTTTAAGATACTTAGCCGTAGTTAGTTTGAAAGTGTGCATAAATATCGTAATTTTTGTCTAATTGTGTGTGTGTGTGTAAATTTTGTGTGTGTGTAATTTTTTGTGTGTGTGTAAGTTTTTGTGTGTGTGTAAGTTTTTGTGTGTGTGGTAAGTTTTTTTGTGTGTGTGTGTGAGTTTTTGTCTGTGTGGGTAAGTTTTGTGTGTGTGTAAATTTTTGTGGCGTGTGTAAAATTTTGTGTGTGTGTAAGTTTTTTGTGTGTGTGTAAGTTTTTGTGTGTGTGTGTCCTGATTTTTGTGTTTCTCGCAAGAAAATGGTTCGCCTTTAACATGCTTAGCCGTAGTTAGTTGAAACTGTGCATAAATATCGTAATTTTTAGTCTAATTTGTGTGGCTACTAAAGAACAATGAGCAATTTTTTTCTGTAGGCAAAATATCTTCGCAGTTTGACCTTTACCCCCTATTTTCCG